>VZTB01014422.1:1008277-1374158 GCA_013397245.1 Thryothorus ludovicianus | reverse complement strand
CGGGGACGGGCCCGAGCTTTTCCTCTGCAAAACAACGGGGGCAGCGGCGGGCGGGCCGTGCTGCAGAGCGGCCAAAATCCTGGGTTTGCGTCGTGTTGTTTGGCTTCATTTTGACTGCTGGAGCTATGGCGTGTCAGCGGTTACCGTGAACGCTTTTCTGGAGAAAACAAACGTGTGGCTTGGTTCCAAGGGCTTATTCTTCCCGCATTTTGACCCGAATTCGTGAGCAGTTTCTGTTCCTGTGAAGTGTCGTTCTCAGGCAAAATGGGCTCTCTCTCTCTCATTCCCTCGCCCGCAGCAGCCAGCGCAGGCCCCCGCTACCCTTCTGCCCCATTCTCCCACAGCCGCTGTCCCTGGAGCAAAGGTTGGCACCTTTCTCTCAAAAAACATGGAATATTCCCCATCCAGAAAGAGGGGCAGCTGCAGTGATTCTGGGTTTGCCTCCAGCCCATCAAACTGTGTTTGTGCTGTTGTGCGGTTCAGCGGGGCTGTTGGAGCACTGCCCGCTCCAGCTCTGTGTCCCCAGCGACTCCTGGCCCCCCATGATCCCAGCGAACCCCTTCTCTGCAGGGCTGGCACGGCTGAAGCCTCATCTGGCAAACCCCACCATTCATTTCCAGGCATCTCAGATCCCTGAACAGGCTCTCCAGAAAGCCAGACAACATCCAGGGGTGAGGCCACAGCTGCCCCATCCTCGATGGATCTTAACCACTGCAGCATCCCAAAGTAAGGGTGGTGGAGCAGGAAAGAAATCAGAAAGCAGCTGCACTTCAATTTCAGCTAAATTCCTTTAGACTGTCCCTGAGGTCTTTCACAAGGATCAGTAACTGAACTGCTACTGAAAAATGTGTTACATTTTGAAAAGGAAAGTGACCATTTCAACTTAGCCACATCCTTTTGGTGTTAGGAGGCTGAAGTGACAAAAAGAATTATTTTTTTAAGTAATGAGCAGAGTGACGAATTAATATTTTATGGCTAATGGAAACCAGTTCTAACCAGTCTGTTCAAGGCGACTCTATGGTTAAATGTGTTTGAATATACCCAATGAAAAATTGTAGTAATATTGTTCTACTTTGAAAGGGAAATTGAATAAATGGAGTAAGCAGAAAGCCAAGCTAGAGCCTAGCTGAGGATGCCACCAGGTAAAGTAAGTACCCTCCCCCAGTTTGTAGGAGGAGACAATGGCTTTGAAAAGGGTGGAAAATAAAATTTAAAAATCTGCTGCTGCTCCAGCATAACTCAATGTTGATTGTGGTAGACCCTAGATGACCAGAAGCAGCAACAGCAACATCTCTGTCTGTTCCTTCCCTTGTTTTGTATGATTTTGATCTTGCTGAATGGCAGTTTGGTGAAGGAAAATAAATGAGATTGTAACTTCTTTTCCCTGGAACATTGTTTTTAATCTTCATTAAATTATAGAAAGCAGAACTAAAGAAGTTGTTAAATATGCAAAAGGCCTCAACAGGATGTTCCATCAATAAGAGTTTAATGCACAACTGATACCATAAAATGAGGGATCTCCTGAGGCCTTTTATTAAGTATCTGCTCCCAGAAGCAAAATTAAATATATTTCAGGACAAATCCAACACGGTTTTTTACCCTGCTTTTAAAAACTGCCCATGAGGAGCCTATTCTCTTCAGGTAACTTGATGTGCCCATCAACTGGCTGTGAGCAAGCCCCTCTTTCTGCAAATTAACCTGATTAAATTTTTCTTCTTTTGACTGTGGAGGATGACTGATATTGTCCTAATTATGATAATCTTTTACATATATATCTAAAACTATAGTGAGTTATATATTCCCTTCAGACTTTACTTTTTGATTGAAATTGCCACATTTTCTCAAACTTGTATCTTTCTTGTTGTTCTCATCCAGCAGAGGAGGAATGTAACATCCACAATAGAACACTGTAAACCAGCCAAGCCTCAGCAGTAATGAAGAAAGTAGAATAATTAATGGTGACTTACATATAGAATTTTTGCCAATAAATTCCTCAACGTGATTTTTTTGTTGCAATGGCAATTTCATGCTGACTCATTGAGTAGTGGGTCAGTGCCAAGAGCACCCTTTCTTCACCAACTATTCTCTGTATGAGTTTCATGCCTTCCTAAGTGCCTAGCCAGAACTTGCCCCCATCTTGTTCATTCTGCATACCAAATTGAGAGTATTTTTTAGTAGCAATAGTTTATCAATGTACATTCTGAAGTGGCTTATTGATCTTGTAACAAGGATCATTAATTTTGCATTTTTCTTTAAAAAATTATTTCTCAATCAGTTTAATGAGGCTTAGTCAATATTATCCTACTTGGAAGAGTGCCGCCTAGAAAACTGATGAGAAGGCAAGACAAAGTTAAATACCATTAACTCTTTAATATTTGCAGGGATTTTTTTGTCTTATTTGTACTATTAATTTTTACTACAAATGTACCACAAGGACTAAAGGGGGGGGTTACCATTTAAACAAGATGTTTGAATAGAACTATTCATGTTTTATAAAATGATATTCAGAAACTATGCTGAATTTTGCTGAGACTTGACAGCTTATCTGTCAAATCTTTTAACAGAACATGAAATCCGAGTTTCTAGTCTCCATTCTCGCCTTTCCTGCTGCACCAGCTGTACCTCAGGCGCTTGCCTTGAAGCTGCCCACTAGCCATGGAATCCAGGGGAGTCCTACGAGCTAGCCCACAGAAGGGACCAGCACCCGTCCATTTTCCACCAGCAGCCTTCCCCCGCCCACTGGTGCCCTCATGTGTCTCCACACGTGAATTTCAAACACTGGGATTCCAGGAATTTGTACGGCTTTATGGTGTCACTAGGAACACGGCATGTGCAATCTCTGTGCTGTGAAGCCTCTAGCTTAAAATCGGTTTGGGAATTTCCTTCAAGGGAAAGATGTACGGAGTGAAATAACTTGTGCCCATACCAGCATAATCTGTGTTTTTGTTTGCTTTTATGTAAAAATGGCTACTAAGAAAATCCAACAGTCTGTTTCAGACCATGGCAAACTCCTAAATTCAGATATGAATTCTCTTTGCTCCTTTATTTTCAAGGCTACCAGTAAAAAGAAACTTTACAAATTTTTTATGTCTATATATTCATGTGCTGTGGGAAGGGAATGTTGGCATGGTTTCACTGACATTATGCCTGTCTCCACAAGTTAAGATTAATTTGCTGTTTCAAAGGCCATCAAGCCAGTTCAAGCCTATGTCATTTTTTTAAAGAATAGAAAAATTCAGCTGAGTATCAAGTTTTTCCTGTGGGCACTTATGTATGTGCATAGGCAATTAGGATTCATAGCTAGGGCCATAACTCATTCTTTTTCCCTATTTTTTTTGTTAATAGTAAGGAGAAAACATTAACTCATTCAAGTTAATTGCATAAATATTTTCTTATTAAATGCTGGAGCAGAAGATTTCCATAAACAATTCATCCAAAGTTTGTGCAATGCCATCATCCAAGGAAACAAAGTCTGCAAGCTGTTGCTTCTGCACAAATTTTGCAATTTTTTTTTTTTTTCATGTATGCAACATTAAATTTGTTCATATGACAATTGCAGCATCTGCCCCATCTGTTCAGGATGCTCTTGGGAAATAACACTTCAAATACATTCACGATACATTCGTTGGGAAGTTTTTCAGTCTTTCATTATTTCAGTACTCAAGGCCATATTGAATCAATGGATTACAGATACACAATGTGCCATGTGCTATTAAATTTTCTCAAGGCACAGCCACAGAGAGCCAGCCCAATGACATTGTTCTAATCTTTAGCAACCACAGCAGAAGCTGTCTTATCCCACAGCAGACTGAGCTTTGCATGCTATGCTCAAAGAAATGGAGAAGCTGAAGTTGACCAAAGGCCTGGTAGGGGCTGGCTTCTTTAATCTGTAGTGGTGCTGTAATGTCAGATGATCCTAAGAGAAGACCATTGCCCTGTGCTTCAAAGGAAGACAGAATACCCCTGACTTGGAAGCAAATTATTTCCCATTTATAGATTCATTGAATTCTTTGGTACTTTATTAATGGTGTGAAAAAGCTGTAGAAGACAAGCATCTGAGAAGAAAGGTTCTCCAATAATTGCAGAAAATGAGTGCTTCCCACCAATATTCCAGCTCATTTCTAGCCTGTCAGAGTAACCCTCTACCCACAAAGTACAATTGGGCAACTGTGCACCAAAAAGAAGTCTTTCTGTACTGTGACAGCCAACCAGCTGAAGCCCAGACATACAAGATTTTAATACATTCATTGTCTTAATGAACAGCTGTAAATGTAATGGGCAATACAGTGCTACAGCAGGACTGCTGGAGGACATGAACATCTCCATCCTACCTACATATGACTCGGACCCTGACTCATCTCACTTGACCCTGTAGCCAAGTGACACTTTGGTGTTGCATGCACATGGCTGAACTTTCTTCTATGCCTCTTAAAGCTGGCCACCTTTTTTCTGGCCAGTGTGCACAGTTATTTCCTGATCTTGGAGCACAGTGGTGAGTTTTCATGCTCAGCATTGTCTGAAAGTGTGTCATGCAATCATACCATGCGGTAGGTAGTCATCAGGCAGTACGGTCCAAAGCAAACAGCCAGTGCTGAGCCTGTGCTCCTGCCCTGTGCAGTTTGCTTCTATATACGTAACATCATGGAGTTTTCTGATTCTATACATACAGCTAATGTTGCCAGATCTCATGTGTAATTCATTCTACTTGGCCTATTTAATTTGACATTTTTTGTGGATTGTGGCTCTCAATAAGATGATTCAGACTCACTGGCAAAAGCAGTACATGCTCTGCAGTATTTATTACCATCTGCAAACTTTGCCATAATATTTTATGCTGTCTAGATCATTGATAAAAGTATTAAGCACAAAAGTAGTTTCTGGGGGGAAAAAAATCATTACAATAACTTCTTTTGTTTATGTCTTTTCATTAACAATAACATCTGGAGATCAAACAGCGAGCCAGTTTTTAATCCGTGTAATGTTAATTTTGTATAATGGAAGTTCTTTTAAATCAAAGTGTTATTGCTGTATTGACTGGGAAGCTTTGAAGGAATCAATGGCTGTCATGTGAACACAGTAGTCTGTATCGCTTGGAATCACACAGTTTTCAAAACAAAGGAGGAAACACAGAAACAAACTCCCCAGCAAAGGAACTATAGCAACTACTTTCTTGGATGCTGTGTTGAAAGATCTCAATTGTATTTTGACCTCTAATTTTTGCTAATAAGATCCAAAATTAGCAATCTCTTTGCTATGGTTAAGAATAACACCATTAGTTATTCAATAAGTCCTTTCAAGCTTTTCAAAACTGATTCAACTTTGACAATGCTCTTCTGGAATTACCCATGACCTAGGAAAATGCCTTATTAGCAGCTGAAGACAGGTTCTTGCCTATTTCTGTTAGCACTGAAGTTTGATTTCAGCAGAACCTGGGCTGCTAGCTTTCTTGCAGCTTATTTTCTTCTCCCTCTCTCTCACATAATCCCTTTGTTCCAAATACCAGAAATCTGTTGTACTGATTACCTACCGTATTTCATGTGTACTTGAGGAAAGATTCTTCCTCGGTTTTCCTCCTATTATTTATGTAAAGTGCCCTTTTACAGCGTTTTATCCGGTTTCCTGCTACTCCTCCAGCAAGTAACTTTTTCTTTTCTTGCTACTTTTAATCCCTGTCATTAATTACTTTGTTTCCCCACCTGAGTCTTTACAAATTGATTTTCTATTTTCTCATTTCCTGATTTAATTTTTTAACCAGAGTGGCTTTCTGCCCAGTAAAAGCTTTACATGCTAATGAAATCCTGTTGATCTACATATCCAAGTGGCTATCTTTGAACGACTGGCAGTTTCTCTTAATGCTTTCTACTTCAAAGCCATGTTCTCTGTCCTTTATGCTGACAATTAGTCTAGGCTTTGGGTAATTAGCTCTTTTAGAGTTTCACAGATGAATATTGGTGCTACCATTGCCTGTTTAGGCAAATGGAGTGTAATCAGATTCTAATGAGAAATACATAAACAACAGGGTAATTTTTAGAGTGACAATTAACTATTCTTTGTCAAGAGAAGGTCTTATAATGAGTCATTCCCTTTGGGAGAAGGCATACTGCATTAAGAAGCTTGAAAAAGAAAATAATCCTTCTTCTTGAAGTGCATCACTTTTTTTTTTTTTCCTCCATGCAAACTATCCATCAAACATAAAACATATTGTCATTTGCTAAGATACAAATGTTTTCACAGCTCATATATAGGAGAACGTATTTCAGGTGTGCTTTACCCTATAGCTTTTTAAGGCCAGTAGAGACAAGAGCAATAGTCCAATCAGTTGTGCATTAAAATAGGACTTACACTCAGGCCACATTCACCTAAATTCAGAGCATTAGGACATCAGACATAGTCCTATGGCCAAGGAATTATATAAAACAGGGCAAACATTAGTGTTGCATGTTCTCTGCTGAAGAAGTTGTATTTTTAAAATATTATTCTTTTATTTTTAAACCAAACTTCATTGTGTATCTGTTTTGCCAGGTCTTTTTAAAATACCGTTTTTATACCTAAATGTAACCAAACCATTTAACTCTTTAAAATGACAGTCACATATTTTTAAATATTGTTAGTCCTTGCTAGTGAAGTTTTCTTAGACCCATTAGAAAGGTTGCTAAAGTTCATATTTTACAGTTTCACCTACATCTATTTAATAATTTACAGGGTGGGAATTGCAACACTGAATTCTGTCTCAACAAAGCACTTAACTTTAAGGATTTGTTTAAGTTTATCGCTGTTTCTCAGACCACTTAAGTATGTCTTGAAGTTCCAGTGGAGCCTTGGTATGTTTAAACGGTTGGCTGAATAGAGATGAATTTAAGAACATATGTTTGTTTTCTGGGCCTTTTTGTAGGTTCGGGTTTTTTTTCTGGAATGGAGATTTATTCTGCAATTTAGTGTACATTTTCATCATTTCTCCTGTTAAATGTCTAAGAATGATAGCTATTTAAGAACTTTGATTTTAAAATTATCCAATAAAAAATGCAAATATTTTTGTAGTTTATCATTTGAACTAGAGAATGAACCCAGATATTCAGTGCCTTATAAACTATAGCAATTTTTTAAAATGTGCAGATGACTCTTATAGGGATATGCTCAATGAATACGTAGCAGATCCCTAGAGCTACTGGCACAACTTCACAGAAATTATGTCAGACTTTATACCTATACAGTTTTTCTGCAAATGAATAAAGTTTAAATAATTAATTTCCTTCTACATGCAATGCATTGACAAGCGTATGTGCTCTCCTATCTACCTGAGCCTCAATTATGGTGTGAAAAAACAGGTGAGAGTTTCTGGAAGCAAGAAGGTACAAAACCAACACAATTACAAAATCATTTAGATTTCAAAGAGAACTTTAAGATCCTTAAGTCCCCCTGTTAACCCAAAACTTCTGAGTCCACCAGTAAACCATGTACTTAAGTGTCACATCTACAGTCTTTTAAATACTGTCAGGGATGGTGACACAGACATTCCCATGGGCAGCCAGTTCCAATGCTTGACAACCCTTTCCACGAAGAGATTTTTCTTAGTATCCAATCTAAAACTCCCCTGGCATGACTTGAGGCCATTTCATCTTATCCTGTTGCTGGTCGCCCGGGAGAGCGATCCCCACCTGGCTATCCTCTCTTTTCAGGTGGTTGCAGAGAGTGATCCCCCTTTCTCCTTTTCTCCAGCGAAACACCCCCAGTTCCCTCAGCTGCTTCTCACAGGACTTGTGTTCCACACCCTTCACCAGCTTCATTGCCCTTCTCTGGACACCCTCCAGCACCTCAGTGTGTTTTTGTAGTGAGGGGCCCAGAACTGGACACAGAATTGTAGGTGTGGCCCCACCAGTGCCGAGTGCAGACAGACGATCGCTGCGCCTGTCCAGGTCATGGGCAGAGAATGCTGTGGGAAGCAGTGTCAAAGGCCTTATTAGAGTACTGGCAAACAACATCCACAGCCTTTCTCCTATCCACTAGACAGATCACCTTCTCAAGGGTTGATTAGATTAATAAATCAGGTTGATCAAGGAGGACCTACACTTCATGAAGCAATGCTGGCTGGGCCTGATCCCTGCAGGCAGTGCATGGTACTCAGGATGATCTGCTCTGTGACCTTCCCCAATATCCAGGTCATACTGGCAGGTCTGTATTTCCCTGGCTCCTCCTTCCAACCTTTCTTACCTCTGAGTGTCACACTGGCCAGCCTGCAGTCAACTGGAACCTCTCCAGTTAGCCAGGACTGATGATATAGGATAGGAGGTTGTTCAGTGAACACTTCTGCCAATTCCCTCAATACCCTGGGATACATCCTATTGTGGCCCCATAGACTTGTGTGTCTCTAAGTGGTATAGCATGTCACTGACCATATTCCCTTGGATTATGGGGGCTTCATTCTGCTCTTCATCTTCCTGCTGGAAGAGAATAACTAAACCAAACAGCCCAGAGAACAACTGGTCTCACTACTAAAGACTGAGGCAAAAAAAGCATTAAATACCTCAGGCTTTTACTCATCCTTAGTCACTATGTTTCCCTTCACATCCAATAAAGAATGGAGGTTCTCTTTAGCCTTTCTTTTGTTGCTAATGCATTTATAGAAACATTTTTTATTATCTTTTTTGGCAGTAACCAGATTAAGTTCTAGTTGGGCTCTAGGTCTTCTAATTTTCTGCCCTGCATAACCCCATGACCTGACTTAATGAAGTAAGTAATGTAAATTCTGACATGAAAAATGACTGTTGAAAACAAGAGGCAGCTAACCCATTTAAATGTTTTAATCCATTAAAATAAGATAAAATAAAATAATGTAAAATAAAATAAAATAAAGCAAAAGTTTCTCAACTGCAATGATGCAGACTCACAACCAGGTGATTCTGAGTGTCCCAGTTCCAATTTCCATCTGAACTGGGTATTAGAAATCTATCTGCAATCAGAGAGAAAAGGTTCATAGTGTCCAGTTAGGAGCTGCAGATGAGACAATCACATTGGATGACCCTGGCAGAACATGGAACTGGAACTAAGCAACTATTTGAGCAATACCAGAAGAGTTCTTATTTCCAAATCAATAGAGCAATACAAAGTGAAGCAGCAGATGGGAAAGTGATACATGCTTTCACATCTACATAATTCACCACTAATGTACAATTCATAGAAATGTTTTCATGTGGATGAATTCAACACTGCACTGTGAAGAAGCAGCGCATCTGTGGGTTAACTTATAGAGTATCTGTAAGTAAACAGGGAAATCTTGTTCTTGAGTTCACATCTTGTACAGATGTTACATATGGAATAAAAATCTGATTTGGCAGCATCCTATTTCTAGTTGTGATTTGGCTAGTCTGGACCAAATTTACAGCATGTAGGGTACAAACAGTGCCTTAAGTATGTTGAATATATGCTTTAACACTTAATTGTCCTTCTCTACTTTGTTATACAAATCTGAATGTCATGACGAAAAATCTGAAAAGCATTTTACCTTTCGCTCTTCTCTCATATGTCTTGTTGAGTGTTCATTTTTTTTAACCAACATAATGAAAGGAACTTAATGGTGAAAGTGCTCTACTTACCTAGATTAGACTCCTTTTATGCTAAAAATTTAATAAGAGTCTTATTGAAAACAAAACACAAAAAACTCAACCAAAGAAAAAACAAAACAAACAAACAAACAAACTACTCAAAATACAAAACAAGTAAACAACAAAAACAACAAACCCCCCACAAAAAAACCCAAAAGAAACCCCCCCAAAAAACAAAACCAACTTTAAAAAATGCAGCTGTGAAACATGTTTCTCCTGGGAGCATTATGGAAACATGGTACTCCACCATGGCAAGTACAGCTATGGTTTATGATGCTAGGCTATATTATCTTAGATACTATATAAATATACAATATAAATTTGTTTGACTTAATCCTATGGATAAAGGAATGTTTATTTTGTAGAGCAACATATCTTAAGCAAGATAGATAGGGTTGGAATTATATAAGAATATTTCTGTAAGTTCTCACTGAATTTAAAACTGGATTGCAAATCCAGCTGCAGCTAAAAATTGCAACCATGTGAATTCCTAGGTAATAACAAAGGTCATCAGTATTTAGCCCTTCTTATTGTGTTGTTTTACCTGCCATTCGTAAATATCCCAGTGCTATGGCAGTTGAGTTCCCCAAAGAAAATTCAATCCACTGGGATGATAATACAAAGTAAGAGTGGCACCACAGGAAAAATGAGTCAGGCAAAATGGATACGAAATCATTGGATAATAAAAGAATGCACTGTGTATAAATCAAGGGGATTGTTACAGAACTATTTCTTTTACCAATATTTCTAATAAATTTGGAAAACTGAGGATTATAAGGAATTACTAATTTGGTGGAAATCTGAGTTTTGGTCTTCATTTTCTCATTGCAGAAAACAAGTGCTGCAAGACTGATACTTTTTTCTTCCCAAGGAAAACTACCACAGTCTTTTTAAATACTCAATGCCATCTTCTTGCTGCGTGATTAATACTTCACAGCACTTTGCCTCCTCAAATTGCAAAGCAACTGCTATGAATTCAATATAATGTTAGACTGAAGTTTAGTAGGGGTCCTACATGGTTTAGGACCCTACGTGGGTGTTGTCTATTTTAATAAGGACTAACACCAATCTTATATCATAGGATTTCTTCTACACTTTCCTTGCCTGAACTATCATCAAGTTTGAACACACTTCCTACCATTAATGCAATACAAAGAAAGACTTGTGCCTTAATAATCTGCACATAAGTTTCTTTGTATTAAATATTTATGAAAAGATTGTCTATCACACCATCCTTTTTCTTCCCCATCTTTTGATATGGATACATATATCTATACTAAAGGATTTTCCTACTTGCTCCCATTGAGCCTGCAATAAACACAGCAAATACTAGAGGGAAATATTACTGGTTTACTATCTTAGGTATAAGTTTCATGAGATAGTGCCTCACATTTCAGGAAGAAAAGGCAGCAATGGGCAGCAATGGCACATTTCCTCTGAGAACAAGGCATAAAAGCTGCCTGGATCATGGCCAAACAGCCTTGGCACACACACCACAGGTATATATTCTCAGTGCATCAGGCTGCCTGGGCTCAAGAGAAGTCTAAGCAAAAGGAAGATTTTATTTCTAGGCCCTGCAAAGAAGCTAACAAGCAATATAGTGAGCCAGAGCCAGAAAGCACAGATACAATGATGGATTTGAGAAAACATGCATTCTCCAGGGGAAAGATGCATGTGAGTGACAGATGCTCCGGAAAGAAAACAGTATTGTCCAGATCTCCATACATACTGGGTTGCCTTCAGGATTTATACTGGATTTGTCCCTTTCCTGTATCTGAAGAGGGCCTGTAGTTAGATGAGATAAAAATGTGTATAGGTTGTTTGCTAAAAAATAATTTCTGGGTATCATTTTACAAAATTTGCTAAAAATTTTCAGCTTGCTTTGAGAAGGCATTTTTGTCATTCCTATTATGATTACCATGACAGTGAGATACAGAGATACAGAGCCATCTGATTGCAGTCAAAGGGAGTCAAAAGTATCTACTTTCTACATCCCAAAAACGTTTTCTTGGTGGTTGTTCAGGAATTTCTTGGTCTGCTACATTTTTCATTCCAGCACTCAAGATCAGAATTTTATGTCCCTTTTTTCCTAGATCAGTCTGTACAAGATCATCAGTACCATTTCATCTGTGTATTTGAATCCTCACCTAAAATATTTTCTCTGGTAATATTTTTAATAATATTGAAAGCAGCACCCATATAGTTGTGTGTTCTCACTCTTGTAGATAAAGCAGAAGACCCTTACATGTAGTTTGCAGCTGTGCACTAGCACTGTAATGCTTCCAGAAGATCCTTCAACATTCGGTACATACACACATAGAGAGAGAGTCTGATTCATATTCTCAGTCCTTTAGGATGATGGTTTTTTGGACAAACGGAGAAGTGGATATCTACAACCATTTCAGGTTCCCAAAGAGATATGTAAATGAAGCCTGTTGTACAAGTTCTCATTTCTCATCAGATACATCCAGAAAAAAAACAACAGAGAAAGGGAGACATTTGGACACGACATTTTGTTATGCTGGAATTCCTTACAAGAGGAATGGTGACACCACAGTCTTCTTCAAATTGTCTTCTGATGCATGTGAAATGGCAATGAGCAGTGACTGATATTACACTTGCATTATTTACAACCCTTTAAAAGGCAGATTTAAATTATTCTTTTAGTTACTATGGTAATCTAGGAGACCTTTGCAGCCTCCAGCTTTCTGAGTAAGGAATGAACTGTTGTTTCAAAACACTTTCAATATTGCTACAGAAGATTATTTATGGTGCTTTTTTTTTGTAATCTTTCCCTTTTATATTTGTTTGGTTGGTAACACATTAGATTTCTGTCATCTAGAGTGGTGACTTCAACATAATAATTCTGCCACCAGACCTGTAGACAACGTGGGTTAAACACTTTTATCTTCTTGTATTAGGATATAAACCTAGAATTGCCTCATGTCAGATCATAAAAGTACTCCTGATTAATGAAATATGAGGCAAAAATTTAGAATCTATTTTACTGTGATGTTACATAGACTTTTTTTAATGTCTTCATCGAAGAATTTTCATGGGAGGTGAGATCAAAGTTACTCTTACAGATATCCTTTTTATACTGGAACTTATGGAAAATGTTTACAACTACGACCCTTGAACTTCATTCCATAGTACTAAAAATTGGTAAACTGCTTTAAAATATTACTCTATTATTCAATTTTCATGCAGCCTGTGTGCAAATAAATAATTTATCTGTTTTAAAAGAGAAATGGCATAGCTGTGAAAGCTGAGAGATTGGGACAGCTATGAGACCTTAGAGAGAGAGTGCAATGTTGAGTGTTTTGGTACTGCAAGTTTGTGTGTGTGCTCACCATTCCGCCCACACTACAAATGAAAGCATCAGCTGGATAAGAAAGCATTTCCTGTCTCTATGCTCCTCCACCTGCTCACTGTCCAGATACCCGAGTTACTTGTTAGGTGTGGTGAAAGTGGTGGTGAAAGTGGGTTGGAGTTTTGTGATACAGGCATCAGTCTTGAGGGAAATCAGCCTGGCATCACCTGTATCAGGGAATGGTCATCCCAGTGATAACAACTTTCAGACATAACTGACTTGGATTTGATTTGAATCGCAGATAAAAAGATTAGCTTGAAACTTGTTTTCTAGTTTATTCTTTCTTTCAGTGTCAGTGGATATAATTTGCATTCCTTTCATACTAGGCATAACTCTCAGTGTTGATTAGAAATTACCATTTCAATTAAAACATATACTTTTAAATCTTCTGCTGTTGCATTTTTCCCAAGTTTGTAAAGGTAGAAGCTGCTAAACATTCAAGAAGCTTGAGTAGGTTTTGCATTCAACTCACTTTTTGTGTCCAAACTCCTCTATATACCACTTGGAAATATTCACAAAAATATAACATAACTTTTAAGTTTGTGTGAATAATCGTGTTGCAGTGGTATCCACAATTTCAGGACTTCTGACAGCTTGAGTTGCTTCCCTGGAATTTAAACCCATTACTTATGCAGCATCACAATGTAAGTAAAATTCATATTGATACAACTCACGTTCCTTCCCGGAGAAAGGCATTGAAATAAAAATTTGGATTTTTCCACCTCATTATGGCCCATTCTTCAATTTCAAACTACTCTAATCTGCTCTTTCAAGAGAAAACATAAGGAATGACACTGGATTTTGAGTTGTACATAAATTGTACACATCTTGTTTATCTGAAGGAAATGTTGAATAAGTGAGCAAATATAATTAGATTAAATTAAATTAATTAGGCTGTGTCAATGCTGAAATTTTGGCTTGAACCCTTAAAGCAGTTTTGAATCAAATTCCCCAGCCGGTCATACTTGCTGCACATTGTTGCATAAAAGGAATGGGGCTTGTATATACAAACTCTATTTCCTTCAGAGAAGCTGAATCTCAAGCCCCACACCAGGTGCTCCCCAAATGTGCTCCATCCCCATGTGGGGGTCCAAACCACAGCACCCAAACCTAACATCAGACAGTTTCTAACCACATGTGTGCCAGAGACGTTCGGTCCAGAGCACCCCATGACATCTCCTCGGGGTCACAACTTCAGAGCGCGTCTCTTGAAGATGCAGGAGGCTCAGCACCCAACAGTAGATCTATTGACCTAATGCACCTAATGGGGCTGCTGACACACACACATGGTCTCCATTCTCTCGACATGTGCAGGCCTGGCCGGAGGAGGGGATGTCTCTGAGTGCCTCTGCAAACCCTTGTGCAAGCCGTGTGCTGCGACTGTTGCTGTGGTTGACTGAACCACAGCTATTAAACCTTGCCCTGGGACGTGCTGATCGTTGCTGTAGCACTGCTACGGGGCTCCTGTGTGCTCAGCGTGCAGGCCAGCCCATGCCTGCCCACCAAAGCCTGCGTGCCCATCCTCGGGGCACTGCTCCACATGTGCTGGACGTGATTCTGCACGGAGCTTCCTTAAGAGCAGGAAGATCACCCAAAGATGCCGCTCCCAGGCTCGGGGCCTGTTCCTTTTCCCCTCAGAGGAATGTTCTAACGATGGCATGTGAAATTATACAACGCTATCAGATTTCAGCCAAATCGGACCATAGGTCACGTACAGCACAGAGATGTCTGGAAAACAGATGCTCCTTGTAGCTTTGGTTATCTAAATGTATGTGGTTGATTGCCTTTTTCATGTTAATGAATAGAAATCGTAGGAAACCCTCACATAAGAGGTCAAAATAGAGGTCCAAAGATGTTTTGCAAACACACTTAAAAATGCAACAGCTCTGAAACTACAGTGAATATTTGACACAAAGATTCATCTCCATCAATATGCATAATGTTCTCCTTATTGTTGTTGATGAGATATTCAGAATAAAATTCTGAAGCTTATCTTTAAGCCTATTTGTGGATTACTTCCAGCAAGTCGGTTTTACAAAACAATCCTAACAAAAAGCACACGGTGTAGCTCGTTATAGCAATATATTTCCTATTCCTCTTTTTTTATAGCTACTTTATAGTCCGCCCATCTTATCACATAAAAGGAAAAACACTTTCATTACTGAGAACTGACTTTCATATGAAATAGCATAACTCAATACTTTTCCGCTAGGTAGAAAAATTAATCCTCCCTTATTAAAAAGAAAAACTGTTTTTATTTTACTCTTTTCTCTTTATCAGCTGAAGAAAAGATGAACAGAATTCAAACATATGTTCAGTATTTCAGCTAAAAATCTACAAATGTATTTGAAAAAAATCAAACTTCAAACAGGCCAGAAGATAGTTTCTCTCTTGTGACACAAATTTGAAGGACACTTGCTAGACACTTACACACCCATTTCCTCAGGCAGAAAATCTTTTAGTAACTAGAAATTACAGTTCAAGCATACATTTAAGTGCTAAGTACTAATGCCCAACATTAAATGCTCAGCCATCTCTACAGCCACAATGCAAAAGAGCTTTTCTTTCTCTTTTTCTGTCTTCCAGTTAGTTCAGCTGCTGGCCTGCACTCATCTTTCCTTTTCTTATCAGACATAGAGACATTGTAAGACTAATATCTATAACAGCCTGTTCAAAAAATAGCTTTTTTCCTGCAGGGTACAGAGGACTGGATGGCCAAGCAGTAAAATTTGCTACTGTGAGATCTATTCCTACAAACTTAATGAGGGAGAAGGGAAGAAATTATTAATCTCCTTTAAAAGATAAATTCTGAACAAAACCTTGAAATACTTTCACAGAGTTCCATTTTCATAAAATTTATCTTACTTCTTAAAACATCAATCAAACAAAAGGAAAAAATATCTTAAGTTAGTAACTCCTGACTTTCCCAGCCCAAGACAAATCATCCTTAGTGTGCTAGAGATTGTGCTGGTTTTCAAAATATCTTAAATCAGCCAAAATAGTCCCGTTGGAGTCAAGCAAAAATTAACACCACCTAGTCCTAATGTGACCTCAGCTGGAGTCCAGTGGGCAGCTCTGCCTGTCCATGCTCAAGAGAGAAGGACTGAAATTCCAGCAGTTGCAAATGATATTCAGATAATCCAAGGAAAGGAGAGCTTGCTTTACAAGAGTAAACTAAAAGGCCTTGGATTGCTTAGTCTAGCAAAAGGGTGACTGTCGGGGAATGTGATTCATATCATGTGCTTGGACTTGTTCCAAGCTGTGTGGATTCTGACCAGCAGGCCAGAACACACGTGCTCATTTGTTAACGGGAAAGCTGAGCAGATCAAAGTCACACTGGAGTCTCTCCAACAGTAGCCTGCTGATGTGCTTGCCTACCTAGCAAAGCTTTTAGTTCCTTAAAACTCATGAAAACATCACCTTTCAATCCCTTTGAAAATTCAGCTGAACTGGAGCCATGGCTTCAAAAGATACTGAGTTTAGAGAGGACTGAAACAGACCGACTGACAGGCACAGACAGAATCAATAGTTTCTTACAAAAGCAGCTATGGACACTTCATTAAAAATGTATAGTGACAGTAAACATATCTAAAACAAGGAAACAATGGAGAGACAGAGAAGTGAGGGGAAAACAATAGATACTTGCATACACTTAATAAGCCAGGAGAGAAAACAGCTCATTTATGTCTTTGATCAGCAGGAGCAGTGTGTTACCTTTTAAGTTTCTCCATTAAACAAATGTAGACTGCAAGTAGGAACCTCTAAATAAGAGATACAATAAACAGCATACTGCCTTATTATTTCAGATTACAGCAATCACAGTTTAAGGAATTGCATTGCTGGAAAAAAATCAGCAGTGTGGTTAGTGAATCTGCAATACTGCTTGTCTGTAGTAAATGATACATTTTGGCATTTACACACTTATTTTATGAAGGCTAGTTGACCAAGATACCTAAAAGGAAAAAGAAATGGGTATCTCTGAAGACCTCTACCCCTTAATTTCTTAAAGAACCTAACTTTGGGAATGGTTATTCAACAGACATACAAAATTCAGCAACAGGTCAGTTATCCAAGTTACATGAATTGAACATGATTCTTACAATGAAGTATCTTCTCAAATCCTCTATTCTTTTAAATCAATACCTTTCCAACTGCAAGAAAGTATTTAGTAGGAAACTGTAAGATTAAGCACTTCCTTACTTTTACACATGCACTGTGAACAACATAATTTCCCGGTCCTCAGCATTGTAAAGTGTAGATTCCTCCTACATACATTCAACATTTTAACATCCCACTGAAACTTTTCTATCTAGTTAAGGAGACGACTTGAAAGGCTGAATGATCAAATAGATTTAAATAGCTGCTGTCATTCATGAGTTTACATAAGAATATGTTGAGGTTTTCTCCCTTACATGTCATGAGGGAATTAAACTATTTTTGCAGTCAGATTTATTTACAGGAAGCAAGAAGAAAGTCCAAGATTCTATAAAGTGCCAGACTTGAAGGGCTTGTAGTCAAGAATGAAAATTTATTTGAAATACTGAAACATTATTATGTTGTGCTTATGGATTTTAATCAGCAAGAGGCATTGGTGACACTTTCTGTGAGTGACCAACTTTTACTTAGCATGGGGTATCAATTACAACAGATGTCAGTAACATACAGGAAAACTTTCTCAGGGGGATGGAGGCAATGAGAAATGGTAAAAGAACACTTAATGAGAGGTAGAGGGGGTCCCGTATTTCCTGCAAGAGGAGGATTGCCAGGTGGCCTCTACGTCATTTCTGTGGAGCATGGCTTCTGAGACACATGCTAACAGCAGAAAACTGGAAAAAAAAAAAAAAAAAAAGAGTGCAGGAGATCCCATGTCACTCATGGTCAAATACAGGGAGGATTGTTCAGTCACCTCAATTAGCAGGGTGATGTATGCAGCTCTCCGGGTGTCTTGGAGACATCTTCCTGCAAATTGCTGAAGATGGCAGCTTCTCTGTCTTCCTGCTGCCAAAGGCAGTACATGCCAAGGAAACTGAAATCCAGATGCTGGAACTCTCTATGGTCCTTGCCTTCTGGATTTTTACCAGTGAACACAAGCATAACAGTGAATGTACCATGATCATCTGAAAAACATGTCCATGTGAAGAAACCATATGGAGATGCAGAATCGCAGTTTGACAGTTTATACAAAGGTGGAGACTTCATTTCAACAAAAGCCTAACTCTTTAGCAAGAAGCAAATCAAAACAAAAAAAAAGAAAATATAAAAAAATTAAGACCCCAAGAGTATATTCCACACTGTTTTGCAGTCTAGTTCTCCACAGAAAGCTTGTCTAATCCAGCAATTTCCTCACAGTGACTTCAGGCCAGTAACTGGAAATGATCAGGAAAACCAGTGCACTGCCATAAAGCCCTGAACTGGACCACTGTTCAAGATTAGAACTACCTAGCACCATAATTACAGCAAAGTTTTTTGGGTGAAAACAATGTATTTCAAAGAGAATGATCTATTTTATACTTACAGTATTGCAGCACCCATGTGAGTCTGCGCAGCAAAGTACAGTCTGGGCAGATGGACTGAATGATTCAATATAATGAAATCCTTTCATTTCCAACATCTGTAACAATGTCTCCATTTCAGGAATTTGTGGCAATGATCGTTACTTGCTGTATTTTGGATTAGTTCTCTAACTGATACCCTTTCCAAGTATTAGTAGACAGAATAATAATAGCTCATTGTTGTAGATGGCAGCAGGCGTAAACAGTAGGAGACACTAATAATCACCCTTTCAGTTTACAGCAGCAGAGACCACCATTAAAAGAAAAAATTCCAAGTAAAAGATAACTCTTCACTATCAAAGCTTCTTTTCCCACCAAAAGGTGACCTAAAAAAAAGAAAAAAAAGTTTAAATTATGCCAAATTTGATTTTTTTTATTTTTAATGAGGCAGTCTGGAAAAATATTTTTTGATCCTCCAGTTGGCAGATTACATTTTAAATTATGACTTGTAATATGTGGAGAACAAAAGGAATGATGGTCTGAGATGTACCAGTAGAAAGCAGGCATAGGAAGAAGGAAAGGACTTACTCAGATGAAGTGTCTGCCTATATGTTGGCAGTGACAAGTCCAGAGTAAACTAGGACAAAAGGACAGATGGCATGAAGCCCAAAATACTCCTTACACCTCTGTCAAAACCTAATTTTTTGATGTAGCCCTGTTATCTTTTGCTTAGTGTGACAGTAGACTAATATAAACTCTTCGTTGCCTCAATTACAGTTTCTTATTTTCATTATTACATTAATAAATCTGCATTTTATGCTACAAGTATTTGGAGCATTATTGCAGGGAAGACTTTCAAAAGATAGTAATTTGTGGTATCAAATAAATTCATAGCAATTGAAAGATCATTACATTCATCATAAGCATAAGGTTCTTTATCTGTGTCGTGCCTCACAACTTTATTACTCCTTCTGTGATTAGACAATTTTTGTCAAGGTTTTAGAAAAGGTAATGAAAAGGTCCTGTCAGCCCTGAAGTCCCCTTTAGAAAGACATGGTTTAGGGAATCTTCTCTCTAAAGGAGATGTGATTAAAGCTGAAGCTGTAAGAATATCCTAGAAACATTTTAAAATGGTTGGGATAGAACTGAACTTAAATCATGTAATTCTGCTTTACTCCAGAGATTTTTCAATGCCAAATCTGCATCTTGAGGTAATCCTGCAATAATTCTGTTTTATCAGTTTAATCTATTTCAGATTTTCCATTTGTAATCCTGAAATTGACCAGAGCTGTTGGATATAAAGGCTGCATAGAAGCCATTTGGGAAAGAGTATGCTTTAAAACTAAAATCTTTTATTCCAAAGATTTGACACTTATCCCAACTGATCCATCACAGCATAAAAAAATTGTTACTATACCACATCAGCTTCTGCAAAACTGACCTGTGTGATTTATTGGCTTGTGTGTTTGTAATCTCATCCTCCAGGTTTTCAAGGCTAATGATTCTTCATCTGCCTATTGTTCCTAATAGCCTCGGCTATGTATCTGATGTGTGCTATATACTGAACCAATCCAATTTGATTTTAAATGCAGCACCCCAGCTCTGCTTTTCAACAGTATATCATACCAAAATTTGGATGAAAGCACTTGAAATCTCCCTTCTGATGAGATTCCAGGAAGGAGAATTCTGGGGCATGGGGAGGCACTTAAAAAGCAAACCCACCTGTGGCCGGGGCTTCAGCTGAGATGTTCATCTTGGGTATCCTCAGGCTCTATGTTGATTGCTGATACTTCTGAACAAAGCTTATTCTAACACAATTTTAAAAGGCTGTGAATTACAGATTACTTGTCAGTTTAAAAAAGCACTGCCATTGAAAGAATGGGTCCCCATCCTCCTCCACTCTCCATAGCTCAGTTCCAGCTCTGCACTGCTACCACCCTTTTGTGGACACAGCTGCTTCCACGGCACCGTGCTCAGTGGGATGGGACATCGGCTCAGGTGCCGTGTCACCCCTCAGCTGGGTCTGTCACCCAGCCTGGCACAACGATTCAGGCCCGGTGTCACCCCTCAGCTGGGCCTGTCACCCATCCTGGCACGCCAGCTCAGGCCATGTGTCACCCCTGAGCCTAGCCTGTCACCCAGCCTGTCACACCATCTCAGGTGCCATGTCACCCCTCAGCTGGCCCTGTCACCCAGCCTGACACACTGGCTCAGGTGCCAGGTCACCCCTCAGCTGGGCCTGTCACCCAGCCTGGATCATTGGCTCAGGTCCTGTGTCACCCCTCAGCTGGGCCTGTCACCCAGCCTGACACACTGGCTCAGGTGCCATGTCACCCCTCAGCCAGGCCTGTCACCCAGCCTGGCACAGTGGCTCAGGTCCTGTGTCACCCCTCAGCCAGGCCTGTCACCCAGCCTGGCACAGTGGCTCAGGCTCTGTGTCACCCCTCAGCCAGGCCTGTCACCCAGCCTGACACACTGGCTCAGGCGCCATGTCACCCCTCAGCCAGGCCTGTCACCCAGCCTGGCTCAGGGTGTAACTGCACAAACACGTACAGCTCTATAGAGCCGCGAGCGAGCAGCTGGGGGCTGGTGAAAGCTCATTTTGGCTTGAAGAGCTCCCCAAGTTACAGACTTGGCTACGAGCCACATGTTGTGATGGCTACGAAGGCTGGTCAAATCCTGAAAGGACCCTCTGGAACATCAGAGGCACTCACGCTAGTGAGGTAAGCAAAAGACATAATGCCAGATTAATCTCAGTGTCTCTAGATAACACCTGCGTGAAGGGAAACTTGGAATTATTTGGAATTTTTGTTCAGGAAGGACGCCTGTTTACCACTAGGGACAGCTCAGATGAAAGCCTTTCTTCAGTATGCAACTATATTCAGAATCAAAACCTGTCCTTATATTGCCTGTGCCTTGAGAAAAAACACACACACACACATGGAATTACTATGTACCCATTATATTAAAAGAAAACAGGTTGCAGCAGTACTTTCACCATCTGCCAACAGAACATAGTACAAAACAGAGGTTGTGGGTATTGAGAGGAAGGCAACAGGACTGATTAGGAATGCAGAAAACTCATGCATGAATAGATTGAAATGATTGGGAGAGTTCATTTCACAAGGCAGACATTTAAGAGAGAACATGATAATAGTAGTTAAAGTAAGGAATGGTACAGGCAAAGTAGATTAAGCCTTTGTTGAGACAGCTCTGTTCCCTGGCTCAACACACGACTATGGAGACATTAGGTGAAAGTGTAAGGTAGCAAATTAAAAGCTGCTAAAAACTAACACCTTTTAGCACAATATGTAATTAGAAGACGTGGTGCAGAGGCAGGCTGTGGGGTGCATGAGGTAATTTGAGGCTTCTTACCCCTCAGTGAAAGAATAAGCTACTTAGCATGCAGAGTAAGGTAAAAAGCCATGAACTTACACAGACACTAGCTTGCTGTCTGTCCCAACTTGTAACCATCTACCTCTCGTCTACTTGAGGGGCTTGCATTTTGACAAAGAATAAGGCTTGCATCTTCTCAATTCTGTGAGAGATGTCTACTCAAAGTCAAGGACTTTTACAATATGGGATTCAAAGCATTCAGGCCTAGAATCACATAGAAGGAGATTTCCTAAGAAAGAATCATCTACAAAGGGACTTTTGCTGCACACAGAGGAGATGCATCATCACAGAACATGTCTGCTCTGCTTCAGGACAGATAAAGTGTCATGTCTACAGATTTAGGCCAAGGTAATGTACCCATCTCTGGGTGTGCAGCTGAAGTGACAGCTCCCATTTTCCCACCATTGGGCAAGCAGTGAAGACCAATACATGAAGTCATCAAAACAAATCACCTTGGAAAACAAGATCTAAGTTTGTATTTGTCATAGTTAAATAAAAAAATCAGTTCATAGAACACTTCATGGCATGCACATACACACATTTCAGAGCAGACTGCTGACAAGTGACATTATCCTGTAGACAAATGACCCTCCACACACAGCAACACTGGGTGCAGTTGCACTTCACCCATGGGTTTGGAATAGAGACCCAGCAGACTTATCATAGCATGTCTCCATTTGCGACCTGGGCTTTGGAGATCTCACAGGACATCCCCCAGGTATGGTCAGTGGGATGGCAGGACAGGGAGGTCTGTTCACTACTTGCCCACCACTCCTGCCCTGTAGCACCTTTCCCCTTTGAGAAAAAGGAAAAGAGCAATCTCTATAGTTTGAGTCATGAGTTTACTACTCTGTTTTGGGGGGTGGAGGTGAGTAGGAGAAGCAGTAAATCCATATTGGTTTCTCCCACTTTAATGGCCATCAGCATGGCCCACTGGTTCTCTAAAACCTTTTTCCTCTTCGATGAGCTGGCTCTAACAGGCCAGACATTCTGTTCCCCTCAGTCCCCTCCACTCACACATCCTGCAGCCACGAAGGTTACTCTTTCCTCTTCCTCAGACAAAAATGAATGATCACAGAAGCAATTAGGTTGGAAAAGATCTCTGAGATCTCATTGAGTCCAGCCTATGACTAAACATCACCTTGTCAACCAGACCATGGCACTGAGTCTTTCCTTAAATACCTCCAGGGAATGTGACTCTACAACATCCACAGGCAGCCCATCCAATGTCTAATCACCCATTCTGCGAAGAAATTACTCTTAATGTCCGACAAGAACCTTCCCTGCTTGAGGACATTTCCTCTTGTCCTGTCACTAATTGTCTGGGACAAGAAGCCAACCCCTACCTGGCTACAACCTTCTTTCAGACAGTAATAAGATCACCCTTGATCCTCCTCTTCTGCAGGCTAAACCACCCCACCTGACTCAGCCAGTCCTCATAAGATTTGTGCACCTTGACTTATGGCAGCAGCTCCATTGCTTCATTTTGGAATTATCTGCTACTGTCTCTTTATACAGAATAGCCTTTCATAAATGGCAATCTCCTCTCTTCTTTAGAAAGAAAAGAGTTTTTCATGTTTAATAATGTTTTGAGTTTTTTTTTGTTACATTTCTCTGATGATTTAGTTTAGAAAGGCGTAGAGTTATGCAGTCTAGTTATGGTTAAATTTTTTCCTTCCTGTGATATAAATTTGAATACCTATTTTCTGACTTCTACCTTCCATCTTCCTTGTTTGTGAGGAACAGAGCACCTCTGTGGTAATTTCTAGATATATGATATACAAGGTGGAGCCATGCTCTTGTAAGTAGTTAAGCATTTTTAACAGGGCTTTAGTAGGGCATAAAACAATTGAGGATCTGCACTTAGTTGTTAGCACAGTCTCAGCCAGAATATAGTACTTTAGTTTGGTAGAAGTTTGTTTGCCATCCTGTGAGAGCAGAAGACAATACAATCATCTTTAGCAAAGTCCTTGCAATTTGATACAGAGCACAGCAACTGTCCAGAGAAGGTTAGGACATACTTACTGGAGAGCTCACCAGATAATTTTTTACTATCAGGGTAGAAAATACTACAAAATGAACAAGAAAACAATATAAGTTGATGAGGATCATCAATTTTTCCATGGAGATCTGTGGAGCTGTTTGCACAGACCAGGCACCTGCCTGAAAGTCTGAAGATGGCTGTGGAAGAGTACTTTCCTGGGATTTTATGATGACAAAACTTTGCCAGCCTAGGTACCAATATTGTCATTATAGCACTTGGTGAATGGAAAATCCTTCTAAATTACCCTCTCCCTTGAGTGTTGAAACTTAATCTCAGGGTGATGTTTAAATAAAACAATTTTGTGTTCACAGACTAGTAAGGGGAAGAGTTACATCCAGACTGCCAGTATGTTTGGTACATAAGTTGATATAAGAACTGTAGAATTGGCACCCTGAAGTTGTCAGACCTCACACTTGTGAGAGAAGATACAGCTCACTTGGTACTAATGGTGTCTGTGCCAAGGACTGTTAAAGTGTCTTGAGTTCGTGGAAACATTGGCAGTAGCACTGAACAGTATCATATATTTACAGCAGTACTAAATCCAAATGACCTATTCAGAAATGTAGAGGTCATCACATTCATTTTGTAACAGCTTTTGTTAAGTGATATTAGCTATTAAAATGTGCTCAAAATGGATGTTATTTTAGGCATGTTTCTCTCTGAGGAAAGCTGAAGACCATTTTGGCTCCTAATCTCAATGTATGTCCTGTCATCTTTTTGAAGGAGATCTACAATAAGCCAGTGAAGCCAAGCAGAAAATACTGGACATAAGTGAGAAAGATAAAAAGAAATTCGCTACTTCTCCACATAGCTCAAATAAACTGAAACTGTTAGGCAGTTGGAAAGAAAGGGCTGTGTGTTCTGTCAGCAGAAGCACAAGGTTCAGGGTTTACCAAGAGAACCAAAGCAGAGACAAACTGCCTAACTTTGCAATGTCAACACAACTTACATTCAATCATTAAGTGTGAGACTGACCTAATGAGACAGGCAATAACCATATTTCAGGTTCAGTGGTTCTCAATAACCGCACTGGAAGAATACAGCCGAGTCTGGAGACAAGAAAGCTATTTTTAGAAGCACTAATACTAGGGAAGTGATTAGAAATAAGATCCCTTTCTCAGGTAATAAGTGTTTTAACCAAGAAGTACAATTCCCAGTGTTTTAAGTCATGACTGTGTGACAGAAGTCAGGACCAAAATCTTATATAGGTTTTTGCTTTTGCTAAGTGAAAAGCAAAGATTAACTGCTTTCCTGCTTGAGGAAAGAGAAAAAGGATATTTACTATGAGACTTTCCATATTTTCTACAGTATAATTAAGAGCCCTCTGTCTGCTCCTTTGGTGAGAGGAGAAAAAAAAAAGAGAAAGAGGTTTTGGTCTCACTGAAGTCTTGGTAAAAAAAAAGCCAGTGCGATGATTGATGTTTTTGGTATGACTCTATCTAGATGTGTCTGTATCTTTGATTTATTGAACTTAAGATGAGGTTCAGACTAATCCCCTGAAGTTTCATAAACTGCTGTTTATATGTATTTATCAGTAGAAACATTAATGGCAACTAGAACTGCTAAAAATTGGGTATTGCAATGGCACAACATGTAAGAAATACATTCTGTTAACCCCAATGACTGTAAAATATTTCTGGGTATTTATTTGTACACAGTGGGATACAAAAAGGCATTCCTGCTGGTATGCTAAACTGTTCTATGATCAATAAAACTGTATGAGAACATGAGCCTGGATAAATAAAACTGTCCCTGTAATTAATGTATTCTCTTCTCCCAGAGTATCTCACTGCTCTTCTCTACCACTGAACTTCTGTGCTCCCACTGCACCACTGTGGCCATCTCACATTTTTATCATCTGCTATTTTGTTCTGCCTTCTCCCTTGTTGTTGTTTTGTAGTGTGTCAGGGACACAGGAGGAGGGAAATAATGCTGTGGTTTTATCAAATGGCTACAACTAGGGAAAAAAACCCAAAGCCACTAACCAAAACAAACATCTTAGCTGTTACTGGTGGCCCATTGTGAGAGCAATAGAGAGGAAGGAGACCTTGAGCTATTAACAATGTGGTAATTCTCTACATCTACTTGTTCCAGCTGTGCAGCTCATCAAGATACAAAGCATTTTTGATACAAAATCCTAGGTCTGACAAGAACTCATACTGTGCAAAATGACATTTGCCAACCAAAATATTCATATGTCTTTCCTTCCCTCTCTTTTTTCTACTGACGTTCCTTTGCCAGTCATGTTTTCTCACCTGTGGGCGAGTGAGTGACTAAATGAGTGTGCCCCAATACTCGGCACATCCATCCCTGGTAACAATGCTCTTTAATGACATTTTACTTTTGGACTTTTGAACAGCAGAATCCATTGAAAATTCACAGATTGTCAGAGCAGTGTCATCTTCAAAACATCTGATTTCCTGTGCCAGTTTAACCATGTGAAATGGCCATACTTTAACAGAGGTCATTGGTACTCATGGATGGAATAGCCCTGCTCAGCAGTAATCTCAACATTTCTAGTAAATTTTACTGTATATAAATTACCCTAATTCTCAGTGTAAGTTGTGCTGTGATACTGATTTTCATTTTTTTGACCTATTGTGGAGCAATGATAGCTGATGACTGTTTATAGCATGCAGAAAGGAATATGTGGAGGGAAATCTTCAGGTGTCCTTACAAATAAAGTTTGTTTTGGTTTTGTTCTCAAGAAACCCAGGGTTTATTATCAGCCCCTTCTGTGCAGAGATAATGCCCCTCTCCAGAAGAGAAAGACTGGTTGATGCCTCGGCCTGGGATGATGGGGGAGAGGTGGCTCCCTTAGCTGGGTGGGTGGCAGGGCAGGGCCTTGTCACCCAGGGCTGTATCACAACCCCTGGAGCCAGGAGCAGGGCAGCCAGGGTCACCAGGGGCAGCCCCTGAGCATCAGGCACCTTCCTGAGGCTGGTATGGGACTTCAGCCCTGGCTCAGTGTGCCCCAAGCAGCATCTGACAGAGCAGAAATCTTAGCAACAGGATATTGAAGCAAAGCTAAAGTACAGCAGCACCAGGTTTTCCACACTTCACAAATGTGAATTCTTATGATTTCAGAAACATCCTAGAATAAATACATTCAATTCCATTCAATGCAGTTACTTTGAAAACTCTCTTACTTATATCTAAATAAGTGATCCTGTATATGACATGAAAGTGTTTACTAACCTCTGAACCAAAAGCCAGTAGAGAGCTGCAAATACAATTAGTTTGTTACTGAAAGTAGTTTGTCAATTGCTAAGAGGGGGTCTTCAAAGGTTAAAGAGATATATTTAAAGGAATTTAAACAGATTCATGATTGCTGGGACTATTTTAAAGTCCTGGACATGGTGAAAACTAACATGTTGCCCAATTAGTTTTACAGAGTGAAAGACACCTGAGCTAATTTCTTCCTTTTTTATGCATTTATTTTTATAATTATGGTATCACAGAAAGAGATTTTGTGGGGAGTGGAGGTGGAGAGAGATGCTGTTTTGAAAAGATTCATATCTGGCCAACTGGGAGCAAGTGTAGGAGAACAGGGAAGTTTCTCTCAGAGATGTTTCAGACAGACTCACTGACTGGATGACCAAAAAACATAAATTTACAAGACAGAAAATATTCAAGTATTATACTTTAGACAGTTATGTAGTTCCTTTAGCCAATGGAATGAAAAAAAAAATAAAGCAAACAAAAACTTTGGGTTTTTCTTCTGAGCCACTGTGTTACTGAGCACAACTGGTGATTCACTTTTCCTACAGGAGGCACAGTCAGTGGTGATGTACGTACAGTATGTACTCAAGTGCATAAACAATCCCAGTCTCCTCTCCACAGGCACATTGTCTCCATGTTTTTCTATTCTGCTGAGTGTGCAGTGTGGCAGTTGATGTACAAGTTCTAAAGAGAAAAAGATTTGGACTAAACCATGCCAGACCAGATATTGATTTGCTTCAGTGTTGAGCAAAAACATGTTTCTTACTGTAGAGAATGGGTAAAGGAAGCCTCATTCTTCCCTCTGTTTGAAGATGCACTTTTGTTTGCTGAAAGAGAACAGGAGTTTGTCCAAGATCTCCTGCAAATTAAGTTCAACATGTAAGTAATTTCCTCCATGTACCAAACTCAAAGCAGTTTAGTGTCTGGTTGAAGGCATCTAAACAAAGCACCTCCACTGAAAGCTTAGTTCCCCATGGTCCCTGTTGAGAAAGTGGAGGGAGACAGCCCTCTAGAGGTATCTGTTTTGCCCTATTGATATACGATATTCTTTTCTGGAGATACCATTATGGGAAACATCAAGAATCTTCATTGTCATTCAAGTGTTTCAGCAAAGTAGCTAAATGAGATGGCATGAACTTTTCCCAAACAGAAATTCCCTCCCTGAGATTTCTGTTATCTGAGATTTTGAATTATTGCTCCCAGATGTCTTTAGTCACTGCCCAGGCACCTTTTAGAACTTAGTGCAGATGGAGGATGTACACACACCTCCCCTGACATCCCATTGTCACCTGCACCTCAAGGACTGCTGAAGTGAGCACAATGAAGAAGCTTTCATGCCCAGGTCAGGGTGATGTGTGAACAGAGCAACCAAGGCTCTTTGCAAGGTTTTCCAGGGCAAGGGGAGGGGAACAGCGATATATTATTCTGGAATGCTTTTGGGTATTCCATACACTCTGTGAGCAAATCCTCAAAGGCTTCCAGTTGATGCTGAAGTACCTGAACTTCTCCCAAAACCTAACTCAGAGTTAGAAGCTCAATTGCCTCTGTACATCATGGCCTAATGACACTATATTCAGGGACATATCTATCTCTTTATGATAGACCATGTTTACAGGCTTGTAAATAATGCAGATAAATTTTATTTAATAGCAACAATAAATTTTAGTTCTGCTTCCTGTATTAACAGTAAGTGGCTGAAGTTTGGTATTGCTTGCAAACAGTGGTTGCCACAGAACAAGATAGATCCTAAAAGGCCAAATTAAATTAATTCAAGGTTCATCTTACCCCAAGGGAGTTGTACAAGATGGCAATATTTTGACTTAGAACCACAGGGAGACTGAAAAGGAAGGGAAATAATGTTACTTGTAAATCATACCTCAGAACTTTGTAAGTTCTCCCCTTCTGTATCAACCCGACTTGAAAGTCCAAAGGATTTTTACTGAAGCTTAGGCTGTATGGTGCATATGGCATCCTGAAAAATATAACCTGTAGTCTTAAAGCTTTGATAAAGTAATAAAAGCCCTAAAGAATCATATGAGCACAAAGCATTGCCACAGTTTTGCTTGGTCAGGGAAGGAAACAGTGATTTGGGGGTTTGCCATGGCCTGACTGTACATGAGTGTTTACTTCAATGCTGAGTACTGCAGAAGAGTGCTGGGCACTGATGCAGCTCTGAGCCAAGTTCACGGAAAACGTTCCACTGTCTTCAGGGAAAACTGGACTGAGGCCTTGATTCTGTGATAAGAGGATAGTCTTTCTCACTCATGGTAAAAAGGCAGGCTGAGTTGTAGTCAACTTGATTGTGGTTTTCCCTTTTGTGGTTTTTCACTTTGTAGATGCCCTTGCAAGCTTTTATCTATTCTGGGAGTCCCATGAGACAGGAACATTCATGCTGATTTCATGGAATGGACTGAGAAGTTTCAAGAGGGTTTCTGAGAAGCACTTTATGCCTCTGGCTAAAATATGAAGTACAAATCTACAAGAGAATAGGGAATTAGGCTAAGAAAAACACACAAAAATAAAAGAAAACAAAAGAATTATACAAGAGATGAAAAAATGGCAACAGCTACAAAAACACATTTATCTCTGAAGCCATGAGCTATTACATTTTATTCTCTGTAGCGGGAAGGAAAAATTAGAATTCTGCTTAGGTACCTACAACTCAAAATCATGGAAGTAACAGACTGAAAACAGATACTGATGGATCTAAATATTCACTTTTCAAGACAGGGATTAGAAAGTTCATCCTGTAATGCTCTCAGAAAACTTCTTACCTAAAGTCACCATCACTTTAAGACAATCTCATTACATATTTGTTACTTGAGAAAAAAACCCCATATAGACAAAGTTTAAACAAAACTAGAAATAAAGAGCGAAGTAGATCCTGACTTTTATCTAACCACTCTTTTCTGAAAGTCTCCATCACAGCAACATCTGAGCATTCATGCATGGCAGCCAGACCTTCAAAATATCCATAGAAGATGCTAGGGTTTCTCTTATTTATCTTAAGAGGATATTATTATTTCCTATCACAAATTGTTTCGGACTGGAATTTAACCTTTTCTTCATGTGTTCTTTTTTTTCCACTTTCCAGTGATAGTATTAGTATCTAGAGACCACACTGGAAGGAAAAGTAGTAAGATAAAAATGAATGGTGTTTATTTTCTATGATTAGATCTAACAGCAAACAGTGTGAATTTGGGCAGACAAAGAACCCGTTGTTCCATATTTGGGTGAGATTAACTGCTATATAACATAAAAGCTTACACAGTGGTCTAGAAAACTGCCATCAGACTAAAAAGATAATAAAATGTTTTGGACAGAAATACAAACAGTGGTGAATAATGAATATCTAGCGATCTATAATTCTGACAAAGGTTTTTCTTTGAGGCTCTGTGTTAGAATTACATGCACATACACACGCTCAGAATACTGCAGTACTCAGCATGATTTATGTACTTGATAAAATGCCTTATAGTAGCCCAAAAATAGAATTGCACCAGGTGCACAACAAACAGACATGCTACTTTTAAAAAACTCAAGTAAGCCAACTGGAGTGGGAGCCAATGAGAGCAGATGATCGACATATTTATTTTGAAAGCAGCCAGAATGCCTCAACTTTCTTCAGTCATAATTATCTAAACTAAGTCATGGCAGTCCTGGATTCAGCTAATCCCTCTTATGACTCTGTTATCAGCTGAGAGTAAGAGTAATTCTTTTACTCAGGCCAACTTTCTTATTTCTCATGACTCTCACGGTTGTTTGTTTTTACTGTTCATGTTCAGATAAACTCGAGAGAAACCCCTTGAAGTCATGACCTAAGTTCATATAATTTGTTGTCCAAATAAAAATGCAGAGAAGTAGACAAATACAGATCCACTAGCCCCAAGCTCTAGGAATACAGGGAAATAAGTCAGTGACACAAAGAAATGAGTTGGTACAAAGTCCAAGGTAAGGGAACATAATTGCTCTGGTAGGGCTGACAGACAGGAATTACTCCTCCTGCCAAAAAGAATTGTCTTTGAATAAGGTAGACTATACTGTGAATTAAAATTGGACATTCCTTCTTACTAACCTCCCCTAGGCTAGGGAAAATACCTTTGAATATTTGTATTAAAATTTTAGATTTTAATTTATATGTTTGAGAAGTAGAAATACAGAGTAATTTTAACTTCTCAGCAAGATATGAATATTTAAAAAAAATAATCTGGGTAGTAAAATTTTTCAAAAAATCATAGAATTATAGAATTATAGAATCATAGAATGGTTTGAGTTGGAAGGGGCCTTAAAGACTATCTAGTTCCAACCCCCCTGCCATAGGCAGGACACCTTTCATAAGACCAAGCTACTCAGAGCACCATCCAGCCTGGCCTTGAGCACTTCCAGGGATGGGGAGTCCACCACCTCTCTGGGCAACCTGTTCCAGTGCCTCACTGCACTTACATGAAGAATTTCTCCCTAATATCGGACCTAAACCTACTCTCCTTCATTTCAAGGCCATCGTCCATATGATGTCTAAGTATGGGAAATGGTAGAAAGGAGGGAAACAGAACAAGCACAGATCTGGTGATAAATAACATTTTTTCAGAGTGTAATTCTTGTATAAGACTAACTGAGATTCAGCCAAGTAGAAATTCTGCTGATGTGAAGTTATCATTGCTAAAAGTTTGAATGGAGAAGGTAAATGTCTTGTCTGATAGCTGTAAGGACAATGTACTATTTGGTCAAATTAATATCTTGACTTTCAGTATTTATGGATGGTGAAAGCAATTCTTGAAAAATTAGATGTGTGGAGGTACTTTGTACTGAAGACAAATTAGTACAGGATCAGAGAGAAGAGTCAGATAGGAAGAGAAAATACCAGAATGAGAAAAACAAATCTAGTCTTGACAGAGGAAAAGCTGAAATTAAAGTTTTTATGTGAGCAGAGGAAAAAGTTGGGGGAGTGTGACAGGTAGGTGAAGTATGGGAATCAGACAGCAGAAGAGGCAGCTTCATGGAAACACCTTAACCATGACACAGTGATTTTAGCATGAGAATAGTTTGGTTGGTATAGGGAGAGAAGGTAGGAAATCAGAAGCATGAATCAGGTACAGGGAGACTGGCAGAGCACAAAGTGAACAGTGTAGACTTTGAAAGCAAGCTGTTGGTGTGGATTACAGTGGATGCATTGTGTTTGCTATGAGAAAGGTATCAAAATGGAGACCCATTTAACAATGTAGATCTCGGAACTGTGGTAGTGTACTTTTGTTGATTAGCATTTTAATGACTCATAATAAAATATAATATGCGGATGTAATCTGTGCACAAATGCTTGAGGAAATGAAAGTCTGACTAACAACCATTGCATAATTTCAACATGGAGAAGTTATTGCCCAATTCAGATGTCAAAACCATGCAAAAGAAATGCCTTGGTCCTAGTAGGTTAATGTTCAATTTGTTTTATTACCATTTCAAACATAAAGGAACACAGGCAATAATATTTCTGATTTGGATATTTAACCTTTATTCCAGTAATTTCTCTTCTGGATGAAATGAAGCCTAGAGCTAAAGCAATCTAATTGGGAACAAGGTTCATCACCTAAGTTCCGTGATTATGCAAGCATCTTCGCATAATAAATCTGACAATACTTTCCCTTAAATCAGTATTTCCAGGACAAAAAGGTCTGTGGTAGACCTTCAATTTATTGAACATAGCCTTTCTCAAGTCCTGAGTTCCCTTAGAACAACAGAAAGCAAAGCTGAGAACTACCAGTTTTTCAGTAATAAACAGTGAATTCATTGAACCTAAGCTATATCTGACCAAAGCAACAGGGCTCCCAGCTGAAGGTATGTCATGCCAGCTCCTAAGAAGAATAAAAGCATCTTGATTTTTAAAAAAAGAATTTTAAAATAATCATTTTCCCACCCCTCAAAATATTTGATTTCCATGCTTCATCAGAGTAGAAATGGATTTTGAAATCAGTTTTCCATACAATTGGCAAAGGTTGTGTCTTAAATTACTTTCCTTGCAGAATGGTATTTAATGTTCCCATGAACAGCATGAAGAAAAGGGAATACAAAGTACCAAATCAGGGAAGAGATAGTTGAGTAAATAAGGAATTTAAGACAAGGAACCATTAAGCACACTCCTATTAGTTCGGGAGTGAGTCCTTTTCAAGGACAAGGGAAAAACAAAATGTACAATGCAGCGCGGTGGCAGTAGGTTTAACATTTTAATAGCTGGCACGCTGCCTGTATCTGATGCACTTGTTCAAATAGGCAGATGCTGGATTGGATAAATGGAAGGGCATGTAAGGACAGGGAGTCTAGCTCCTTGCTGCATTTATTATCACAATAACTCACCGACTACAGAACGTGGGAAGAAAGTTCCCTGGATGCTAAGAGAGGCTTTACACTGACAACCTGAGGTGGAGGCTGGTGCTGTGATTAATGGACACTTAGAGTCACAGAACAACTGAAATTATTCCAAGTCCAACTCAACCACTGCTTGCAACTCTTACTGGTAGAAAAGGATCTTTCCCCCTGCTATCAATTCAAATGTAACTCATGTGATTTATGTTCTCACATGGGTAATTCTATACCACCAAATTCTTTATTTACAGGTATTTTTATTCTGCACACTTTTGTTTTTATATAAAAGCTAAATAACTTTTCTTTCCTTTTTCTTTTTTTTTTTTTTTGACTGGTTATGATGGATGGCATGGCTCACTAGGGACCAGATCACCATATTGCCCTATAGCTTCTAGCTGGTAAAGCCTGGTAAACAGTAAACTGATTACAAAGACAGCTCACAATTTTAGAGCAGAAAGATGTCATGTTTTCCAACTTTTTATTATGTTTTAGCACTGACATAACTTTTGTCTTACCCAACCCACCAGGGATGTGATTTTAGTTTAAAAAATGGAAGACTCTCTATTTCTTTGGATATGATCCTTCACACAATTTTTGTTCAAGTGGATTTGAAAAGAAAAGCTGATTGTTAACCAGTGTGCATTCTTCTAGCCTTTGATGGTATCCCACACATTTTATGTACCTATGATGTTGCTGTTACTAGAAAATATCACAAGATAAAAGCTCTACCCGTATCACCTGGTTTCTAAGGAACGGCGCTGTGATTCACAGGGCCGCAGAGCACCTGCTTGCGCTGCGGTGAATTGCAGCGTCGGAGGGGGCGACACCGGTGGCACAGGTACTCGAACCAGCTTCTTGGGAAGCACAGCCGCCAGGATCTGCTGCTGCCATGACCAACGTCACAGGTGTCCGTGAGTCAGCACTGCAGTCCGTCCTGCTTAACGCAGAGGCTGAATCAAAAACTTCCGCAAGAAAACAGCGCAGCGGCCAACCGCGGCTGTGATGCGCACAGGGACGCTCCCGCCGGCTGGCGACGTGAATTAAAAAGGAAAGGAAATGTTGATTGGCCCGTGCAGCCCTGGATTTTGGTGGGGTTGGGTTTTTGGGGTTTTTTTCCGTTGAGTAATGACTGCTCTCTGCTACTTGATAGCCAAGGCTGGCAGCGCTATGGCAACCGGGCTGCGGGAAGGGCGGAGGGGAAAAGTCGCTTAGCAACTGGAAGCTTTAGGCAGGCAAAGCTGGTTTAAAGCACAACAGTTTAAAAAAAAAAAAAAAAGAAAAGAAAAAAAAGAAAAAAAACCAGCAAAAATCTTCTCAAAACAAACCCGCAGTTGCTACTAGAGATGACTAAAATATGGATCTGAGGAGCTAAGAATTTAGAAGAAAATAAAAGAAAAAATGCATGACAAAGCCAATAAAAAAGGAGAACAGCTTGGAGGGTGGTGGTGGGGAAATAGAGATATTTCACACTGCTCATCCTAGATACAAGCTTCATCAATGCAAACAACAGCCCTAAACCAGCACAAGCTATTTCCTGTCAGATGTTTCTACTCTTCTGCAAAGCAGAACTCTGCAGACATCACCTCCCCGGCTCCTCAGACTTTGGCTGAGCGTGCAGAGGGGCTGGGTGCATCCCTAAGCCCGTGCACAGTCCCCGGGCAGGCTCCCGTGGACTCCTGGCACAGCCAGCCCACTGCCAATGGGGCCACCGCTGCTTGGGGAGGTGGAGGGAGCAGCAGCCTGCATAGTCTTACCCTCTCTGGTTTTTATTTATAGGCTTCCTCTGGCATGATAAGGGCTCTACAGTCAAGAAAAAAAAAAGTAATATGAAAGGTTATCCAATGCACCAATTCAGATTTTTAGTAATAATTTTCCCGAGATGTTTTTCCAGTGCTCCAGGCACCATGGCACTTCATTAATAATGCAGTAAAATCCCAGCAACATTACATTAATCACTCCGGCGGGAACCCAGCCAGTCAGGCACCTCTTTTTCAGCCCTCCATCCTCAGCCTCCTCTAAGCACTGTCTCAAACAGAAGTCTTTCACTGCATGCTTGGAAAGTTGCCCAATTTGAGCTATTTTGGACTAACAAAGGGACAATTTCATCCAAAGACACAGAAACCCCACAGAGCTACTGCCCTCCCCCTCTCCAGTGCCATGGGGGTTGGGTGTTTCTGCTGACCATCGCCCAGGCAGGAAAACGTGCAAGGAGAGACTGCGTGGGTCTGACCTTCCCCTGTAAAGCCTGCCTGGAGGCCAATGGAAGCTAACTCACATCCATCCGCAGGTATGCAGAGCCACAGACTCCTGGCGGAGCGCGGGGCACAGCGGCCGAGCGGCAACACTTGGGCTGCTTCGTTAGTGCAGAGAAATCAGTTTACCATTGGAAAAGCCTGATCGGGCAAAAAATCAAAATAGACGCTGGGAATGTGTCAGTCCGGTCAAATATCAGCACAGTCAAGCCACGGGGTGGTTGGCAGGCGGATCTGGACGGCAGAGGTTTTTTCCCAGCCAAGCAACCCAAGCCGCCAGCACGAAGACTCTGCCCGAGCTCCTGGCCCCCTGCGTGCCCCGTCCTGTCCCTGGCTGCAGCCTCGCCACCTCCCGGCCTCCAGCGCTCCTGAACCGGTGCTTTTAGGGCTTAGAAGGCTACAGCATCTTTGTGTTCACGTTTACGGGCTGCATTGTCTCCCCGGCAGATAATGCTGACTAAATTGATACTTTACAAAGGCACAAAGGAGTCAGCTTGTGACTGATACACAATACTGGTTAACAAGACACATACAATGGTGGTATTAGTGGGAGGAAAGAAAAGCTCAACTTTCTGTCAGTCATAGGTTCATTAGAAAGTAAAGAGTTGTTAGCATGCAGAAAAGCTCTTTACATGCATGAAAATGGTGCCAGTTTTGAAAAGGGAAGTAAAGGAAAAATTAATCTTGCTTTAATGCTGGTGGTGGAACTAACTCAGACTGTCTTCCCTCAAGAAGAAGAGAACTTTCTTAATAGAATTATTTATTAAGAATTAATAAATTAACCTTTCTTAATAGAATTCTGAGATGTGTACACTAAAAGAACAGTGAAAATCCCTTTTTATTCTTTTCTTGCATATACTTTGTCCAGAGATGGATACTGTCAACCTGAAGTTTCCTGAGGAATGTCATAGATTATTGTAACAACCAACAAAAGCTTCTAGATTTACAAGAAATAAATAATGTGAAAAGTACATTATCTTTTCCTTTTCTTTCTTCTAATGGTTATTTTGAAGGTTGGGGAGCTCTTGCAGCCAGGGGATATGAGAATAAAGTATATAAAATGCTTTAAATCCTCCCATCACACACAGAGAAAAGAGGCTGCAAATATTTCATTAAAAAAAATTTAAATTCCATGATTCTTGGGTTTAAAAGTCCAAAAGACATACCAGCATGCCCTAGCAGCTAGGTGTTGATTTAATTTTTTTCTTTCCAACAGCTTTGTGCTCATCAGATGAGCTGTCAGAGTCTCCAGCACAGCCTGGGAGTCCTGCTCCTTTATTGCTGCACAACTTGTACAAACCTTATTACAATTCTGTTTTTCTTGGAGCAGAAATGGCAAAGTGTAATCCACCTCCTCTCATGATCTTACAAACCAAATAGAAGTTGATTTTAACCATGGACTGCGGAAGAAGGTACCATGCTCAGCACAGGACAGAAATACTATGATACAACAGTGAATAGGTAGATTCACTCATCTCCTTGCACTCTCATTCAGCCTTCCAAATGAAAAAAGTCCCAAAATTAGAAAAGTGCCAATACTAAAAACATGTAAGACACATAAATATTGTGAAGTGCACACACACACTCATTACTGGGCTGCTGGCTGCCAGTGACACCAATGAGATACTGGATTCAGCTATACAAGCTGCAGGTGCTAAGTTTGCCTTGCTTTGCCACAAACAGCAGCAAATAATCTAAGTGTTGGTAAGGCAAAATAATAATTTTTTTTAAATGGTAACTTTTGGCCAAGGATAGTGGTATGATCTAATTTTAACTTAATTCTTACAATTTGTTTGTTTATCAATATTCCTAATTGTATAAGACCTTAGAAGAAAAATGAAAACAAAAACATGGAAAAGTGTGCATGATATGTGCCATTGCAGATTGTTGTAATAGATGCAAAACAAGCTGTACTTGCTCAGGCCAGACCTATTTTCTTTGCTAAATTTTGAGCACATAATCTCTGAAGTTTAATGGTCTTCAACCGAAGTTTCTTGCACTACAAGAAGTCTGACCCTTTTCTCCTTCTGTATGCAGGGACACTGTTAAGGTTATCATGGCTGGGAAAACCTGTGAAGAAAAATACATTGCCCTAGTACCATCTAGTGGAGAGAATGCTGGAGAGAGATTTAAACCAAAGGAGAAGAAAGAACGGCAATAATTTGAGGTGGGAGCTAAGATCATCAGGGCTGTGACAGTTTGTGGGGGAAAGAAGATGTGAAATAGTTGTCTTCAAGCTGTGCAGAGACTTTTTCAAGTCTCTCTCTTCCCAGCTCCCATAAAGATTAGTAAACTACCTCGGATGGAAACACCTTTATATAATACAGACCATCAAACTAAAGAATATTTTGAAATTATACTCTGTTTTTCTGAAGAAATGTATGGGCAAACAACATGTCAGTGATGCCACCTGCTTCTTATTTGACAGGAACCATCTGGACAGCAGACACTTTAAAGCCAAGAAAGTCACTGCAGTCTGCAAGGCAGGATAGAGAGCTGTAATTTAAAAGCCTGAATGTCACCTGCAATGTGAAGGACTATATGTGGCCCAAGGGCACAAAATAGAAAGTGTGCCTGTAGCTGTAAGCCTTGCATTAGAGGAAACAATGATTAAATATGTAATGCAGGAACTGGAATGGCCTCCTACTCACCCTCTTTCTGTTTGCAATGACACCAAGACACCAGATAAAGCCCTTCCAGAGACTGAACTAACTTAGAGATGGCACAAGAATTGTAAAAGTGGTGAAGAGCTCAGAGAATGTACCTCATGACCTCATTCACAACCCGGACAGCAGTGAGGTAAACAGCCTATGCACACATCAGCTGTCTTCTGGCTGCAGGCTGCTAATCTGACTCTGCTTTCTCTAATCTTCCTCCTCAGTGTCCCCTCAGCCCTGTGTTTACCTTCTCCTCCTTATTTCCTTCTACCCGTCTATTTGGTTCCAAAAGATCGAATTAAAAATTTAAAAAAATAAACAAACAAGCAAGCAAAACCAAACAAAAAGAACACTGGAAGAGTTAAGTCTCATGCCTCATTGTAGCAGGGCAGAGCTCTGCACAAGAATAAAATTCAGTGGAAAATACAGGTCAAGACAAGAATAGGGAAAAAATTGGAAATGAAAGTGTATCATTTACTCCTGGAAGATGGAGTACTGAGCCAGGCAGAATGAAAAAGGGATGACTTCAGTGCTGTTGGATTAGCTGGCAACCCTCCCACCTTCAGACTGAGTGCTAATTTTTAAACTATGCAAAATGTCTCCTGGGGCCAGAGAGTATATCTGAAAATGAGACCCAGGGGGTGGAGAACAGGCTTCAGTGATGGGCACTGAGCACAAGAGAGTGCCTCAAGCTTGTACTGAGGCAAACAAACACTGCTTTATTTGCATTCCCTAAATTCCCTAAAGTAGCCACTTAAGATCAAGATCAAGAAAAGAATTATCAGTGACAAGAAGAGGAGGGAATTACTATCAGGAAGCAAGGTAACTGTTCACTTTAATCTTGGTCCATAGCTGTAGCACAGTTATGGTTAGCATGATAAGCCCAAGATATTTTGGGATCAAACTTGAGTACCTCACGTTTTCATCAGGAGATAGAGTAGAAGGTCTTCCCCATGTAATTCTCCCACAGATATCATGAGAGAGTTATCTCCATAGCAGTGGCCCACACTCCATGCCACTGAGACAGGCAGCTGTACCCAACACCTAGAGCAGTCCCTCAAAGAACTGTAACTCAGCCTTCACCTCCTTCAGCACCAAGAAGGAGCCTTTGGCATCCAGCTCTACACTGGAAGACACTGATGGACCAGTCCAAGTCAACATCTGCTGTACTCTTGGTTGTGCATGGAGATGCTAAATCCCAGTGAGGTTATCTAAAATTCTTGTTGCGTATCTCACATCTAAAATATGAGACTTCTTGTGAGAAGATCCTACTAGGTCCTGTCCAACTCAAAATATTCTATGAATGATTCTATGATTTTATGACTATAGGACTCAGCTAGACCTGTTTCTCTGCGAAATTTTAGCCTAGAGGAGCTGGCATGGCCATGGCATCAATGCTACCACCTGCAGCAGTGCAATATCCCTGAGGCTTAGTCTGCCACGGAAAGAGAGAAGGGTGTTCAAGTCAGCACAGGCAAAGGGAAGAGAGGTAAAAAGCAGGAAGATCCCATCTGTCTCTGCCATGTGATGAGTCCCATGGTACTTCCCTGCTGTGTCTGTAGGCCTCACTGCCAAGTGAATGGAAAGCCTTATGCTATTTCCAGTGTCTTGCTGGGAAAAGGAGACGACATTCAAGATCAATAATAGAGCTTTGGCTAGGTCTGCTGAGCAACTTGCTGGCAGTGTGCTGTGCTGTTCATTGGAAATATCTGGGAATGCTACCAAAACTCCTTTGCTCCCTGGGAATTGCTATTACTGGTCCTGAAATGGCTGCAGAGTGTCCTGCACAAGTAGTTAACTTCCTTCTCCTAACACGAGTGACTGCATTTGGCAAGAGGGAATCATAATGTTCCTGCAGGATTCTGAAATCCCAGGTAGCTCTGCTCAGTGTTAGTATAAAAGGTTTCTTCCCAGTCTTGGTGTTTTTCCTGCCTCAAGAAGGGAGTGGTACCTTTTTTGACCCAGACAACATACAAGAGTCTCCTCAGTCAAATCTGTTTTTCAGAATCCTGTTCTACAAGTGCCAACGTCTAACCAGAACAGCACCTGGAAGGCCAATGTTTGTCCACTTCTTCAGCTTTCTGGACACCAAAATAGACACTAAATCTGTGGCTGAGCTGTGGAGAGTTGCAGACCTTAGTAAACTGCACTGTACTCCCAGCTGAAGTCAATGGGAGATGGACTTCTCTGCTGAGCTCCTGGCTCCCACCAGGGCCTGGGCTCACCTGTGCAAACTAACAGGGCAGCAGGGGCAGACTGCACAAAGCGTGACTCCTTCCACCCTACACAATCACCCAACGCTCTCCCAGCAGGTTTTATGGCCCCACACATGGCGTACACATATGCAGCTTCATGTTACAAAGCCACCACCCCAGCGCGGCAAGATGGGTATAAATTACTTCAGACATCTTGAACTGGTCAAAAGCACATAAAAAGAAGCATTTCCCATTGGACCACGTAGGCACTACATGGGAGGAGATAAGTCACAGGGACAGGAGCTGTGCAGCGTGGATCAGACTGTGCTTACCACTCAGCCTCAGAACTGAGGATTAACTCCTGGCTCTCTTCTATTTAGCAGTGTAGCCACAGGGTCCAAGTAACCTTCTTCAGCCCTATCACAGCTACAGTTGTAATAACATAATCCTATTATTCTAAATATAGCTCAAGCTCCAGGGATCACAGTGAAATTCAGCCATCTTCCATAGGTATACCTCCAGGCCCTCTGAAGGAAAAGATGGCTGGGGGTTCAGCCTTTCTGAAGAATAATTTGAGGTTGGTTTAGATCCATATCCTGCATCAATAAATACAGTCTAGGCCAAAGAACACATCTAGAGAGATGTGGTTCTTATTTCTTCCAATATCTTTTATATTTGAGGAGATTGCAGATTGCCTTTTTTTTTTTTCTTTTTTTCTCTCAAAACTAAAGTGTGGCATGCATATGGCTGGGGTGCTGCATATGGAGTTACCAAAATGATAAAATTAATCAATTAGGCTTTTCAAGGGATCTTAATCTGAAATAATAAATGAAACATCATAGATCCAACAGTATTCTCTTTTATATGTTAGCAGTTAGAGAGAAGTTAATTCATAAAAGTTAGGGCAGAAGGACCTGGCCAAAAACATATTTACCTTAAGAAAGAGCTGAAAAATAGATAATTGCTGCTTCAAGAAGAGGTCAGATTGAAATCATGAAATGTCCATAACCAATAGTAAAAACCTACTCAGTTAAATGGATGCCATCTGTGTATTCTGGCATTTGGTAACATAAACAGATTTTGATACATTTGGACTCAGAAGCAAAACTCGATTTGATGAAACTTCCAGAAATCATAAAAGGCTATGAATTCACAAGTTTCAGCAACTCACATTTCATACTTGTAACTCAAACTTTGTGCCATGGCTTTATGACAAGAACAAGAAGTAAGACTATCTCTGCAGCAGCCAGCAAATGTCTTTGTCATTGACAAGGATTAAGGAAAGAAACAGGAGAAGGTGGCTGCAAGAGGCTCAGTGCCAGAATGCAGCCCAACAAGCATCTGTGGTATGGATCCAGCCTGCTATGGGCTGGCCTCAGTCTGGGTCATCTCTGTTGCTTGGGACTGAACAGTAGCATTGGGACACAACAAAACATTTCTTTCAACACAGTTGTTTGCATTTGAAATATAAGCTTCTATTGACTTGATTCAACCATGAATCAAATATATATTGGTGTGATCTATGTTATGGGATTTCTAGCTTAATTTATATGCCAGCTTAAATCTCTGTGCTTACCTCACTGAAGTAGGTTAAATTGATTTTTCTGAAGTCTTTTATAGCTTCTTTTGCCAAATAGAGAGATGGAAAAACTTTCTTGAGGCATATTTGTTTAGAAAAAAATAATGGTGGTGTATAATTTTCAGAAGGCAGATTCTATTGGAACATGATACTCTTTACAACTTCAGTTAATGCAAAATCATAGAATCCTAGAAATTCTATCCCAAACACTGATGGAGTGCAGTTTCTTTTCAGAGGAAGGCTGGTGATTATTTTTACAAATCTAGCAACAATATGTAATAGTTTTATACTTGGCAGACAGTCAAGGAAGTGCTGCCTGTGTTTGAATTTACCTATTGCCTGTCTCAACCCAGTGTGATCCAGAATGCTGAAGTTAATAAAGCCCTTCTGTAGGTAAAAAAAAAAATAAAAAATTAAAAATTGGGATTTGAAATAAAGATAAGTCAGGAATCTGGATTTCCTCACTTTCTAGCTGTCTACTTTTCAGGAGCACAGTAACTTTCTTCAAATGAACATGGGAGACCCAAGAGCTGGCAGCGCCTACAACCCACCCTCATCTTGGTGCTGTCTGAATCAGGGGGCACTTCTTCCCTTCAGGCTGGTAGGAGTTTAGTGGTGGTGGATGGTGGCAGACTCTGTCATAACCAGGCATGAGTTGCAGAGCAGTGGAAGTCAGATTGCAAGCAGTGAAAGCAGAAGTGTCTCAGACACCTAGACATGGGTGGGATGTATTACATTCACAGGTGCATTTTGTAAAACACAAACTAGTTGATTGTCTTCAATGCACAGAGAAAACATTTAAAAAATATACAATGTTGCTTTTTAGTGTTTTCAGAGTAAAAAAGAAATTACTAGCTCAACAGAGGAAATTAGGCACTGGAGTGCTCTGTTTTCCACTGAATATCTAACATAAAATGCTTTAACATTCATTGCAGATGAACTGCGATCCAGGCTGCTATTATACCATAGAATTGCCCAGGAAGAAACTGGCTTCAGCTCCTGAGAAGTGAGTGCAAGTTGTAGCATCATGAATGACACATCCAAAGAGCCCGCACTGAAAACCTGATTTATGGCAACTCAGTGTTAACAGCAGAAATCATCTTCCTGCTTTGCATTCAGATAGGTTGGAAAGTCCTGAGCAATATGGGTAATCTGTCTAAAAACCTGTAATCATCAGATATTTCAGTAAGTAAATTATAAAAAGGATTTTGCAAGATATTTTGTGACAGTGTTGGCTGCCCTAAAACTTCTTAAAATCCCACATTCTGTATCTGGGCTGAGTAAGCCACGTAATAATTTATGAATTTAGCAGTGAAGTTGTAAATACAAATAGTGACATTGTAGCTGTGCTTTACTTTCTATATGATAATGAAACATTAATCTTGGGAAAAACTGTCCTTCAAAGCAGTAAGCCTTGGTCCTGGATGCTTTGTATTGGTTTGGGCTTTATTTTTCATTAAATTTGCTGAGAAGTCAGTTGGACACTGCAAAGGCAAAGGGACAGACATCGTAATTTCCCTTCTGCCAGTTGAAAGGATTTTATAGGGACATTGAAAATATGAAATGCTTTGTTGAATAGCTGGCACTAATGTCTTTTTTTTTAGGAGCTTAGAGAGAGTGTGGCAGTTCCTTTTCATTGTTTGTGGAGAACTTTAGTCAAAGAAGGACTTCATAAACAACTGCCTTGCATAGGATTTAGTATATGCAATGCTATTTAAACAGCAAATTTAAATTTGAGTTAGATCTCTACACACTCATAAGGGTTGTTTGCCTTCTCACCTTCTGGTTTCCAAAGACAGTGTTTGTCAAAATATACATGCAACACATTTTAATAGAACAGCTGAGCTGGGTTGTTCTTCATCTAAAAATTAAAGGGCCCCACCATCATCTTCATAAATGATTCATTACCTTTGAGGTTTGGCCGGCTTTTAAGGTCACTTCTCTTTAAATTTGAAAATGCTTGCTCACATTCAAGTCTTCCTGCCAGGAGGACTCAATTCATTAACTTGCACTTATATGGATGGCTATTTTACTGTTACTTTAACTGAACTTTTATGCTGGCTGCCTGCTGTGTCATGAGTGCTGTGAGCATTTCAGAAAGTAGGTGCATGCTGTGAAGGCAGCCCTCTCTGTAAATAATGTTCCAATTAATAAGACAATTATACAGCACTGCAGTACTTTATTGGTGTTCTCTGTTACTGCAGTGCTGGTCAGAGCACAATAGTGAAGAGACCATCAACATTTTCATATAAGCCCTTCTCTCCAGAAGCTTAGAGTAAGAAATTCATACCAGTCTGGAAATTCATTGTAGCCAAGAAGTAGAAAGGCATGCATTTTACAGTGTTCTGATATAAAATTGTTTATAGATTATAAGATTAAAATTAAAATGAGAAGAGGGCATTTGGTTTAGTGGTTCTTTTTTTATATGAAATGCTTTCTACTTTATGGGCTGTAAGAATAAAAGCAGACTGGAAATGTATCTTCAGTTACATTTTTAAATGTTTACTATAACTCTCCAAAGGCATTTTAAACTGAAATTTTACAGGTCATTAGACTGTTATATGAGATGGTCCAGGAACAAATGTAGATTGAAATTTCTAAGGTCCAGGCACAACCAGTAAAGACCTGGGCAGAATTTAGTTGCCCAGCACAAAAGATCCTGCATACCCTGCTGAGCTGTCAGTGTTCCTCTGGGGGATGCCTGTGGTCTACAACTGCTTTGCTCGTTTTATTGAAAGTTTCCCAAATATCTTAGTTTATGTTTCTGGTCACAGAAAACATTTCTCTCTAAACCATTTGGTACCTATGTCATGTCTCAGCCCAAAAGAGATGCAAGAAGTAGCATCTTTTTCTCTCTGGGCCCCAACGCTGTAAGGGAGCCTCAGACTTTGCCCTCCCAAGTAACAATACCTAAAAATGCCAATATTGCATTATTTTGAAACGTGTGAGAATGAGATGTTGCCATTTTCCCATATGACAGCTTTCTCATCAAATAGTTAGAGAGGCAATGGAAGAAGGAGGGTGTCCAGGGTGACACCGACAAATAAATAGGAAAAAAAAGCAGAAAGAGCAGAACTTACAACCCTGTGGTAAAAACATGCAGAGTAGGTGACAGTCTTGGCTCTCTGTATCAAACACGGGTACTGTCTTCCATTCACCTATAAATGAATACATTGCTATAGACACATATATAACCTGGGAAAATGTTATGAGAATCCTATACAGTGCATTTCAGATGTGATCAACACTAAAAATACCACTTTAAATAACACCAGTATAATTTTTCCATGTCTTCTTTGAATGAACATTTGAATTCTGTAAGATATAGAATTCTTCTTTCACATATTTGTGCAAGGTCCAGTGCAATGCATTGAAGGTCTAATACTCCACTTGAATCCTTCAAATCTATGATAATGTTTAATAAGTATCAGGTTTGCCCATCTTGTGCACACATGTGCATTTTTCAGATTATCAGGAAATCATGCTCCTTTTCTGTCCTTATCAGCTCTCACAGTTTTACTGCAGATTATTTACTGTGGCTTAGATTTCACAGTATTAAATTTAGAACACAAACTTCAGAGATTTTTCTAATCTATTTGATCTAAAATCCCCTAGAGAAATACCTGTTCTCAGCACCATTTATCTGACAGGTTGAAGCTGTCCTTTAAGCTGACCATCAGCCAAACCACATGAATTCATACTATTGCTGTCAAAGGATAAGAAAAAAAAGAGTGGTTTGTGTGCCTGTGTTCACTTTTCAGGAGCCCTCCAAGGTCAGCTACTAAAATCTCTCCAAATTCTTTTGGCCTCCTTTCGTGACAGTGGTGAGGAGATCCACACTTAAGCTGATAGCATGTCTCCAATTGTACCCCAAAGTGGTTTCATGGGTGATCAAGTCACTGGTGTTTCAAGTTTAAATGAAATAGTTCAATATCTGTTTTATATTGTCATGCCCAAACTGCTCACAGTTCTCAAGGTGACTCTGCACCAGTGCAGAGTAGATATCAATAAAAGTTTTCCTTAGGCTTTCTGGAGATACAGATGTTCTCTTTGGTGGGTGCCCAACTAAACAAAGATGCTGCACTGGTTTTTGTCAGGCCTGACCCTGAGGAAAGGCAATTGCAGAGAGGATAAAGAGGTAGCATGATGCAGCAGGAGACACAAATAGGCCTTGGTAAAGTGATCTTTCTCTGCTGGAAACATTCCTCCTTCTAATGTATTGCCTCCTTGCTGTTGGTGCAAATGTAGGGAATGAAAGCTTCTGGAGGAACCCAGGTTTCCCTGTGGGAAAATGTGGAGGCAGCTGTTGTGGGAGAATTTCCACGTGTGTATGGCTGTGGGGAAGAGAGCGATGAGGAGGGAGGTGTACCCAAGAACCAGGCTATCCTGCAGGTCTGTGTGACAAATGAATGTTCTTGCTCTAGATTTTATGTGAAAAAATTGTGACAGCTAAAGAAGATTGGGCAAGGAGGCACCAGTGAGCCAGCTTCCACCACAGACCCTTTTTCCACCAGGAACCAGTGGAGAGCTGTCACACCAAAAACCCTGCTGTCCTGCAGGCAGGGCAGTAATGACTAATGGGGTTTATCCACGGCAGCCAGGGCTCAGGCACTACAGCGGGTGCCAGCCATCTCATCGTGCAGCAATTTTGCAGAGGGGTGTCATGCACAGACCCCAGTGCTTCTTATGGATGTGGATGTGGCTGGAAGTGCTGAGCAGAATGGTTATTTTTGTGCTGTCACTGTTACACAGCTTAGCAGCTGGTTCTATGCTCTGACAGTCTCTGAGGAAAGTCTAGCACGGCTTATGAGAGACAGAGCAGTGAACAATGAAATCTGCATGAGAGGTTGTAATGCCCAGATCAGGCCATCAAGTTCCTTTAATTTCTTTTGGTAGTTTATAAGAGAAGCAATAGAACCAGAAGAAACAGTAGGAGAAGCAAGAGTTATTTATCTGCTTTATAAAAATATATGTCTGTATTTTAAATATCTTACTGTTAGGTTTCTCCAGGCACATGGCTTTGAGTTTGTCTATGACATTAGTTTTTCATTTCAGTGTTGAAGTATTTTTCTGGAAGCACTTACTATAAAATCCATAAGTTCTTACAAGCTTTCTAAAGGAAATCCCAGTCTTTTGATGAATTTTGTGAACAGAGTCTGTTGTAATTGGTCCAGTGTGTGATTACTCTGCAGACTTTCCTTTGCTGTACAAGCCAAGGACTTTGCCAAGAAATCAGGCCAAAATGATTACAACAAAGTTATTTATAATAACCAGAAAAGTTAAATCTTTTTAAGTGACAGCATTATCTTGTGGTAATAGACAAACTCTTCTTTGTTTGAAAAAACTAATTTGTATATAAAAAAATTCAGGCTGATGACTGAAGCATTACAATTGATATATGGAAAATTATTTGGTTTCCAAGGTTTAGTGCATTTACTGCTGCTCTGAAAGCTCAGGCAGACCTTTTACATGCCTAACCAGTGGCCCAACATGTAAGATGCCTGCAAACCTCATAATGTTTCCAGCAGCTCCATTTCAGGCTGTTGAAAACCTTTAGTAATGCACCACAATAACTGGTTGGAAGGAAAACACACTGTCACTGCTCAAACAAATCTCCATTAAACTGTCATCCTTATTTTTGTACTTCTTTTATTGCTGTTATGGAGATTTGTGTGATTTTTTTTCTCCTCTTGTTGGTTCTTTTTTTTTTTTATGTCTCTCCGTTAGGAAGAGGTAGCAAGTGACTTCCTAAACAGAGTTTTCCATGGTTTGAAGTGCATGCAAATTGAGCAAGCACTGTGCACAGAACATGGAAACAACACATAGCAATGCTCCTTTGATTTGCAATTAAGCAATATGGAATCTTCAAGCAAATTCAGCTACAGCACCTCACAGACATATCATATAAGTGATAACTTATACAATAACTTAGGTCTGCTTCCTGCTCACAAGCAAATAATCTTCATCTGGGCCAAGTATACTGCAAAGATTCTGGCCCATGCATTAATGATATATGAATGTCATGGTGGAAGGGTAGCAAGTTTATTAGATTGAGATGCAAATAATGAATGGCATCATGATGAAGCTTTTCTTATTGAAATCATACATGAAAACAAAATGAGAGCAAAATGAACAGGCCATCAGAGGAGTATTTTTTAAATGACCAGGGTTTCCTCCCCTCCCTGGGGTTCCCTTTGCCTTCTCCCCACAGGGCAAGGAGTGAAGCACTAAGCAGCTCCCTGGAAAAAGTCAGCCAGGCCCCACAGGAGGGATGCTCAGGGTTGATGTGGAGGCACCCAGGTGCTGCTGAAAGGAGAAGAGGCAGAGCTTGCCTGGTGAGAGAGGGAGGAAATTCAACTCTACTCCCAGGTGTCTGTCAAAGGGCAAGTGGTGGCACAGCCACTGGAGGCAGCAAGGAAAATGTCAGGGACAAGTAATGAAACAGAGTTTTCCCCATAAAGCAGCACATAAACGTGGCTAAGCACTGAAGATCTTTGCCTAGGAAAGTAGATTTCCCAAATTAGACCAGTGCTCCTTCTTCCTGTCTGTGACTAAGTGGGTGGCCCCAGCAGCTCCCCAGACCTTTGCTGTGCGAGGTCATTGAGCCATGTCCGTTCAGAGATGTTCTGCCTTGGTATCCACACATTGTTTAAAAACCCCGTGCCCTGCAGCAGCACGTCCCTGGGAAATCCATCCAGCTGGCCTTTCCACCCATGCCTCCCTCCGCAGGGCCTGCTGAGTGTGAAGCCCCATGGTGAAGGTCAGAATTCGCTATAAACTGCACAGTACCCACCAAACCTTTACCTCCTGCCAAGCTGCTTGCTCGTGACTGCCGGGGGAAACAAATGCGCGCCCTTGGCAGCCGGGCAGCTTTCGCTACGCCACAGTGCTAAATCACATGTGGAGCATCGGATGCAGCAAGCTTTTCTTCCCACCCTCTGCTTTTTTGGTAGAACTTTTGCAATTCTCTTCCCAGTCTTAGCACTCTTTTCACTCCTTCTCTCACCTTGGGAAATCTTCAGTGTGGCACTGACTCCACCTTTTTGTTTTCCTGTGTGAAATGTTAGACTAAGTTTTTAACAGATAAATTTGTGTCACGCTCCAAGTTCAGTGTTTAATTGTTTCTTTTAATAGAATCAAATGTCTAGATTGCAGAGGACAGTTTTCCACCATAAGCTCCAGGTGAAAAATTTTTCAGTGCTTTCCATCTAGTCTTGGTGAATGAGGTTAACAATTAAAACCAGATGATAATATCTTTTTGGTAAACACTCTTTCTACCTTGAAAATACTGTAGTATGAGCAGCCCACTGAAAAGTATTTTAAACCATGAGACCCATGAAGTTCTCACGGTGTAAGAAAGGCATTAAACCCTAATATTGGGAATGTCAGTTGCCACTGAAAAGTATGGTCAGCTATTCAATAAGTTATTTGAAAGCACTGACTGAAAATACTCAGTTGTCAGTATTAAGAGTTCATATAGGTCTCCTTAAAAGACAGCAAATAACCAAATTGTTAATTTTCTTCTAGCTGCAGTTCTGTAATAGTTTCTCAATTTTACAGCATTTTGTCGACTTTCATTGACAATGCCAATCTTGGTCCCTGATGAAAGGCAACCCATTTCTGTTTAAACAGAAATGGTACTTGATTCTTGAACAGGGAAAATACTGCAAAAAATCATGTCTTCTGACAAAAATATACACTTATATTGTATATACATATCTTATAGATTTTTAAAATAATTATTTAGGTAAAGTCACAGGGGAAACACACAGAAAGTTGACCAGAATATAGCCAAGAAGAAGTCTTTTGACATTTTGGTGTTTTTTTGTTTTTTTTTAATTCATAGTAATGAACCTTTGAATTGAAAAAAAAGGTTTTTTTCAACACCACATATATTTTGTTTTGTGTAGCCCTAAGGCTGCAGTGCATATGTGCATGAGGCTCACTGTATAACTCATTTTTCCTTCAGCTGTCACACTCTCAGCAAGGTATGGAGCAGACTTTGGCAGATGAAAACAGGTAAGGCAAGGCAGACTGCAAACATTAGAAAAAGTTCCTGCATTCATGTGACTGGAAGCACAAACAGTTGCAATGAGAGAGGAAAAAGCCCTTTCCAGCAATTATTTTATTATCCATATGTATTGTTGTGGGAGTTTTCCTTTTGAGTTTCTAGCAATGAATGATATTGTGGGAACTATTATTGCTAGATTTGGGTAATATTTTTTAGAGAAAACAGTTAACATGGAACAAATACTGGATTTGTTTTTCCCCAAGCCAAAACCACTTTTCCCAGGTTTTTTTATCTGACATCTCAAATGGGCAGCTAAGGTCATTAGCATTGCAGACGAGTTTCTGCCACCCCCTGAGTGGGTGGCCAGCAAACTACAGTGCTCACTTCGGGTAACGGGTTTTAACTTCTGCTGTGGACACCAAGGTTTTACACCTGAATATCCTGCTGCTTGTGAACGCGCTGTACCCTCCATGTTATAAGAAACAGAGGATGGAATGGGGGAAACACCCTCAAACCCTCTTGTTGAGGGCACAAGACCTTGAGTAACTGAGCCCAGCACTTGAGGATAAGCTTCACTGACACTCTTGCTGGGAGCTGCTGTTGAATGGAAAATTACTGTAAGTGGGAGATGGCACAGCCCAGCTGTTTTCATTAGTCTTCACTGGCATGTCCTGAAAGAGACACAAAGCTCAGAAATATTGCTTTTCAGCATGGTAAATATGTGTATAGCTCCTGTATGGCACTCATAGAGGCATTACAGTCCTGCATAATAGTTCCATTTCAAGAGATATAAAAAAAGAAACTCTTGCATGATATTTCATAATCACATATTTCATTCAAAATATGTCTATAAAGCCCAATTTTCCTGTCCTACCAAACTTCTGCTCACAGTAAGGAAAAGCATGAGGCCAGCATAAGTCTCCCACATCTTTTGTTTGCCTGACAGGCATGTGGCTGTGCAACGAGCTGATAATCAAAGGCATTACATCAGAACAGCCATAATTTTTCTAATCCTTTCATAAAACATATAAGCCTTACAGAAATAATTCAAGTTTGAATCTATGCTTCCAAAGGAGGTTTGTAGGTGTTTTGATTTTTTTTTCAGTTTTATGATTTTTTTTTTTTTTTTAAGGATGAAAACATTACCACCTAGTGGCAAGGCTTTGGAACATAGCAAACCTAACATGAAATCTTGGAACAAAAAATAGATATCCTGAGTTTCTGTGCTCAACAGAAAAAAAACAAGGTGAAAAATAATTATAAATTCAAACAGGCTGCAGAAAACTGGGTGTAGATATACCAGCAGGGGGGTAAATTTCTGAAATTCTCAAGTCGAATCCTGTGGCTTTTCACCTGTAACTTTGCTCGTTGTAAATTTTCATCCCACCTAAACTGAACGAACACAGCACATCCTGCAATTAACAAATAAATGTGAGATGAACCCTACAGTTGGGAAGCTGATCACATGTTGTGCTTTTGCATATGGACTATTCAGACCAAGAAAATTAGGCTCCAGGTGATGTAAAGAAGAGCTGGTGTTGATGAGAGGAGCTCCCAAAGAGAAGAAGCAATCTCAGAAAGAAGAAGTCTGGAAAAACAGCAGCATGTATCTGGCCTGAAGGCGTAACCCAGCAGTGGGGGAGATGGAGGAGACCAGATAGCTTGCAGCCCATAATGCCTGAGACTGTTAATGAAGAGAGCAGCACAGCACGAACCAACCTGACTTTCTGCTTGATCGTCCTCAGTCAGCACCTCACCCTTGCTGAGATGGATGGTGACACTTTGTGACCACAGTGCTGGGGTCAGCCAGGTAGCGGGTGGCTCAGAAAGCAAATCTCTTGTCTCTTAAATAAGCCCCAGCTAATCCAGAGCCACTGCAGGTTGTTGTTCACTGTGTCTCACCCATGAGAGCACTCTATTTCCGAACGACCCTTTTCAGCTAACTGCTATTCCCAATTACTATGTATGGTTGAATTCATGAGGTTTCCCTTTATGTTATCCAAACCTTTTGGTTTAATTAGACTTATACATTTGCCAACAATTTTCCTTTGTTTTAAGCTGACATACTTCCATGATTTTGCACAAGCTCTGATTGGATGTAACTCACTCAAAGGAGGTGTACATTGACTTCCTTTGGAGAAATTCAAGAACTGCCAGGCTGACGTACAACCCTGACGGAGTTATTAATAACACTGCTTATTTGATAAATCTGGCATTTTTCAAAGATTCTTCTATAAACAAGCATTTAATGCTTGACTGATATCTCTGTTGGAGTGGGTATAGATTGGGATTCAGAAGGAATGCAATCTGTGGCAGATGTGTATTTGTGAAATATCTCGCCTTCAGCATCTTTCTCAAATGATGTCCCAGTTGTGCTGCAATTCTTCCATTCTGCTTTGCTCCTGAAATTGCATATCCACAGAAGACATTAATGATAAAGAAAATTGGTGTCTCTTTTTGTAAACACCTTCTGGTCCTAGCAGTGCAACTCTAGGGATCCAGACAAAAATGGAAGCATTTGTGTAATTATTATATCAAAATAATGCAATTTTTTTTTCTGGAAGAAAAGTTATCTTATGTGAAAAATCTTTTGAAAGGTCACTAGTTGAGAGAGCAACTGATTTTTATAGGAGACCACAAGCCAGATCTCTAGAGGAAGTCAGAAATTACTGTGATTTCCCCACATTCTTAAAACATGAAGTTTACTGCAATGTACAGTGAGAGTTGTCTTCACCACGAAAGCAGCTAATATTTCTTTTCAGGGAATCTGCTTCTTAACTTACTGAGAAAAAAAGGCAAATAGTACAGGTACTCCCACAGGCTACAATTTTGCAGGCATTTTTCCTGTGCCTGGACACTGGTCTGATCTCCCAATGGACTGGTCTCAAAGGAACTCTGAATATGTTAATGAAACATAAGTGTGATGTACTGACACCCTCGATTGTAGGAACGTGTCTGCAGCCTTTTGAAGGTTCCAGCCCTCAGTGCTTGGGGGAGAACTGTGAAGTGGTTGCACAGCTGCCAGAGAGGTGCTGAGCAGAGAGGAAAGCAGGCTTTGCCTGCATGGCCTGGGCTGGCAGGCTTCCACTGTCAGACACTGTCCCAGAATTTGTTCTTCACACACGAGATAGACAGACTAGAAATTCTCCTTTAGCCCCTCAGTGCCCAAGTTTACCATTAAGTATTCACGGATTATTGTATCAAAATGGTGACTTTTTGACCAGATTATCATAATTTAGCAGGCTCCCAATACACACTTCAAAGACTAAGCTAAAACAAACCAATGAAACAAAAAAAACCTGTACCAAAACCACCCCAGAAATATACACTTCATTAGGGATTCCATACATCTTTCTTTAGGGACTAAGAATAAGGTGTAGGTAAAATATCTTGTGTAGGAAGGAGAAGGCTCTAAGTATACTTTATTCCACCCTTTGAATTCTTACAAGGGGCTTATAAGAAAGCTGTAGAGGGGCTTATTACAAGGACATGCAGTAATAAGACAAGGGGCAATGTCTTTATGCCAAAGGAGGGTAGTTTAGATTAGATATTGAGAAGAAATTCTTTACTTTGAGGATAATGAGTCACTGGAAGGGGCTGTCCAGAGAAAGGATTTAAGGATGGGGCTCTGAGCAACCTGGTCTAGTGAAAAGTGTCCCTGCCCACAGCAGGGGCAGGGCTGGAACTAGCTGATCTCTGAGAGTCCTTTCCATCCCAAGCCCATTCTATGATTCTATAAAAGTTGTAATTTTCTATGTAGATATTTTCTTATCTCAGTAGTATTTCTTACACTCAGTAGCAATTATGATCAGCAGTCACTCTTCCCTCACACCTATACACACTTAAATAAGGATACAACATTTCAGTAGAGAAACCAAGAGGCTGCCCCGGGAAGCTGTGGATGCCTCGTCCCTGGAAACATTCAAGGACAGTTTGAATGGGGCTTTAATTAACCCGATCTAGTTGAAGATGCAGTGGGTTGGACTAGATGACCTTTAAAGGTCCCTTCCAATCCAAACTGTTCCCTGATTGTATATGTTAGGCAAGAGTGACATCTACTGTCCGCCAGCACCAGCATCCCAGAGAGGGTGCAGCGCTGTCCCACTGGCCAAAATCCTCACTGAGAGGGACATCAGGGCACTGGCGGAAAGAGTCTCAGCTCCTCTTCTCCCACAGGTTTTCAGACTGTATTCTCAGTTAAAATGAGTGAAAGACAGTATTTTAGTAAATATTATTCAATCACTCAGACTTCTGATTGATTAACAAAAATGGAATATGGAGCTGTAATTCCCAAGGCTAGGGCACACACAACCAAAGCAGTATGACTAGCAACTCAAAACTGACTGATCAAGAAGGTGGACGCTCTCAGTAATTGGGGGTGTGTAATCAGAGAGCCAAATCTCCTTTCATTTTGAAGAGGAATCTGCAGAGAATGAGAATCTGGGCTGCGAAATCAAACTTCAATCAAATACATTGAAGCATTTTGATAGTGAAAGCAGATACAACCTAATCTGTGAACAGATCCCAAGGGCTCCTCATACGGACATGTGTGCGCCATTTGCCCCATCCTGCACTGAAATACCACAGTGCAGACCTGAAAAAAAACCACATTCCTGTTAAAAACAAACCTGACTATTTGCTTCTCAGAAATTAGATTAAATGGTAGAAATATTTTTCAGACCACAAGTCAGGTCAAATGAGTAATTTCAGGATACAGTTTTCTATCTAAATACAGGCTACTTTGAGCATGGGAATGCTCAGTGTAACCAAGCACACAGCCATACATATCCAGATCCTAGGTATTAAGAAAGAGTATAAAGGACTGCATAATATTAAGGACTAATAAAATAGAAAAATTAAGCTCTTTCGGCAAAAAATTATATGGTTTTGCAGCTTCATGAGAAGCAGTGAGTGAACAGACAAGCCTTGTTGGTAAACAGAACTCTCTAGCTGTGCAAAGAATTGGATGCAACAAAGGGCAGCTCAGCTATAAGGTCTGTCTTTCCTGAAGAAGTAGGACGCTTAGATACTTCTCATTCTTGAAATGATGGGTTAGTTTTACCCTTGACTTTTACAGCTTGCAGACTTCATAGGAACAAAAAATCCTGGAATCAAGCAGGTTGGCAGTGGCATCAGGAGGCCTCCAGTGCAATTGCCTGCTCCAAACAGGGTTGGCACTAATTTCAGACCACGTTTCTCAGGACTGTGTCCAGCTGGGATTTGTAAGTCTCCAGGGATGGCACCTGGCTTGTTTTACCTCTTAGATGTCCTGAGGGAGAAAAGATTTCTCTTACCATGATCTCCAAATGCTTCCAACAAAATTTTACTGGATGGCATCTTTGGGTTTTGGCCACAAAAAGGCAGTGATAAAGGCAAGAAGGGAAGACATAGGAATTTTGAAACACCATTGGGCCTGTGGGCCAGCTGTGAGCATGCAAGTTGAAGACTACACAGACACCAAGAATATGCTGTCATCGATAGACTGGGTCAAGCACTACCTGGGACTAAGAAATGTTTCACAGGAGGTGATTATTATGCCTAGATCTGCACCCTCATCTACTCTTCCACAGAACATGTTCACTGTTTGGTAACTGTTCTGGATTAGGATGTCATGTGCAAGGCTTTTATTCTTGTCTTCCAGTGCAAGGACACAAGGGCAAAAGCGGTCCATGGAAATCTCAGCTTTTTGCCTGAGCAAAAAGCATGAGAATGCTTTCTACAGCATGAGAATTTAAAGAAAGAAAAATAAAACACACCAAAGACTAACATTTCCTGTCCTGTTGTACAAGGCCTCATTTTTGGCATTCTTCAATGGTTTTACTCCAAGAAACATTTACAAAACATGTGGGAAAATAAATTGGGAACAAATTTATGTCTTTGGAATATACACATCTGACTTGCAGAGCTACCTTGCACAGGAAGGGTGTGCATCCATCCAGCAGACACCCATCGACCCTGTGAGGAGGTCCTGCAGTCACAGTCACACTCCCATGGGGGCAAAGATGTAACACCAAGAGAAAGGTGTTGGCATCCACCACATTTTAGCAGTCTGAGTTTCCCAGTGAGTGCAGGAAGGAAGTTTTCAGTGCAGGAAGGGGAATGAATGGCCGGAAGAACACATGGTGTAGGTGCCTCAGTGCTGAAAACTGCTAAGCTGCCAATGCTCACAGGGCATCTGTACCCTGGGAATTTTATGCAGAATCAAAGGAAAAGGAAAGCTTTTGCCAAAGGAAAAACTGTGGGTGTGAATGAAAATACATGCATGTGTTTTGTGCATGTTTTAAATTACCTTGATGACAACTGGTGAATGCATTTCAATAGTAGGCCTTCAAAATCTCTCAACTGCAAGTATAAAACCTCTCTGTTGGAAAAAGAAGGGAGCAACATAGCAGGAAGGAAGCATGGGGCAAATAAAGTCAGAGGATATTTATTGGGGGAATCAAGGGCAACCAGTGTCTGACCCTCACTGATCCCTGTAACACTTCTGAAAACCACTACACACCAATGTGAAATCTGGCAATCTGACAGATAATACCTTTGAAATCTTCAGTTAAAAGGGACCCAAAACATAATGACAGAGTAATTTCAATATCATTCTTCACATAGCATGAAAATTGTTCAAAACTGTTAATAGGGAGATTACACAATGGATCACATGGGGTTTGTGTAAAAATACATGCAAAGGAACATCCAAATCTGAGCAAAGAATTTGAAATAATGAAATTATTTTAAAAAACCTCTTTCCAAGGAGAAAAAAGCAACTAGTTTCTTTCTGGGAATGGCAGCGGGAGGATCCTATTTATTTTCTGACAGTAGAAGCCAAACTCTAACAACTGAATCACCTTAAGGTATTTATATTTTGGCAGCAAACTGGAGACAACATAGCCCAGTACAGTCACACCTGAAAAGCAGGAGAGACCCTGACAAGAGCCATGCTCGGGAGGCTTTCCTTGCTGAATTTGTGTGACAGCAGTTGCTTTGCTGTGTAACTTCACTGCTCTGTATGATAAAAGTGGGAAGAGCAATGCATTCTTTGTTCTGTTGTTGCCCGTGCGACATCATGGCAGCATGGGGCTTTTTGTGATTCTTAGACCCTATTAATTGCAATTTTTCTTGCTGCTTTTCCTACTTTGGGTGATGGTTTCCTAGCCCACTACAACACTTTATATTCCTGTCTCTCCACCAGTAAAAGGTGGAGGGGTAGATTTTCTTGATTTTTAGATTTTTCATGGGAACAGGGATACAAGGACCTCTTCTCCCATCTCTCCCCATGGCAGGGCAGAAAGTGCCCAGCGTCATCACCTGGTGCTCCAGTCACTATGTGGTCAGTGGTTGAAGAGACAGAGAAGCAGAAAGATTCACTAATTACTACAAGAGAATGTGAGAGCTTGGAAGGGTGGAGTGTGCAGAATAGTCCACCCTTGAAACCCTCAGCAGAATCCTGAGGCAGCTTGGGCACAGCTGACTGGTGCACACACATAGGGGATGCCAGGGGTGTCTGTGAGTCTGGTGGCTCCAGCCACGTTGCCAGAAATGCAGAAACCCAGGGTGAAGGCTGGAGGATCTAATGTTCCACCTCACAAAGTCAGCGGCAGGAAGAAGAGCAGGTAGAGAAGACCAGATGCTATCACAGAATGCCTAAGAGACAAAACAATCAGGAAGAGCTATGAAAAGGGATTGGATTGTTGCGTTTAAATATTTCTACAAAAACAAAACAGCAATTTCTAAATGGGCTTCTCTCTCCTTATAGCAGAGACACATATGAAGAAATTGAAAGGCTGGAAGTACAAACTAGAGGATCGTACTAAAGTCTAAATGTGATTTCAACTGTGGGCATGATTTGCCATTAGAACAAACTATCAAAGGAATAAGAGGATTTTCTCTCAGTCTTCAAATCAAAATTTTCCTCCTAATAATAACTAATCAAAAGACCCCATGCTTAATACAGTTATGGGAATTCAGAACAAAAACCCTGTGGTCTTGAGCGTACATGGTCTTGGGGACAAAGCCTTTTAGACTGTGTTTTCCAGAGCTTTTAAAGCCTATGAATCTGTCCTGCAAGGTTGTCTGACAATATAATCTCATGTTTCTCTGTGACTACTAATATTTATGCAAAAGACACTCAACACTGGTTCAAAAATTCCAAACGTGGAGAACCATATTACTACAGACAATTGTTTCAGTAGGTACCCACCCTCACAAAGAATTACTTGTTCTTCACTGCCACACTGGACTGGCATATCTTAAGCTATGCTGATGCCAGGAATCTCTTCCAATGAATGGGATCATGGCTATCGCCTGTTTCTGTTGAAATATGCTCTCAACTAAACTAATCAGAGAGAATCTCTAAAGCCTCAATGTCTTGCAAGGCATGTCACACCTCCCAGTACTCCATTTATTCCTGAAGCTATTTTCCAGCTATTCACAAATTTTCAAAATCTTTTCCTGAACTACAAAAGCTAAATCTGAGATGAAGAATTCAAGTAATGATGCCATTTTAATGTAATTTGAATTGTAATGCCAGAACAATATCCAGTCTTATTCCAAAATACCATACCAGGACAGAAAACGGTTTCTTAAATAATTAATTAAAAAAAAAAAAAACAATAAAAAAATCTTCTATCTCTTATAAATTGAAAAGAACTCATAAATAAAATGCAGAAAGTCCTTCATCCAGGTATATAGTGATAAGCTGGGACTCCTGGCTTCACATGCTTGGTCTGTCCATGACTCCCCATATGCCCTTTGTAGCATGGACAATTTCCATGATGCAGAGTACTGAAATTAGTACCATCTGGCACCCAGTCACGTGGTAAACAGTGATTTCAACTATTTCTGTAGACAGTGGTGGTTCATATCAGCTATTACGCAGGCATTTAGAAGTCCAAAAGTAATGCACACTCTCAAGGCTGATGTTATATTATTTATTCCAGAAACAGTTATGGAGAATAGATTGTTTATGACAAATAAGCTGAGAGTTGTTCATGTGAAAATGGTAAATGCTGAAAGCATCAGGTAAACAGGACAGTTATGCAATCATTAAAAAAGCTATATTTACTAAACAGTTGGAGCCTGATTCACCATTACATTATGCAGTACCTAATTGCTCATATCTACAGGTTCACATCTCTTATCATCATGAAAAAGTAAATAATACCATCAAATGAGATCTGAGATGAAATTCAGTGTTGGAAAAAATTCAAGTTTTTTTCGGCCTCATCTAAACATCTCCCTCTCAAGATAATAACTTTCCTACCTGTTCACAGAAGTTTGCAAATATTTAATTTGAAATCAAATCTGGAATGCTTATGCTTTTGAAAGTACTTTCTTTCCAAAAAAAGAGAAGCCTGGAAGCAGCTTAAAGATCACTACTCTGAAACAAGGTGGAAGACCACGCAGACCACTCAGCATGAGTCAAAACCTTCTGAAGAGATGACCCAAAACATGCTTGATACTGGAACTATAGGAGATCTCTGCAATCATAAAATCATAGGATTACAGAATTATTTGTATTGGAAGGAACCTTTAGAGATCATCTAGTTCCAAACCCCATGACATGAAGGCATCTCCCACTAGACTAGGTCCGCATTCAACCTGGTTTTTATCACCTCCAGAGATGAGGCATCCATAGCTTCTTTAGGCAACCTGTTCCAGTGTCTCACCACTCTCACTGTGTAGGATTCCTAACTTTCATAGTAAAGGATTTCTTCCTCAGATTTAATCTAAAACCTCCTCCTTTCAATTAAAAGCCATTCTCCCTTGTGCTAACACTACTTGTCATAATAGGGTCATTATAGCAAGAACTACATGCAGGAAAACAGAGTCATCCCATATAATCTTCAATGTCCACACAAGGGTTACACTGGCACCCCTAGGTGGGCCATGCTCCCTCCAACTCACTGTGCACAGGCTCTGAAACTCCTGTGTTGTAAGACACAAGAATAAGCACTTCCATCTCCAAAGGGAGAGGAGATTTGTGCCAGACCCTTCTTGAGAGCTGGACATCACACCCGAGGAAGTTCTGGTCTTCCTCCTGCTTTATTGCCTGGTTATTTGGGGACTATAAAATATTCCACATCACACAGCAGGATGGGTATTTTTATTAACCATAATCAAAAGAAGAACGTAGTTTGACAAAGGCTTCTTCATTCATGTGATCATGGAATAGTTAAGGTTGGAAAAGACCTCCAAGATCACTAAGTCCAACCCTGGATTGAACACCACCATGTTGACTTACTTAACACTAAGTGCCATGTCCAGATGTTTTTTGAACATCTCCAGGGATGGTGACTCCTGCACCTCCCTGGGCAGCCCATTCCAACATCTAATCACCCCTTCAGTGAAGAAGTTATTCCTAATGTCCAGCCTGAACCTCCCCTGGCACAGCTTGAACCCATTTCCTCTTGTCCTATCACTGGTAGCCTGGGAGAAGAGGCTGACTCTCACCTTGCTGTAATGGCACAAGTTGTAGAAGTCCTTTCAGGAAGTTTTAGGGAGTGATAAAGTCTCCCCTTACCCTCCTTTTCCCCAGACTAAACACCCTCAGCTTCCTCAGTTACTCCTCACATGACTTATTATGTAGACCCCTCTGAGTAAGATTCATGTTCCTTCTCTGGACACGCTCCAGCACCTCAATGTCTTCCTTGTTGTGAGGGGCCCAGAACTGAGCACAGCACTTGGGGTGTGGCCTCGGCAGTGCTGAGTACAGAGGAACAATCACTGCTCTGCTCCTGCTGGCCACACGACTGCTGAGACAGACCAGAAGGCCAATTGCCTTCTTGGCCAATGGAACATTCTGGATCATGGTCAGCTGGCTTTTGACCAGCAGCCCCAGATCCTTTTCTGCCACGCAGTTTCCCAGCTACTCTTCTCCAAACCTGGAGTGCTGTGTGGGATTGTTGGGACTCAAGTGCAAGACCTGGTACTTGGCCTCATTGAACCTTGTAAAGTTGACTTCAGCCCACTGATCCAGCCTTTCCAGATCTCTCTACAAAGCCTTTCCTCTGGACAAGTCAGACAAGTCAGCAGACAAGTGAACAAGTCATGTAACATCATCAGGGTCATTGTCTGTAATTAATGCAATCCTTTTTTCCATTAAAATGCATCTCCAGTTGGGTTACTCTCACAATCCCATGGTCTTAAATATCTCTCCCAGCCACAAGACCCATTTGAGGCCCAGTTTCACATCCTTGCTCTTTTCAGAGCCAGATCCATTCATGCAGAAGGGGCAACCAGCCTCCCAGTTTGGAGAGCATGGATTCCTTGTCTTGGTGTCAGCTCACAGCATCCACCAAGCCCTCTGGAGAAAAGTTTTTTCCCCATCCTTGTCCACATTTCCCATTTCTCCTGTTCTCTGGGACTTGGAGGATGGGTATTCTTTCAGACAAGCGTTGGGCTGGTGCTGCTGGCCTGCCTCCCTCACTGTGGGCTGGAAGCAGTCCTAGCAAACCACTCCAGCCAAACTGGGCTGGTTACAGGCAGTCCCAGCTGATTTTGATAGTGAGACAGGGTAGGTGCCAAAGTCCCAAGCAGGTATTGGAGGCCAGACGGAGGACAGGTGACACCAGAACAGCCCTGCTACTGGGGACATGGCAGCCAGTCTGCAGGTAGGTGAGAGGGGGCAGAGCTGCTCTCGCTTAGCACTGTGGAGCCCATGCTGTCCTCACCTGGCAGAAACCTGGGAACAGAGTCAGAACATTCCCACAGCTTGTCTGATAGCCCATGGGGGCTTTCCCAGACAGTCTCACTGCACAAACCCGTGAAATTTAAAAGCAAACTCTGCCAGTTGGATTAAGGTATTTAAGAAACCAGCTGTGAAGAGAAGACACTACTAAGGGTTTATAGGTAAAATGCATATTTTGATTTAAAGGTAGGAACTTGGAGGCAGGGCAAAGTGGAGAGAAATGAGCAAAGGGTTACAAGATGATGGAAGTATGGAACAAATTAAATTTATCTGGGATGCATCCAACACTTGAGTTAAATCCACATGCTCTTTCTGCATGAAAATATCTCCTGAATTATAAAGGGGAAGGGAAGGAGGGTTCACATCTTGATCCCTAAGTATAATTTGTGTCTTTTAAATCCAAGTCAGTTGAAGAGTTGAACATTGTGAGCCAAATTCTATTTAATTTATTCAGCAACACATCTGTGTGAAATATAGTCCAATTACAGGCACTAGGTTACTTTGCCATGGCTGCAGCCATTTGGCTTTTATTTCCAGCAGGCTGTAATTAAATTATCACAATGCAGCAGCAGACAAGGTTCCCTTATACGTGACTGCAATTAAAGACATGCAATCACAACTTTTTTTAAAGTGACTCCAATCAATTGGTTACAGTAAAGAATACCATGTAATAAAGCAGTGACTCCACCATTAAGACTGAAAGAGGGTTTCTATTTCAATAATCTAGTTCTCTTCTAGTACGAGTTCTGCTTTTGGATAATTTATTTAAAGTTCATTATGTGTCTACAGTATATATCATTTGCCCTCAGCTTGGGCTGCAGAAGTGCCATTATGGCCAATTACTTAGTGTGATAAAATCTGCCACAGTACAAACTGTTCCTTAATTAGATTTAAGTTTTTTCTAAATTCTATTTGTAATTCAGACAGCAAAATAACAAGGCCAACAGCAAAGACTCACTGTCTTCTGAGGGAATTAATAAAGGTAGGAAGGCCTCTAGAAAGCTGTATAAGCAGGCCTCAGAAACAGAATAGAAGAGACAACTTAGAATTAAGCTGCAGCTGCAAGGTTTGAAAGTAGAAGAGTTACATTAAGTATAGTAAGCAAGGACATGAAACAATAGCTTGAGTCTTAGGCTTAGCTAAGACAGACCTTAAGTCTGCACAAAAATATGCCTAGCAAGATAGTTGAAGGTTTTAAGCTTAATAATGAAATATTATTTATTGTAACTAGAAAGCATAAAAGCAAGCACTGTGTAAAAGCACTGTGCTTTTAGTAACTGGCTAGAACAACTGTCTGTAAGCTTTGGCTTTATACTATTGGCTAAAAAGTTTTTTAAATTACCTGTAACAAAGAAATATTTGGCTGTTGTTGGTGAGATGTGAGCTGTTATCATCTTCCCATTGTCTCAACTATGTAATGAGACTGGTGCCTCAATAAAAGCTCGAGACGTGTCTCCCACCAAAGTCGTGCCAAAGATATTCCAACACAGTCTTCTTCCTTTGGTCCCTGTTGTAACCTTAGGGCAGTTCAGAACTGAAATCCCCCACCCACATGCTTTCCTTGGAATAACTATCCCTGCTTTGTGCTTCCATAAGCAGTGCAGGGCTTGGGGTGGGGTCTGGCCTCTGAGGGAGCTCCTTGGCCTGCATCCAGCCATGACACAGAGCACATGGACAGCGAAGGCTCCAAAAGCCCCTGTGGGCAAGCGGCTGCCCGTAGGAACTGCAAGTTTGAGTGCCACAGATGTGCTTTTGGGTGATCACAGACATTTTTACTCTGGCCTCTACGGTTTGCAACAACAGCAGGCTGGTCAGTGGTGAACAAGCTGCTGGCAGAATGAAGGTCTCACAAAACCACAAAGAACATGGTGTGGGGAGCAGCTGCCAGCCATGCCCTCCAGCTGGCTCAGTAGTGTGCACAGTGAACAGTGGGACGGGCACAGCCCTGGGGCTTCCAGCATGAGAGAGCACAGCACAGCTTATGCAGGGTGTAGCTGCTGCTGTCAGTCTGGTTAACCATTAGCCATGGCAGAGGCTTCAGACTTGTTTGGGAATTATGGCATTGCTGCACAACTGTGAATTTGAACCACTGACTTTGTCCAAGCCAGTCCTGCATCATCCACAAGAGATTTAAAACTGTTTTGCTCTTTTAAAACCATTGCCAGTGTTTGGAGTACATCTTTTCAAGCTCCAGCTTCAGTTTTCAAAGTATTTAAAATATGTTAGAACCAAATGTTCTGTATAGATTTGAATCCAAACCCTGCATCCTTTTTCTGTGCAATCTCACAAGTGAGGGTAGAAGCTACAGCAAGAAAATTCAGTGAAACAAGAAATAGAAGCAGAGATTCAGTAGGACCCATTTTAACAGATCCAGGCCACAGTAATTTGAGAACAAGCATCATCCTATAAGAAGCTGCATTCCTCTGGAAAAAAATTATGCTGGATGTATTTATTTTCTTCCATTAGAACATTTGCTGCATTTTAGAAGAGGGCACTTCTTCAGAGAAAATGCATTTACTGAATGCCATGTTAACAGTTGTTTGCTGTGTGCATCAGTGACCATCTATTTTCTGTTGTAGAGACTGTATACCAGCATGTCTTTAAGTTCCTTGAATCCTGCTCATGTCCCATATTGTATCTTGCAATTGGCTGCTTTACAAAATTGGATGAATTTATTCTGATGTTTCAGAAAATTTCTATCTAAGACTAATGTCAAAGCAAAGCACCATTTAAAAATTTTACAGGGATGGAAATTTACAGAGCAGCTAACGACAAGCCTAAAAATAACTTATTTCTTGGCACCATCAATCTTGTTAATGAACTAAAATAATGAAATATTCCTCTATCAGTGGTTTCCAAGAAGCAAAAAGAAAAATGTCAACCAACTCCAGTAGCAAAAAGAATGTGAAAAAGTTTCAACATCCACCCTGTTTTGTTGGATATTTTTTACTTAATCAACAAGACTGCAAATACCTCTTATGGAACAGTTATGTTATGGAAATTACCCTCTATACTTTTGATTACTAGCACAGTACAACTAATCTGTCTTTCTTCTCCATTTGACCATGGATGAGAGCAGAAAATGAATTTTGTATACCAGGGGACACACGTCAAACTGTGGGTCTGGGAATCCCTTATATTACAGTTTCATTGTGCCTGTGCAGGCCCTTTCCTGAAATATGTATTTTAAAATAAAACCAGATCTATATAGATATGATAAAAGGCTTCTAGATCAAGATCAATTCTTATCAACACAGCAAGGTCTTTCCTTATTCATAAAAGTCACTTTTACAGGAACACTGATGAACAGCATAAAGGAAAGACCTGATTATAAGTTGTTTTTAATGAGATGTGAGGAGTCTTATCTGTCAGTGAACACTAAACATTTCTCCCTTCCTTAACAGCTAAGGAGAAAAAATGAACACAACAAATGACAACTTAGCCTACTCCGTCACTCACCAAGACACTGAAGGTGATTTTCCCAAATGCACTGTGTGGAAGTTGATCTGAAGACTTTGTACCTCCACATTATGTATAATATGATCTTCCTGGTGGCCTTCCTGGGAAGTTTCATTGTCGTTTGTGTTTACACCTTCAAGAGGAGGCCTTTAAAGAGCAGCACCATAATCCGTCTGAACCTACCTCACTGGCCTACCCTTCCTGATGCACTACTGTGCTACTGGGAGCACTCAATTTTTGGTGAACTCATGTGCAAGTTCATCTGCTTTGGCTTCCACTTCAAATTGTACAGCAGCATCCTCTTCCTCCCCTGCTTCAGTGCTTTCCTCTACATGGTGATGGCTCACATGATGAAGTTCTTCCACATCCAGAGGAAGTGGTGGACAGTGGGGGTTGGCACAACCATTTGGTTGATGTCACTGGAAGCTGTCAGCCCTGTCAATTTCTTGATTTCTTCAAAAGGGACACAAAACATAAAGTCCTCAGGCCTTAACCTTACCAGCTCTCAAACCCTGGGCACAATCAGGTGTGGCTGCTGACCAGCTTGGCCTTCTTCTTGCCCTTGCTGATGGTAACTTTGTGCTATGTGCTCATCATTTGCACCTTGGCCCCCGGCCCCACACATGGGCTTGCTACAAACAAAAAGCTCTCAGTCTTACTGTTGTTCTCTTGGTGTTCTTCTATGTGTGCTTCTTCCCCTTCAATGTATTTTAGGTTGCTCTGTTACCTAAGACCAGAAGAAAAACTTTCCAAACAATATTAGAACTGATAACATAAACAGCAATCTTTCAATGAAAATTTTTATTGAAAGACTGCTTTTTATGTTATCAATTCTAATATTGTTTGGAAAGTTTTTCTTATGATCTTAGGTTAACTACAGTTGTGTCCAGTCTGCTGTCACATGGAGAATAAATCCACTCTGCCTAATGTGTCTCTCAGCCACTGGCTGCACTCAACACATGTGGCAATCTATCGCTTTATGTCATGGTGGGACACAACTTCCAGCAAGCCATGCTCTCTCCTTCAAGGTGTAAGTGGAGCAAATACATCCAGGAGCAAAAACTACATGACCAAGTCAGAAATCACATTGAAGTTGTGAAGGATCCCTTGAAGTAAATTCCAGGAAACTCAGGATGGCTCTAATCTCCTGCAAAGACAGTTGTGTTGGTATGATAGCAGGAACTGCAGCCAACTTTGCCCTCTCCCTGCAGCAAAGCACTTGCCAAAAAGCTGTCTTGGAAGCAGGTTTATGTACATCTCTCTTAGCAACCAAAGAAAGAGGAGGGAAAAACAAGACTGTAAGCCACCTTGAAGGTGAAATTTAAAACCATCCAGCCAGATTGTTCCCAAAGACATTTGGGAAACACAGGGTTCTCTAGCTCTGAGCTTTGCTATTGATTACAGAAACAAGGAGAGCTTACTCTGGACATGAGAACAACTTCCATTGATTTCAGTGTTGTGACTGATGTAGTGCTTTGGTTATTACAGCCTAAGCAAAATACAACGGATATTGTCACAGTTGCTGAAACCACTGAATGTCACACTTAAAAAGCTCCTAGATAAATCAAACGTTTTCAGTTCAGATTGGATGGGCCCAATGAACTTCATCATAGGGCATTGAGCAAGTTAATGGTGAAATCTCAGAGTAGGCCTAGGAGAGGATGGGAAGAATAGGAGAGGAGGACATACATGATGACTACAAGGATATATAAGTGTATATATAAGCATATATATATATGGAAAAATGGAGAAAAAATTAATTAAATCATATTAGTCTAGAGAAGATGATTATAGATGAGTACCAGCATGTATGAATCTATCAGCTGTGTATAATCCCAGATCAGAGGGACAGGATGATGTCATGTATCTTGACACCAGAAGAAGTTTTGACTATCTGAGATTACTCCCTTGTGTGTAAGCTGTGGAAACAGTCTGGAGGAAGCTACTTTTTCTGGTTCCAGAGTTTATGCTCAGAGTCAAGATATTAGTGATTTACTTTCAGGGTAGGGGGAGCCACAGAGTGTGAATTTGACCAGTCTCTCCTGGGTTCAGGGGTATTTAGTGTTTTCATTATCAAATTGGATGATGAAATAGTCTGGTTCTTATATTTACATATTTATATGAAGCTGAGAGGATAAAATTAAGCTGACAAATTGCAGCTATGATCTACAGAGAAACAGGCTGCTACTAAACATTGACAAGTGCAAATTTCTATGTTGAAGTAGAAATAATGAATTGTGGAAGCACAAAAGGAGGAAAAAAACCTATTCAGGTAGACGTTTTGTAGAGAAAACTTGTGGTTACTGTGACTCATAGGCTGGACAGGAGCTGACAGTTTCAGTGCGCTGACAGTGTATGCTGTGGCAAAAAGAGCAGATGTATAAATAAAAATAATGTTTATGATGCCTTGTGGATATTTAAAATACTTGGTAAGGGACCATCCATCAGATATGTTTTTCAGAAGCACTGCCACAGGCCTTTTGACATGTTTTCTAATTTAATTTCTCTTCTTCTGCACTGTTGTCAAAGGCCAAATTTTGCAGGTTGCCAATAGATAGTGATCAATCATGGTCAGGCTGTCTGGTTTCACATATACATGGTTAATTCAACCCCAGAAGTTACACAACACAAGGTGATTCACACAAAATAAATCTTTTCTGACATAGATTCATAACATCCCAATTCTCCAATATGGGTAAAAAGTACAAACATGCTTCACAAATTCTTTTCCTCTTCCACATCAGCGAAAGAACAAGATGAGTCTACTACTTACATATATACATCTGAAGGAGTGGATTAAAAATTATCTTTTTTGCTCTGTCAGAGCATTTTTAATTCTTGTTCTCAGAAGCTCTTCATTCTCAAGCCCAAGCCGAGCTTATCACACACAAGCAGAAGCTCTTCAATATAACTACATGTTCAATATAAAATGAGGGAGCTGAAGGTAAAAATTGTGGAATGGAAGTCTTCAAGGCCTTCCATCTCTAACAGCAAAAGTGACAGTCTCAGTGACTTGGAGAGGGGCTACCTCTTTTCTCCCTCCTCTCTCTCCTTAATATAGATGTCTGGTTACTTCATTCCTATCTCACCTGCTCATCCACAATGTTTCTTCATTTAGTTTGGGCTAAACTAGCTGATTTTAAAGTGCCAAAGTAGATTAGGGTATGGCCTGGAGCTGTAGCTCACTGGTGGGGAAAAATCCTCCAGGAGAAGGGCAGTCATGTCTCCCAGTAGCATGGCTGGGTCTGGAAAAGGAGAAAAGTTCAACCTTAACACAGACACTTAAAGGATTCAAGGACTGCCTAGGTGCTCTGCAGGACTGAGAGATCATTATCTCATGCAACTCATTCCTTTTGCGTACTGTGAAGCTCGATAGCTTCTATTTTTAGCTGCTGTGAAGTTTACTGCTAAAACGAGGATAAGTGCTTCAATTGCAGTAAACAGGAGACACTTCTCAGGCTCTGTACACAGTGTGACAAAAGAGCTACATAAATTACCACACTCTTGCAGGCTAATTCACACCACAGCTATGCTCCAGCGAGCAGGCTCCTATCGGAAGTCTCTGGTAGGTTTGTCTGCAAGGACAGTCATGTCAGCTCAAGTACCTACCAGCAGGCTGCTCTCTGCCTGGGACTGCAAAAGGACCGAGAGAACAGCTCTGCAAGGCAAACCTCTCAAGGCAATGTCAACTCTGATGACATTAAAGGTGAAACTTTGGAGCTGCCAACGGTTTTTGTAGACAAGCCAAACCTTATTGCTCACAGTGACTCATGTACTGTTGCAGATTGCAGCAGAGGTATTTTCTACCATTGTTTGTCCAGGGAGGCAATCAACAATTTTTTTTTCCCTTTCTTCCCCCCAATTCATGTATTCCTAAAAGAAATGAAAGCAAAAAGGCCTTCCTCATATTCAAATCTCCTAGACAGCAAAAATACTGACAGTAATGTTCTGCATAAAAGAGAATTCACAAAATCTGTCCTAATCTGGCTGCTCTGCAGAACACCTAAGGAGAGAGTTGTGTAGTGGACTGCATGTAGCATCAAAATGAATAGCTGGGAAAAGAGATAGTGGGAAGAAAGCCTGAAATAGCTTGGAAATGGTCTGCTTTGACAATGTCTGTGTTGGATATTGCTGTGACAGTAGGCTTCAATTTTGTCCTGATGTAATGGTGTCTATATATATGTATATACATACATCTATATCTGGGGTGCTGCTGCAGCAGCTGTGCAGTGTAACAGTGCACAGAGCCATGATCCACCACACAGAGTGCAGGGCAGTGCCAGGCTCACCACTGAGTCATTTAGCCCTCACACAGATGCTGCCATTTTGCTGATAAGGCTAAGTGAGCAAAATGAACTTTGAATGACTGCTTCCATCTGCCAATATTTTCTGCTGTGAAAATGCAGGTTGGGTGAACCTAAACTTTAAAGTAGCAAACAACAAATGAGCACATCACTGTTCAAGTCCTACCAACTCTGAACTCTGTTCGCTTTTCCCTGCCCACAGAAAAGGAGAAGAGATGTAAAGGAAAATACTTGATGTGTTCCCTTATGCTTTGTGACAGTGGAGGCATTCAACAGCACCAGCTGATGCAACTACAATGTAAATGCCCCACAATCGAGTAAAGGAGAGGGAAAACCCATTTATGCTAAAGAAAATGTATTTTAAGGCCTGTTTTTTTTTTTACTAGCACATGGAAAAGAGCAGTTCCTCGACTAAGGGGTCTTGCTGACTTGATGCCCTAGCCTTCATGGTGCTGTAGTAGAGGGCAGAGTGAGTTGGCTGCCTCCTAAAGAAGGAGAAAAAATTGCATTCCTACTTTCAGACAGAGCTGTACTTTGCAGAAAAGGAGAAGCAGACAATTAAAGTTGGTAAACCAAGCTGCATATCTTTCTGAACCAAAATTTAAAGCTGAAATGCTAATTTTTTTAATACATAGAGGAAATATGATTTTTCAGAGCTGCTGCAGGCAAGTATAATGCACAGTGTGTTTGATTCATCCTTTCTGGAACCATAAAGGCATTTGAATTATAAGGTGCATTATCTTCTGAGATTACTCCTTGGTTTCCTTACTCCACAAAATGGTTGATATGACTGATTTCTGAGCCAAAAGAGAGAAGTCTGCCCGAAGCTATAGTACCAGTGATGCTCTTCACTCTTAACAGAAAAACAAAAATACTGAGTTCCTGTGTTTGTTTACTGAAAAAAGGCGTGGTTTTCAAATTACTTTATGAAGTTCCTTGTATTTTAATAGTGCAAGAAGATAAGGTAAAGCAGAAAAAAATGCAACTTTGCACACAGATGTCTAATGCCATACTGAATGCTAAAAACCCAAGCTAGATAGTATAGTTCCTGGAAAAATCATACTTCGTGTGTTTTTTTTAAAATACAGTTTTATTTCCAGTATGATTCCTGCTACCCAACCCATCAAACCTGACGGCAGGTTGCTGCATTTTTCCTTTTCCCTTCACTACATACAGTTTAAGACCCATTCAGTTGCTTAAGACCCATCAGCTTTCTGGAAAAGTGATTAGGAAATTGATTTTGTCCCTTCTAACAGTTCTTCTAAAACCTTTATGGTTCCCATTTGCCCCTGAATGGAACAAGATAATTGGCTGCATCCCAGGGCCTTTTCAAGACAGCTCCTGTGTATCCAGCAGAATTGGTGTTTTGATAGCAGGTCTTGGACAAAGAGTTTTCATATTACCACAAGAACACCCTGTGATATTCACACATCTCTCCTCCAATTTTCAAGGACTTTCATGGTGCCAGCCACTGTGCAAAGTGATGCCCTGGACCTGCAGCTGACAGGGATAGAAAACACCTTCTCTTTAGGAACCTCAAAGGGTATCCAAGGTAAAAACTCCGGCTTTGCTCTGGTTACAGATCTGTAAAGCTGGGCAAGAAAAGGAGGCAGCTTGGCACAAAGCAGGAAGGCATTATGGGTGGATTTATCTCCAGCCCCAAATGATCCCAAAGGGGCAATTTTCCACTGAGTGAGCCAGACTGGCCCAATCACTTATGGCCTCAGCAATGAAGAAGATCTGGCAGACAGCGGCACAAAAATGCACTGTGCAACAATTTCAAGCATAAATCTTTTGGGAAATTCTCTTTTCCCTTCAATTCATGATGTTTTTTATCAACAGAAAGTTATCTTAACAGACAAGGCAGCAGCACCTGCCTAGAGGAGTTTCCTCACATTACCTTTCTGCTAGTGAGCTGCTCTGAGATATTTATATATCATCCCTATTTTACAGGTGATGAAACTGAAGCACAGGGGAGTTAAGTGACTTGCCTCCAGTCACAAAGCAAATTAGCAGCCAAGTGGGGAAGAGATCAGTTCTCAGCCCAAAGCTTTTACAAAGTGCATTTCAGGCTTAGGGAAAGATTTTCAAGGGAGTCTTGATTGCTCAGTGGTGGCATTTCAGTAATAAAAGTTGAGTTAGAGGAGTGTCTGCACTACTCAGCCCCTATTTCATGCCCAACATCTTGTCTTGGAAGGAACACTCCTGTTTTCTTTCAGAGAAGGTTTCAGGAGACCAGTTCACCAAAGTTAATTGGCTACCACTGTGTGTGACCTTAGCCAAGAACCAGTAATTAATACATGTATTCATCCCATTTACAGGTTTCTATCAGGTACTTTCTAATTTGCAGGTTAACACAAAATATTAGCAGTATGCAGAGAAACTTTTCCAGCTGAAAGGCGTGCACAGCACAGCAGGTTGGGAGGTTGTTCTTTGTGGGGTCGGAAATAGGTTCCATAATTATCCAGGTTCCATAATTCACCCAGGAGAAGGGTACCACTGCTGACTGTGTATGTGTGCCAGCTCTGGGAGAGCACATGGGTCTGGCTACCATTCCTCAGAGCTGGGCCAGGCCCCTCCCTGGAGACACTCACCCAGATCCAGCAGCCCATGTTCTGCCTTCAGAACTTTTCCTCTACTGGGAGAAGAGCAAATGGAATTAAGATGCAGATTTATCATACATCTTCCAAATTTCCATCCTTACTTTGACTGAGCATGATTAATACATCTGCACTTGCTTATCAGAGCTAAATCCTCAATGAATGCCAGTGAAAAACGAATCTGCCCCTCTACCAAAATCCCAGCATACATAGCACCCATCCTTTTGCCAAAATGCAAACCTGCATCTCACTGAGGGAAGGGAAAGACAGGAATGGGGCAAGGGACTCCACCCTCCTGTACTTCTGCAGCTGGGATCTGCAGGTGCTATAATTCAAATTCCCACTAGAGGGCAGACAAAACTTTTCCAGTGAACGGATTGCTCTGGAAAAGCATAGTGTTCAGGAAAGCAGTGTCTGATTTGGAAAAGCAAATCTGTGCTTGAGAAGCAAAAGGAAGTAGGAAAAGGAAGAATATGTTTATGCCATCTGCAAGAGCAAGGTGGGAGCATTGTTCCAAATTTCTCTAAAGAAACATAATGTCTGCTTTTTTACTTTTAAATCAAATGCAGCTGGAGTGGCTACGTTGCTATAAATATGTAAATATAAACTGTAAATCAGATTTACAGCAAATACAGATTTATGATTTTCAGAAATACAGCTGGTTGTACCCCTGCAGATGTTGTCTTACAAATGCTGATAGTGGCCAATTAAGAATTTCAAATATTTAGAAAGGATAAATACAGGGAATTAGACCTTATCCACTTTGGGAGTGAATTTACCCCCCTCCTGATGGCCTAGCCAGAAATGACAAATGATGTATTTCTCTCTTTTTTATTATTGACTAGTCTACTATTGCAGGTAATGCTGGCTTGTGTTTTCACCTCACACATTTCTCCACTGCTGAAATGCAGACAGGTTTCTGTGAACCTTGCTGTGGGAAGGGAAAGTATGGCTGCAGGCATCAACACATTTTCCTCTTCTTGCTCTCCCTGAAAGAGCAGTTTCTTTCCAGGCTGTCTCAGGGAGCTCCCTACACTGCAGATAAGGGCACTGTGAAAAGGTTTCCTCACCACATATCTGGCCACTCCAAAGTGAGTTTTCACAGTGATCCAACAAGCCAATGCTAGGGAAGTTACAGCAATGCAGAGGTTTTTATTTTTTCTGAGTTTATTTATTTAGTTCCAGATCAACAGTGATGTCCTAAAACTCCAATGCATCGCCTCTGTGAGCTAAACGACTTTTTTTGAATGCTAAGCAAGGATTCAATCATTTGAAACATAACTTGCTTGTGCTGACAGAGGTAAGAACCAAAGAAGGTCCAGCAAAGCAGAAGAGCTCTCAGAGGCATTCCTGCAGCTGGGACTCCTCCCACAGCCAGGATAATTAAAGGCTGAATTTACTGTACTTCAGAAGACCAGAATGCCAGTGTTTGCTGTCACGAGCACTGCATTCATCTCATCTGTCCCCTAAATAGGTGTGGGCTTTTGAAAGGAAAACCTCTGTTGCCCTTCTGTTCTGGATGGGTCCCACTTGCTGGTCCCACGTAATCTTGTGTTTGGCAACAGTTCTCTCTCCAGCTCAGTGAGTTGCTGAAATTGGGAGTCACTACAGGCAGCAATCTCAACACTTGTCACATCAAAGGGTTAAACAGGAGGTGTGCCCAGAGAAGGATTACCTTTGTGGCTCTAATGAGCCAAAGAGAGGAGCCCTTTGGGCAGCCAGAGGGTTTGCACTGCAATGAGGCACATGAATCCTTGAGAGAGATTTTCACAGCACAGCACTGGGAACAAAGGAAGAAGTATTAATCCTGAAATACAGCCATGCCTAATGAAGCTAAATTATATATTCTCTATCTGACTTGTACTGTGAGGTGTGAATGATGGGTTGGAGGGATGCTGGCACGGGCTAAGGGGCGGTATCTGGAATCTGAAACAGGACTGCATTTGGTGTCTACTACACTGTTTCATATTCCCCGTGGTTATCAATACCTCTGCCATCTGTCCTCGCCATGATAACTGCAAGAACTACTTCAAATGATGAAAATCTCATGCAAAAATCTCCTGTCTTCATCACTCTGAAAAATAAAGTATATTCTTTTGAAGAAAGAGTTATTGTTATACAAAAATCTGTGATATGAGGTAAAAAGTAGAAAATCTCTCTTTCAGGGAGTCAAGAAGCTGGATTTGGTAAAGAAGAGATGGATCTCAGCAGCTGTGCTCTTTCACCAAATAGTTGCCTCAGGGTGGCAGTTGATGTTAAATTTTGTACAAAATTTCCTTTTCTTGTGTGAATTAAAAGATATCGGAAGAGAGAGAAAAGATCTTTATTCCGGGATCCTCTTTTCCATTTGTTTATGAGGATTTTGGAGATACTGAAGACTGTTCAATTGACTTACAAATCTAAAACCACACACCTAGCCTCAGCTGTAGAGTAAGTTTCCTGTTCCTATCTTCCAGGGCTCCATAAAATGCACCATCTCATCAACACAAGTGTCCACACTATTGCCCCCAAGCAGATGAGCTAAAGATATTTGAGGGTGAAATGCTACACGAAGTAGCATTTTTAAAGTGATTCCACAGGATTTTCTACAGTTGTAACAGTGAGTTAATTACAGATTCACAGTATTCACAACATCCGTATCATAATCAATTCACACACATACACACAGGCAAAGGGAGATCTATATCTGTGTGTGTAAAATTACCTATCAAAATTTCCCCTTGGATTCAGGGAAATTCATCAAATCCCTCAGTGCTTTCTCCACAGACATGGATTGCACCTTGAGGAGAATGTGTATGGGGGGTATCAGCCTAAGCCTTGTCACCAACAAGGAGCAGCTGAGGGAGATGGAGCTGCTTCTCCTGGAGGAAAGGAGGCTCAGATTCTACAATTCCCTGAAAGGAGGATGTAGTGAGGTGGGGGTCAGCCTCTCCTCCCAGGTAACAAGTGATAGTGGGAGAGGAAATGGCCTTAAGTTGCACCAGGAGAGGCTTTGACTGGATAGTAGGAAAAATTCCTTCTCCAAAAGGGTTGTCCAGCACTGGAACAGGCTGCCCAGGGAAGTGGTGGAATTCCCATCCCTGGAGGTATTTAAAATATGTGTATATGTGTCACTTAGGGACATGGTTTAATGATGAACTTGGCAATGCCTGGTAAACTGTTGGACTTTATGATCTTAAAGGTCTTTTCCAACCTAAATGATCCTAAGGTTGTCCTCCACCTAGGCTGGCAGAGGCAACACGATAGTTTGCTGCTACTTATCAAAGGGATCAGCACTTTCTCCTTGCTGTCCTGGAGACTTCAGCTCAGTCCAGCTGCTGCCATGTTAGTGCTGATTATCTGTGTTATGTGTACTAAGGGAGTGTATTAGGAAAGAAATTGCCCTGTCCAAGATGAGAGATTAATTTGATCCCTGGATTAGGATTGACTGTCTCAGTATCTAGCTCATTTGGGAAGAAATCAGACACGTTGATTTCAGCTAATCAAATAATTTCTGGCAGAATGCTTCTTCCCTGCAAACTGTCAAATCAACAGAATCAAAAGGTTTCATGTGGCTGTCTTTAAGCTATTAAAGAAGTTGATAGAAACCAAGCGGGCAGCACACAGGGAAGCTCCCCCAGCTAACCAAGCAGCCCCAGACGAGAGCAGGGGAGCTGATGATGGTGGGATGGACATGCCTGCTGCATCCTCCATCAGGATGGTCCAACAGAATCCAGCTCTTTTCTTGGGATGGAGCAGGTTTCCATCTGAAATGTTGTATAAGGGGACAGAGCAGACACAAAACTTGGTATTTTTGAGAAGCAAAATTTGCTCCTTTTCTAGTGCTGTGCACAAAAGCCAGCACAATTGGGAGCTGTGGCTAAGCTGCTACCCCAGGCACAGATAATACTGATATGAATTTCTAGGAGGGAAGTGCAAGGCTCAGCTCTTGGATGTTTAGAATGACAAAATTTTCCATCCAAGTCCAGATTATTCAGTGAGCTCACCCTTATTATATTCGCTAGCGATTTGGGCAATGGAGTAGAAAGTATACCCTTTAAGCATGCAGATGACAAGTGAGGGGACTACAGGCTTTCTGGTAGACAGCATTAGATTCAAAGCAATTTACAGAAATTGGGGAAATGGTCTGAAAAAAACTGGATGCAATACAATGAGGACAAAGGCAGAATTTATGTTTGTAGGAGATTAATCAAAACTGTACAAACTGGACTATCTGCTTAGGCTGCAGTACTGCAGCAAAGAACCGAATGGCTGCTAAGGACACAAGCTGAACATCAGTCAGATGTGTTCTGCTGTTGTGAAAAGGGCAAACAGCAGAATGGGATGTAGAAATAAGAGTGCAGGCTTCCAGGTAGGATGATTAACCCTGCTGCTTTTGTAACCTGTCTCCTGGGTTGGCATGTCTGGTCCAACACTGCACTTTGAGAAGAATGGGGAGCTGCTTGGCAGGGAGAAGAACAGAGGTTCAAATAAAACCAAAATAAATCATTCAAAAATAAAACAAAACAAAAAAATATTTTGTGAGTTTGAGAATTGTTTAGTCTAGGAGAAGGGCCACTGTAGGAAAAATGATGGTGATCACACATCTGACTGTATCCAGAAAGCAGAGTGCCTCCACTAGGACTAGATCAGGAAAATGTCAGGCATGAAACAGCTCATCCTTTGGGCACAGAGAAGCAGAGTAGAAGTTTGGTAGAGAAATTTAAAAGACATTTAAAAAGCACCTACTGGGACTGCCATGGATATGACCCTGTCTGGGGCTGCAGATGGACTCCATGTCTTGAGGGGTTTCTTTCTACCCTATCTCCTGAAATGCCATGGGAAAAACCCCTTTGAATCATGACACAGGATTTCAGGAGAGACCATCATCCTGCTGCATGCACCAAGATATTCCCTCAGAGAGGGGAGATGTCTGTGCTCAGCCCTTTGGAGTGACTGTGCCATGAGAGCCAATGGATTAGACACTGCTGAGGTGGATTAAGCTGGCTCCAAAGTCAGTGGCAATGCACCAGTTTAGACCTCCTTGGAATATGATGTGCAAAACCTGATTAAAGTCTGGTTAGAGATCTCCTCCTCAGATCCTAGCAGGCCATCACTTATAGCAATACGAAGCAGGAGAGTTGTATGTTGGCAAAATGCAGAGTAGTGGGTGAAAAGCCTTGCCCCAAAACAGCCTGAACATGCAGAGCACTTTATTTTTTATATCCTTTAACACATTGTATCATTTCATTTTATCAGGAACTACTAAGCAGTTCCCTTTCAAAAAATAAAAAACCAAGATCAAGCACAGACAGCTTTTTTTAATTGTCTTTCCTTGTGTCAGCTTCTGTCCCAGGGTGATGTGATTTCTTCCGTTTCTCTATTATTGAAAATCTGGATAAATACAATATAATAACATTCACATTTAACAAAGTGATGGTGTTTTAGTTGAAACTCATGCCCTGATGAGTACAAATATGATACATCAGCTTACAGCAGAGGCCCCCAGCTGACCCAGATGTGGTGAGTAAGCCCAGTGCTCTGGTAATTCAAGTCCTGCAAAGCTCAGAGGGAGATCCTGAAGCACTTGGTAAAAGGTGGCATAGAAAGGCAAAGCAAGAGAAAGTCTCTACAGAGAATAATACCTCCCTTTCATGTATTTGATTTTGATGAGAACAAAATAGCCAGAGAAAAAAAATTAGGTTTAAAAAAAAAAAAGACAAAGTACGAATTGCACAGGTTCAGTTTACATGAATTATCTCTTTAAAGGGTATTTTAGCAATCTGCACCTCCACCCAGTCTGAATTGTTGGAGATCCATTTAATTGCCTGGGGATAATAAAAAGCATCATTTAAGGAACATGAGACTCTTTCAAATGCAGGAAAACTGCATGTGTCTCAGGGTGAGGCTGGCAGAGCTGCCTCTGCAAGGAGCAACCAGAGGGAGCTGCCTTCATGCTGACAGAGCAGCTTCTGTGTCATGAGGGATAGAATGGGAAGTGCTTGGGGTGAGGAGACGGAACACCTTCACTGTTGTACAACTCCCTGCCTGATAAAAAAGGATTTTGCTCCAAAAAATAGAAAACCTTTGACTCTGTGGTTAAGTGATCATTTGCAGGGCATTTCCTTGTGGATTTCTGCTTCTGTCTGTTTTGTCAAGAATTGTTCTTATTTCAATTTGAGTGAAAATTACTTCTGCTTATTTCTTTATAATATTAAAATTCTACCTCATAATTTCAGGTACCTGTCTACCTTAGCAGTATCAAGTGCTAAACAACTGCAAACAGCTAATTCACCAGTTCATCATTTCAGTGACCTATGAGAAAAGAATTAGATGATCTTGGGAGATAAATTATACTTTTGAAATATGAAATGTGTCGTAAATGACTGAGGTCCCTTCCCTGTCCTGTTTGTGCTCCTCTTGGCACCAACCCCACTGGAAAAGGTTGATTTCCAAAGCCAAAGTGTGATTTCCAGAGGTGGGAACTGAAGGGGCTAGGGATGCTGGTAGGAGCAGACATGGGTGGTGCTGGTAGCAGGACCACCAGGGTCCTTCTGCCAAGAGCCAGGCAGGGAGGGAACAGTATCTGGCTAATAAGAAGGCTCATCTTTGGCTGCGCACATTCAATTCATGTGTTGAGGGCTGTGATACTATGAGTCACCTTCTGAAGACCAAGCCTCATTACAGTGACAAAAGGCAAAGGGCAGACTTTCCTCCATGTGCCACAGCATCCTGCAAAAAACTACAAGGTCAACTGGACCATAAGAGAATATATCTTCAGTGACTTAAAACTTACTTGTACACTGGAAGCCACATCAGCAGCATCCTTTGCTGAATCCTCTACTGACACATTACTGAATGCCAAGGAGGCTACTTCATCTTGGAGCTGAAAAAACCCAACAAAATAACAAGACATCAAATTGGTCCTCCTGGTTTTCAGTCCCACTGAACTGGGTCATTTTTAGGAAATGGCCTATTACCTAAAACAATTATGGCTCTTGTCACATCTCCAATGAGTTTAGTTTGGTTTTTATTGTCTGCTGAGAAAACTTTAACTGGTGCAACTGCTGTGTTTAGGGCCACTTCATAGCTGGGTGCTCCTATGGGGCCTTTTATTCACCAGTTTTCACTCCTTGCAGTGCTGCCCCAGAGTACCTGAGCACATGCTGGCTCTGAGCAGACAAATTGTCCCATTGTTTTTCCTCTCCCTATTTCCCATGGGGCAACACACCTTCTGAAAGTTCAGCCATCATCTAAGGGTTGCAGTAGATTTTGTCTTCTGTGCCCTGCAGTCGATGAGCTCCAATTCACTTTGAGGACTAATATTAGGCATAAAATAGTGTCTCAGATCCATATGTGCTATTTTAGGAACTCTATCGAACTACTTTTGCTCAGCCGTTGTGGCAGCAGCACTGCTTATATTCCAGATTACATATGTAATTTTCCTAAGGTAAAATATCTCTTTCCAAAAGTTTTCATTAACAGTCTCTATTTTCTACATAATTAGACGGCAGCATTTAAGTGTGACTAACTTAGAGTTACAGTGCATTTAGGGATTAAAAAATGCTGCCCTTACCATTCTGTCTCAGGGAAGAAATACGAAGGGATAACTGGAGTTGATTTCCCCATGTGATGAAGACACACGATATCATTCTCGACAGGATGGAGCATCTCCCAGTGGGTGGTCTGATAACAATGGTAATTAGGTATTCAATCACACACAGAGTAAGATCAGCCAAACAAATGCATGTCTGCTAAGGGAAATAACCCATGCAAAGATTATGTGTTTACTGAACCAAAAGTAAAACGTATAATGAAAGCTCTTAAGACTCTGGAGCCTAACCCTTGCCCAAAAAAATTGCCTGTTTTCCTGCATAATTATTAATCAGAGTCATTTCTACTGCACCACACCGGGCGCTGTCATGCCTGAAGGTCTGATTCTGAAAGGAGTCTTTCACTCATGCCTGTGGATTCTAGGTCAGGTTTTGTGAAATGAGGATGGCCCCTGTGCTGGTTTGTGGACCCTCATTCCTGCAAAGCCTAATTACAGTTAAGTTCAGCAGTGAAGCTGAGACAAAACAAAAAGCCCTGCTATGACCTCTTCCACCCCAATGCCCACAAAGACTAATAACTATCCCATCTGGAGGAGACAGACATTGTCTGGAACCAAACACAAAGCAAAATAAAAATCCTGGGCGTTGTTCTCCACTTCTGTATTCCAGACTGGAAGATTCTGAAGGAGGTTGTGTGGCCATCAGTCATCCTGTGCATCCTATTCACCCTGCCATCACAGAAGGAAGAATACCATATTAAAACACGATCCTATAGGTATCAAGCACTCTGTGATAACTGGCTTTGCCTATAGTACAAAGTTTTGAGAGGAAATATTTAATTAATAATCCTGCCACCAACTCATTCCAGTTTCCTTTCAATACAGCAACTAAGAGCAACATTAATACATTCACATGAACTCTAAAAAATTTTATTATGTCAGAGAAAATGTCAGCCCCTCTGACCAATTAATCCAGCCTGCCTGGAAGGCTGTTGAAACACAGGGTGAGTGCTGTCTCTTTGGGAAGCATTGCTGGAGACCAGCTTCAGCTGGTGGCTGGGAACAGTGAGTGAAACACAACTCCACAGCAGGAACCCATGTGCAGCTTCAGTGCCAGCCCCAGCCAATCTCTCTCTGCTGTTGCCCTCTTGCCCCTGGCCAGTTCTCACCACTGCTCACCATAAGCCCTGGAGCCCTCACACCCACAGAAAGAGCCATCACCCCTCACAACAGGGCCATAAAGCCAACACAGGGTTAAGGAAACTGGCTTGGCCCAGGTCACTTATCCAACACATTCCATGATTGCACAAGCACTGGGGCTGTTGAAAACTGTGGTTTTGGATGACAGGAGGAAGGTGGTGCTGCCAGCTCTTTTGACTGCAGCGTGCAATTAGAGTCACTTTAGCTGACTGTGGAAGCACAAGGTATTTTGATTTCCCTCCAGTACTTGTAGAGGGGAGAAGGGTGAGGACAGCCCTAAAGTACAAAAAGCCCCTTGTTATTTTGAAGGACCACAATAGTCTATGAGTAGGCAGACTTAAGTGGTCCATGGACATGAGGTGGAGAAATGGCTGGTAATGATAAAAGGTCCACAGACTGATAAGTTGAAAGTCACACTGCAGAATCATCCCTTATCCATAGAGATCCCACATGAGGCCAGATAACCCATTTAAACGTGTAGTCCTTGTAAGTTCATTCTCAATTTCCCTAGTGCCTGACACAAGTCTCAGGGCCAGTCTCATGGCTGCAATTGAAGCCAGTGTTTCCAAAGGTCTCTGTGCAATGAGGAGCTGCTGTAACCATGGTGAATGATGCAGGGAGGATGCAGGGGTATGTCCACAAGCCACAAGGTCTCTCCAGCTGGTGATGAGACAAGATTTGGGTAAACTAAGGAGCATATCTCCATCTCCATGCAGAGCAGCTCTGTGTGAGTTTACCTTCTATTAGTCACCACCTCTCAAGAATGGTCTGTAAATGTGTGTTTTATTTTCTTCTCTTCTCCTTTCCAGAGTTAGAAATGCAGAGGTGACCCCAGTGCCTGCCTGAGACCCCAGTGCGCCAAATCCCTGGCAGGTCTGGGTCATAGCACCAGGAAAGCCCATTTCTGCTTTACCTCAAGTACTGCCACTGCCAAGGAAGAATAAAAACCAGCCACTGTTGCACAGGTTCCCCATTGCTCAGGGGTGTAATGGATTAAGTAGTGAATGCATTAAATGATCCCTAACTATAATTAGCTCCCTCTGTGCTTGTAACGCTACAGCCTCATACAAATGGTTTCTAATGACACATGCAGTGCCTAGGAGCAGGGTAATAGCTATTTAAACAGTTGCTGATCCTTGAGCTGGTACATGACAGTGTATTTTACAATTATTGAGAAACTTTGGACATTTTTTTAAAGTGCTCTGGGCATTGACCTAGAGAAAAGCTTGGTTAGAGGAGAGCAGAGAGGGTGCCCTTTCCCTAATGGTGACAAATAGATAATGATCTGGCTGTCAGACATTACTGCTGCCCCAGTCTTGACTGTCCTCGTGACCACTCTTTCCCTGCAGTTTATTAGCAAAACAGATAGCCAGCTCCCAAATCCTGCCCAGTAGAGGCACCCAAGGAGAGCCAAGACAGTCTTCTGAAAAATATTGCTGTATTTACATACATGCATAATGTTCAGGCATGAAAGCTCGCTCATTTAGTACTGCATCATAAACTCATCAGTGAGTAAAGACCCATCAAATATACCTAGACAGAAAGGCTGCTGGCAACACTGGGCAGCTGGAGCCTCTATGCATGGACCAGGTTGCAAGCTCAAGGGCTGAAGACTGCAGTTTCGAAATTCAAGATGCAACGACAGTTTTTAAATAATAATAATAATCTCTTTTGATCTTGTTCCTCGAGCAAAGGATAATAATGAGATTTTTATTCAAGAACAGTCTTTTGGCTCAAGAAACACAGAAAATTGCAGATCTTGTGAATTATGAAGCCTAAAAGCAAAAGCTCAAAATAAAACAAGTTTGCAATTTCAGCTGCTCCAGTAATAATCAGCCAACACACTGTAGATATTTTACTCACCAAAAATAAGCAGAAAGAATGCCACAGTTTCTGGAAAGCACATCATGCCAAAAGAAACGTTCATTTATTTCATGATATGAAATTTGTACTCCATTAGAAATTTGATTTTAATGAGGACAGTGTGTCATCACTTTTCACCTGACCTTGAAATGACAACATGCCTTATTCACTTTGGTGATCAGGTTTCACTTCACAGGAAATGGAGAATAAATTTAATTTTGTCTTTTCTAAGCACATTCACTCATACATACATGCTAATTTAAATGTGATTTGCTGCAATTTGAATGCTACAGGTCTGCCTCAGCATGAAGAGCTGTTGCCAGCAAAGCCTGATCTGCCCACTGCAGGCAGGGCACCGTGAATGACAGAGGGCAAGACAGGATTCCTCCAGCCACCCAGGTCTGAGAACTGACGCTCGAGCCAGGTGTAGGAAACTGAGGTTTTCTACCAGTTTCCTAATTCACAGCCACATGGAGCCTCAGCCAGACAGGGAGTGAATGTATATGGTTGCAAAGCCAGACTAAAACCTGCTTCACTGCAAGGAGGACATAAATACATTTCATTTGAGCTCTTTGCTCAAAGCAATATCAGAGGGAGAAGCAGAATTGCAGGTTTTCAGGTAAGCAGTATTTCTCCATTTTCAATTTGGAGGGTTCAAGATTGTGGTGAGGAACAGATCAGCAGTACAAGAAAGCTAAACTGGGGATAAATCAAATATTCTAGTAAATTTGTCTAACATGATATGAAATATACTGGAGAGGCATAAATGTGGGTGACAGTGGTATCACTGAGTAGCAGAAAAGAGAGAAAACATGCACACCCCTAGCTTTTGTGATTGTAAATCTGGATTGGTTTAAAACAAGCATGACAGCCTTTACCTAGTGCATCTTTGACTGCAAAGCTTCTATACTAGCTCTTATATTAATATTAAAAAGCATTAGTTTTTTGACTAAATTTTTGGGAGACTTCAAATTTCACTCTGAAGTGCTTCTGAGTAACAGAGAGAAACATCTTGTTGACCTGTTATGATCAAATAATGCCCATTGTGTCCCAGCTTTAATGACTGGGTTTGTCAGAGCAAACTGGTCATGTTCCACCAGTTATTGGGATAATAAAGAGTCATACAGGTAACATGTTAAATGCTGTGAACTGAATCACATTTTCCAAGACTGAATAAGGTACAATTCTGTCTTTTTTCCAGGTTTGGTTTTTTGGATTTTTTTTTTTTTAATATATTGATTTCATCCTGGATGTTTAATGTGGCACTGGTATAGTTTAAAGATGCTTTCTGGGACAAGAGAGAAGATCTAGCTTGATACTGCCCTGTCTAGCACTTTAAGAAGTTTCTTTAAAATATTTTCTCACATGGAATTGGTTAGAATCTGAAAGAGTGGTACTTACCTGAGGTGCTGAAAACCCAGAGTGGCACATCTCTTGCCTCACTTGAGATATCCAGGGCTAAACTGGTCACCCTGGGGTACCTTTTGTATCAATGGAAAGACATAGGTATGCCAAAAGAGCAAATAATTTATCTTAGAAACCTCAGTTTTGGGTAGATATATTATGTCTTGGAGGAACTTACTTCTCTCCTTTGGTGATAAAGGGGGAATTTAGGAGGACTGGCTCCAATTTAAGCATCTAACTTTCTGATATTTTCGTGCTTGGTTACAATTTTTTCAGGTTAAAACTCTACCAAGAAATGTTATATCTTGAACTCCCTGTGGAGAGATCCAAATTGGCTATGTCAGACAAGAAATCATTTCAGAGACAAGTCAACCTAGTTCCAACTGGCATAGAATGGGAAGCAAGATCACTGCCTTCCCTCTGTGCTTTCCATTTTCCCTCTGCCCTTTGAGAAACAGTCTTTAATAATTTAAATCAGTTCTATGCCACTATGGAGCTTGATTAAAAAAAAACAAAACAACCAAAAGAAAATAAAACCCTTCCACAAAAAAAGAACCCTCCGAAAAACCAAAACATTTATACTAGTTTTATACTCTGATGACTCCAAGAGAATAAAATCACGTTCAGGGAAAAATCTGTCAGGTTATGGGAGCATCAGGTCCTGAGATCTGTAACTAAACCTAACATCTTTTGGCTTCCATGAAAGCAGAATGACATTTCTGTTTCATGAGCACAAAGCACTGATTAGCTCAGATTAATGAAGATAATATATGGATATGGTTTTACTTTCTGAAAGGTTAAGACTAGTTCATGGTTTTGCAAAATCTGAGCCCAAACTCCCTCTCACTCTCTAAATGTGTACTTCCTACTCCTGAAGATTTGCAGATAAACAGTAATTGTCTTCTTCAATGAAGGAGGCCAAAAAAAGAAAGAGTAAAATTAGTAACTACCAAAATTAAATGTAAAAGAGAGAAAAGGGTGAAATGAAACATTTCAATGGTGTTATCTAGGTCAGACTAGGTATGTTAGCAAATCTTCATTTCCTATCACTACTACTGTGCCTTCTCAAGCATACAACAATTTCTCCAGTGACAAAAGGTTTAACTGACAACATTTGTTCCAACAAATTAGTTAAAACTAAACATCTGACTTTTGTCTTAAGGGGACTTCTGCAAACATGGCATCTGAATGCACCAGCAATTTTACTGCTCAGCCCAGCCCCACAGACAGATTGACAAGCTGCAAGGACGAAGATTTCTTGCAGGTGAAATCCTATCTCTCAGTCCTTTACAGCCTAATCTTCCTGGTGTGCTTCCCAGGGAACATTGTGACAATTTTTGTTTACTGTGTTAAGATGAGGCCCTGGAAAAGCAGCACCATCATTATGTTAAATCTGGCTATCACTGACCTACTGTACGCAGTCACGTTACCTTTCTTTATACACTACTATGCTAATGGAAATGACTGGATTTTTGGAGCCTTCATGTGCAAGTTCATTCAGTTCTGTTTCTACTTCAACATGTACAGTGGTATTATCTTCCTCAGCTGCTTCAGCATCTTCCGCTTTTTGGTAGTTGTGCACCCAATGAAATGCCTTTTCCTTCGGAAGCGGAGATGGGCAGTGGTGACCTGTGCAGTCGTTTGGATGATTTCCCTGGTGGCCCTCAGCCCCCTGGCCATCCTGATTGTCCCAAGTCACAGGCAGAACAGGACGATCTGCCCAGACCTGGTCACTGCTGAGGACTTTGAGGCAAGTCGCTGGTACAACTGGGGACTGACTGTGTTTGCCTTCTTCTTGCCCTTGCTCACGGTCACTCTGTGCTACGTGCTCATCATCTGCATCTTGGCCACTGGGCTCCACACACAGGCTGGCTACAAACAAAAGGCTCGCAGACTCACTGTTCTCCTCTTGCTGGTCTTCTATGTTTGCTTCCTCCCTTTCCATATCTTTCAAGGGATTCGTCTGGAGCTCCAAGTACAGCCAGTTAGCTGCCACTTGAAGAAAACAATCCTTTTTATGTTTATTATAAGTAAACCTTTAGCAGCATTAAATACTTTTGGAAATTTGCTGCTCTATGTAGTGTCAGGAGATAACTTCCAGCAGGCAATACTCTCGCTCTTCAAGTTTTGGACAAACAAGAGTTTGAAGTAGAAGAGATTGATGCCATTTAGCATTTACGAAGGAAGGATCAAAACCTGCTCTCAATCAGCCAGGCACAACTTTCCTGCCATCAGAGTACTCAGGTTAACCCAGCCAGTGCAAAAGGAGTGTTAATCAGTTCTGAGTTACAAACTGATCATTAAAGGAGAAAATTTCTGGTTAAAACCAAAAGGTTTTAAATAAAATACTAATAAATGAAGTGTGAAACTTCTCAGAAATGTTTCTGTGGTTGCTTTCTGAATCCATGGCAGCTCTTTTGGAGAATGGCCAGTTCCAGAAAAAAATATTAGTCTATTAGTGGCAGATTCAGGATGGGAATAATCCTACATTAATTATATTAACTTAAAAGATAAGTGTAGTCTGAGCTAGAGACCTGTCTGACTTTCTTCCTAAGCCATGGAAAGGGGTACACCCACTGGAGATCAAAACCTGTCTTAGGCCTGTAGGGGGTTCATCTCACCTCCCTGGAGACATTTACAGGGTAGGCGTATGCATATAGCTAATCACCTTGTTCTCATTTTATAATTTTCCATCATAATGGAAAGAAATAAACAGTTTTGGAATGTGATTCACTGAATTATTCTTGATGTCTGCATTTGGACAAGGTGAATAGTGACCTAGAAGTGCCTGTTTCTCTCCACTGACCGTAAAATGTAAGTAGATCAGACACAGACTCAAATGTTTGTGCCTGCTTTTAAAGAGCTGAGGCACAGCTCTAGTACTGCCTGGGATGGATCAGTCTCCAGAAATGGCTAAAGGTGCATCTTACTCGGTAAGACCCTGTTCAGTGCCTTTAGTGATTGCCTGAAGAGTAATGATGGGGTAATACAAAGCGACTCTTACAAGGATTTTCCACACTACTGTTACAGAATCTGTGGAATCATAAAGCAGTTTTTTTGGAAGGGACTTTTAAAGGCCTTAGACTCCAGTTCCCCTGCAATGAGCAGGGACATTTCCAACTAGACTAGGTTGCTCAGAGCCATGTCCAGCCTGATCTTGGAAGTTTTCAGGGGTGGGACATCCACCACCTCGCTGAGCAACCTGTGACAAAGTTATACTACCCTCATTGTAAAAAATTTATTCCTTATATCTAGTCTGAAGCTGCCCTATTATAGTTTTAAACCATTACTCCTTTTCCTATCGGCAAATTCTCTATTAAAGAGTATCTTCCAATTTTTCTTATAAACCACTTTAAGCATTGAAAGGCTGCACTCAGGTCACCTTGAACTTTACTGCAGGCTGAACAATCCCAACTTTCCTAACTTTTCCTCATAGGAGACATGTTCCAGCCCTCTGATTATTCTTGTGGTCTACCTCTGTAATCCCTCCAGTGTTGGGGCCCCAGACCTGGACACAGCACTCTCATGAGAGTGGAGCAGAGGGGCAGAATCCCCTGCTGGCCACACTTCTTTTGATGCAGGATATGGTTGGCTGTGAGCATACAATGCTGCCTTGTTTTTCATTCACCAGTACCAAGTCCTTTTCCACAATTCATAGGAAATCAAAGTAATTTTTGCCCATTGTATTATTCAGTGCAGCTCTTCTTGGTCACACCAAGTAAGGAACAGCTTTAGGTAATAGCATGTATGACAGGCAAAATGGGCTGTCTCAGGGGGGAAATAAATAGACTTGTGGAAAAGTGTGAGTCCAATACTTGAAGATATATCTAGAGAGGTCCCAGTACCAGCTGAGGTACCCCAGCCAACAGTAATACAAAAATATTAGCAACATAATATTCAGAGCTCTAAAGTATGATCACAGAGTGAATCCTCCAATACATTTTTATAACAGTCTTATTTCATGTTTCATTACTTTTGCTCTCTACTCTAAAATGTCCATTAATCAATGGGAACACATTGCCTCAAGGCTCTCATGTGACTCTTCTCCTTATGCAACCTCTCTATGCATGGGCTGGTCTTGAGGTGACCACCAGCCCAAGACCACTAGAGCACCACCCCCATTAAGCACATGCCTGAGAGACTGGCAAACAGCCTGTGACTCCCCCGTGGCATAGGGAGCCCATTCCCTGCCCATCTCACAGCCAGCTTGGGAAGAACTACAGCAAACAGAAAGCAGCAGGCTTGCTGAGGGAGTGAGAGGAGATAAGAAACCATCCCTGACATGGGAAGGAGCAAGACAGGGAGAGGAACAACAGCATTTCTCTGGGGTAGGGCAGAAAATAGCCCGTGAAGAAAATATTCTGTCAGAAATCAGAGGAGGAAGTCATTCTGCACCCAAAATAGGCCATTGTATGATAATTCACCCTTGGCTACTCATCAAGGTAACTTCAAAAACTTCTGCACAGCACAGCATGATTTACCCTGAGACCACTATCCAGCGTCACATTGTGGATGAGGTCTTACGGTGAAGAAGGAAGCTAGCCACTAGAGATGTTGCCTGATGCAAACATCGAAAAGATGTAAAGAAAATGCCTCCCACAACACACCTGCACTGATTTTGACAGTCTTCCAGGGGCAGCTCCTCCTTCTCCACTACAGTTGCAGTGCTGCTCTCAACCACTTGCTCCTGAGACACCAGATGCAGCAGATGCACCATGAGAAGGCAATGATGAGCATGGTATTTTAGCTGTTCTTTTTCATTTTAAGTTACTCTATCAAAAAAACACCAAGTTTTGGATTTTTCTAAGTAAAACCAAGTTTATACATTATTTTTTAAGCCCCTACTGCATATCAATACCAAAGTTTTATTAACTAAAATCAAGTCCTACCTTAATATCTACAGGATGGAGTCTGGTTCTTCTGGTGTTTGAGACAGAAAAGGAACTACCTCTGATTTTGAAACAATATGTTGGTTAGGCTTTCAACTTTCAATGAAGCTCTTATTAGCCCCCTTTCAGCTCTACTTGATGTTTTCTGGATAAATTACTCAGCACACTCATTTGTCTATCCATCCAAGCTATATACTATACTCTTCTTTTTTTTTTTTTTTTTTTTTTAATGGAAGATGACTAGAATATTTTCCGGGGATGAGGCATCCACTGTTTTACAAACTTTTTTACACAAACAAGGGAGAAACACTTTCAAAGAGAAACGTAGGTGGTGCCTTCAGCATGACAGTGCCAGATTTTTGCCACACCTTGATACTCAGATTTTTGGCATACTCTCATAGCAACATAGGGCTCCATGACCTCGGAACAGTGCCATTGAAGAAGAGGACAGGGGTAATTTTGTAAGGTGTATAAACTTCATTTAATGCCTTCCTCTATGGAGACATGTCCATTTTAAGAATTCTTAAAGAGCCCAGCAGATAGTCCAAGTCTACCTAACAAAATGCCTTGTACTTCTCAACAGACTTGCGTGTGGGAGGGCAGAAGGGACAATGAAATGGGATGAGGAGGAAAACCCATATCAACTATGATGTACTCTCAACTTCTCTGAATGAATGGGATGCACATACACACTTTCCTTTTGCTTCTTTAATATTGTTTTAATTTTTCTCTGGCAGCTTGTGTTCTGGGATACCTCTGCAGACCCCACAAAGGCAGGACATATGGGTCCATCTGCCCAGCACAGCTGTGGGGAGGGAAGGCCCTGCACACAAAGACTTTGTAGGTCAACCCACAAAACCAAGTCAGATGGTTACAATTGGTTTAGAGGTGTAACCACTCAAGAAAGGATGTACAAAATGCTCTTTGGTCCTGGATCAGAGGTGGAGAACAAGAAGCTTTTGCCAATTTATCAGCTGTGTCCATTCCCAAGGAGTAAACCTGATCCTCAATTAAACATACCATTATATAAGCACTCTGTTGAAAAACTATGACTGCCAGTAAACTTTCTGTTTCTTCATGTACAAATCCAATGCAAATAACCACCTAGAATTTCCCCACAGATCCATCAGCGGATTTCCACTTTATAAAACTGCCTACCCAAACAGCAACCTCATGGGTTTGCATATGCAAACCCTGAGGGACAGAGGCAGGGATGGCTTAACTAAAGAAAGCACATGCACTAGGTTGAGAACATTAGCCACAGGCATCACCACAAACTGGCCACAGATATTGGCACAGGCATCCAGGCATTAGCCACAAATTATGTTGAAACTGAATCTCTTGTCTAAAGCCTTCCCAAATTCCTGTGATACGTTGGGCTAGGATGACAGGGATAGTGACCATACCAAAATAAAATATTAGAATAGTTTGGATTAAAAGGCCATCTACTCTAACCCACCATGAGCAGGGACACCCTCCACTAGACCAGTGGAAGGAACAACCTTCTCGTGCTGGGAGCACCAGAGGTGGATCCAACACTCCAGGTGAGGGTCACATGGGAGTGGAGTAGAGGGAGAACCACCCCCCTTGTTCTGCTAGCCACAGTTTTTTGGTGCAGCCCAGGATGTATGTGGGTTTTTGGACTGCCAGCTCACATTGCCAGGTTGTGTCCAGCCTCTCAACAACCAGTACCCCAAATCTTTCTCAGCAGGGCTGCTCTCAATATCTTCATCCCCCAGCCTGTGTTGATATTGCCCTGTTAAAACTCTTGACCCTCCCATGGGCCCACTTCTCGAGACTGTAAATAAATAATGATTTTTGTATAGTAGCAGAAAATGAGCATGTGAGTGATGTCTGAATTTTACATAATTCTGCCAGGGAGGTACAGTGGACACTCACACCAATTTGCAGCATTTATTCTCATTGCTGCATATCACAGCTGCAACAGAAGGCTTTGTTCCTACTGATCTTCACAAGTGACTTGAGCAGGCCTTAAGAAAGCAGCCTGTTTTGCTCACTCTTGTGATCAGTTGGGCAGTTTCTCACCAGAGATACAGAAACATGAGAGAAACAGGCCAAACAGCTGCATTTGTACCATCGTGTTTCTCCTCCACTACCCACAGAGGGGCTGAACTGAGGGCATCAGCAGTCATGCTCTGGTTCCTCCCCAGCCAGCAAGGCTGACAACTAATGCAAACACAGAGGAACAAAATTTCTGCAAGAATTACCTGTGCAACCCAAAATTTCTTGTCCTGAGCAATGCAGGTGTCTGGTTTTCAGAATGGGTCTGGTACCTTGGCCCCAGAGAGGGTATTGGTCCAGAGATATTCCTGTGACTTGCTTTTCAAGTCACCCCAATCCAGGTCCAAAGACAACATCCCTCCTTCCCTGCCCAGCTACGACAGCATGCTGGAGATTGGGGCCTGGACATCAGGCACAGAGATGCTGGTGTTTTGGGAAGGTTGTGGAAAACATTTGGGAACATTTTGGGAGCATTGTAGAAGGTGGATAGGTAGAGCTAGGAAGGGTGGCATGTAGAGGTGTGTCAGAATTCACTGCTCCTTGGGGGTTCCCAGTAATATCTCCTTGGGGAAAGATGTAAAGGTTTGAGAGCTTCCTCTTACCTGCCCTTCCTTTTTGTGTGATGGAGAAACAAGCCTGTAGCAGGGAAATTTTTTTTTCTCACTCCTACCTCAAAAAGAAGTCAAACAACAGCAAAATCTTTTCCTCACGTGAATTGAAAGGTGCACATGGAAAACCAGGGCTCATTTATGCCATTGGGGGTCTTCTCTGGAAGGGGCTGGTATTACTGTGGCTGGGGACATCCTGATGCTGTGTTTCAAACACAAGAGGGAGGGAGAGTTTGGCTGTGAATCCAGGATAAAAAAACAGAATAGTGATGCTTTTTCACCAATAAATCTGTGCCAGATGAGCACAAAGTCTTGCTCTGATCCTGGAACTGAACGACCCTCACGTGTAACCAGAGTCACTGCACCTCCCCCTGATTATTTCCCCTGCCACATTTTATCCTCTTAGAGCTACAAGCTCTTCGGGGCAGATGTCTTAGTGACTATTTGCACAGCAGGACCTGAATCCCAAATGGGCCCTCCTGGCATTATGAAAATTCAATCAAGGGCTTCAGCCATAAAAATGTAAACGATGTAGCTACTCATCGTTTGTGCTTATAGAGACACATAAACACACATATGCAGATACAAATGCATGGGGAAGCAGTGCCTAATGCAAAAATACAACTCCTGTAAAGTAACAGCACTGTGTTGTGCCTAAGACTCTTCCTCTGGATATGAACATACATTTTACTTGTCCCTCTTCTCTCTTGTAGAATAAAAGTAGTGGAGGACAGAAGTCAGCTGAACAGAAATCCCTTTTTAGGGCAAAAAGCAACTGCTACAAATGTAATTGCAGCAATACACAAAATCTTCTCAAGCAGTTTTTTGATTTTCAGGTATAATTTTCTGCTGTATACAAGTTAGTAAGATTTTACTGCTGATTTGAAGACCATTCTCTTAGTATGATTTTTATTTATACTTAATATCAATAGCACCTAAAGCTATTTAGCTTTTTTTTTTTTTCATGGAAACTAGCTGTATTTTACTGTGTGAAAAATTATAATGTTGTGTACTAAAATGAATTAGCATGTGTGTTCGAGGGCAGGCTATTCAAGTCTAGGGTATTTGCTTGTGTAAATTTTGATGTAAATTTTGCTCTTAATATATTGGTATTTCATGATTATTGAAATTGATTATTGCTATTTCTCCAGTGCAAAATTGAGTGCGTCTTACCATCACATACATACAACACAAAGAATATTCTCAGCTGACCTGGCATAAATATATCATTTGCATTACATAGAGCTGCACTGCTCTCTTAAGGTGACTATTTTTGACCTATGTTCTATAAAAAATCTGGGTTTTTTCTCCTCTGGGGAAAGAAAAATTGTCTGTCTTTTATCCCTTTTGTTTTATTTTAAATTTTCTTTTTTTTCTCAGTAGTCATTCTGGGAAAAATGTCCCCAACCAGCACCACATAACATAAAGGCCTAGCTCTGAGATAGCTGTCTAGAGTGTTTTTATAGTCACTTGGCAGAAATAAGAGCTTAGAGGGACCAATTATCCCCCACCAGCTGGGTCAGATGAACTGTGCCTTAGAAGTGCCTGCACAAGGAATCAGTGGTGTCCATGCTTCTGATTTCAATGCTGAAGCTTTGGCACAAAGTTTATGGTCCACTTTGTCTCATCTGTAGGTTGATTGTTATTTCTTATGAAAAGTTGGGCAGAAAGAAAATGTGTAGGCTTTGATATTGTGACAATTTTTAGAAGTATTCGTACAGGGTATTACAGTGAATTTTTAAAATGTTATCTGGATCATCATCTTCAGGTAACCTAGCTTAAGAAGTCTGGATTATATTCAAGTGTCTTGTTAAGTGAGAGTCACACAGAAAAGAATACAGAACGTACTACATTTGTCCTCTATATGTATCCTATATACTGAAAGAATATATAATAGAACAAATAGAACCATGAAGAAATAAAAATAAGACTCGGCTCAAATATGTGGTAGATGAGAGTTGGGGTTCCTCATCCCCAGCCCTCAGGGAGCATCCCACTATGCTCCTGCATACATCCACAGGGAATTCACACCATGTAAAGGGTTGATTTTCTCGTGCAAGCCAGGTGCTGATAGGACTCTGCTGCATGGGGAAGTAAGGTCAGGCCAAGGCAGGGGACTGTGTAGGATTTGGCTTTGGACACCAAGGAAGAGCAAGAACAGAATTGGGAAGGAAGACTGGAGCCCTTTCTACAGCTAAAGAGAAAGAGCCTGCTGAGTTATAGGGAGGAAAAAACTGGAGGAAAAAAAAAGAGCTTACAGGATTTTAAAATGTTATGAAATGTTATTAAAAAAATAATAGGCAGGGGGAAATCACAAGGAAAGAAGAGAAAGACTCCTGTGTGTCAACACAGGTGCAGGTACACACACACACGCAGGGAGTGAAGCTGTTGTTATGCCCAAGTCCTGTTTGTGCACATTTGAAGTGTCACTGCTCTTTACCCCCCCAAACTTTTTGAATTCTCTGGAGAACTTTTCTGAATGGCCCTTAGAGTAGTTTGTCCAAAAAAGATTTCTCATTGGACACCTTTAAATTGCCATAGCTCTGAGATGGGACATGCTGTGACTGACACACTAAATGGATAATTTAAAAAAATATTAAGGAAATTCAGAAATACAATTTATGGTAGATTCCTCCTTGTAATGTAACCAAACTGTTAAATTTCTTCATGAAAGTTCTGAAGCACATCATTTTCAGTACTGAAATTGAGGGGCTGCCAAGTGCCTAAGAAATACGGGTGGCAGGGAGATTAAAGTGAGTGGCAGCCTGCAGGATGACAGCTGCTGGAGAGATATCTTCACCACCTGTGGAACCCACTCCTGCTCTGACAAGCATTAATGTTCATTCTCAATACTTAGCAATCTCTAAGCTACACGTATAGTTAAAAACTGACACTGCTGAAAATTTGTCTCTGCTCTACCCAAGCAATGCCCACATCAAAGGATACAGTACAAAAATATCCTCCATGTATACAATAATAATTGTTTACATAATAGCTTAACCAAACAGTGTGAGATGAACAGGGAGGAGAGAGCTATGGAGGGATGTATGTGGCTTACTCCTTGTGTCATGAAGCTTTCACTGTGTCTTGTTGATCCAGCTGTTTTTATACTGTCCATTCAATATTATCTTGGTCCTCTAAGATTTACAAAGACACCCCTACCAACCCCAGCAACAAATTAGAAGGAGATTAGAGACTCCCTTATCTGCTCACAGGATCCATATTTAAATAGGATGCCCTAGCTTCTCATAATCTATCTTTATTCAGACACTCATATTGGCTCTTAAATGCAGGTTATTCTGATAATTTTTCCTGATTTATTTAGAGTGTTTTTTCCCTAAGGGAATTGTGCTTTTCTTCCATGCTGGGTACTTTTACAAGATCACAGGCTGTTTAGAGCCCTTTGTAATTCAGCTCAGCAGATTGTGGGACTCCTTGCAATGACACGAGGAAATCCATCTGCTGAGGATGGGACCAAAACTATACCTACAGCCCAGAGGATGGAAGATCAGTGGCCAAAATGTTACATCCCTCCATCAGCAAGAGCAGAAAGGCAGGTACCCTTGATGGCTGAGGGAGGAAGGACCCTCTCCTTATCTATCCACAGCTCTGACCCACAGTCTGAGCTCATCCACTTGGACCCACCTCCACTCAGTGGGAAGAGGCAGGCATGCCCAAAGGAGCAGGTTTCCTCCTAAGCCAGCTGGCAGGAAGCACCTATGGAGTCTCTTATCCAGGCACCTGGATGTCCATTTACATATCTGTGCACAGACAGCACTGAGGAATCCTGGAATGATTGGGTTAGAAGGGACTTTCAGAGATCATCCTCTTTCACTAGACCAGGTACTCAAAGGCCCTCACAGTCTGGCACGGAACACTTCCTGAGAGGGAGCAGCCACAGCAACCTCTTCCAAAGCATTGTTCATACAGGTGACCTGTAGACATACATCACCCTCAAAACACACTGAAAAGCCCAGACCTTGATCTCACTTTGATGAGGTCAAGGGCATTTCAGCCTGAGTATCCCTTGCAAACAGCCCTATCTCACAGTCCATGCAGGGGGATAGGGTCCGAATTGCCATCCTGTATGGCTAGGTGCTGTGACAGTCACCAGTCATCTCCCCACCAGCTTCATCATCTCTCCCTTCCCTGCAAAATTCATATACTAGAAACCTTCCCTTTTTCCCTAGAGCCCTTTATTTTCAGACTTGCCTTCATCTTGCTTGCATACCTGGGTGATCCATTTTATTTTTCTTTTAAGATGAAGATTTGTTTATTTTTCAGCTTTCATTTCCAGGGCATTGGTCATTTGTCACAAAGTATGCATGTCTGTAAATATTGCCACACCGCTGTCACCCTCACTTGTCTGGCAGAGGTTTTCTGACACAGACTAATGACACTGGAGCTTACTGGGACCACCACTGCCAGCTCTTGCCTCGCCAGTGAGACAGTGTGTTTGAGTTTAACTAGTGGCTTGTTGACAAGGTCAGTGGAAAAAGAATCAGAGCAGTGATGAATACCAATACAGGGTCGTTCCCAGCTAATGCCAGCAACCTTGCTCATCCATTTAAGTAGCTTCACCAGGACTTGTTCCTCTACGTGCTTTGCAGTCATCAGCAGCACTGTTTATGAAATGTGCTTCTCAGATGTGTGGAAAGCACCATGCCAGAAGCATGCCTCAGAGTAAGAGAGTTTATTTACCTGATTCTAGGCAGATAAATGTTTTTTTGAGTCTGGCTGCAGCTGTCATAGGATAATTAATGCACATATCTTCTACCTATGACTTATTTGAATAAGTATCTGTGTCTGCCCCCAAAATGGCACGTCAGTTACATAGATTTGTCGCCAAGAGATAAATTAACCCTGTCCTCAAATTTATGATTCATATGCTACTCTAGAAAACCAAATGCTAAGTTTAATTAACTCCTGGACTAATTATTTAATTTTATTTTAAAAACAAAAATCCTCTAAAGCATTCCTAGCCAAGTGTTTGTGAGACTACTGCTGGAACTAGTGAGCAACCAGCAGAAGATAAAGTCAACAGCAGATCCAGTGCCTGGGCAAGCAGCCTCCCTCCAGCACAACACTGGAATACCGGGGTCAGTGATGTTTATCAGGTTGATAACTTTGAGGTATACTATTAAATAATTACTAAATGCGCTATGTTTATTGAATGCTTCTTTTTTATCAGCCTCAAAAGGACCTAAGAGATGTTGGGACTTAGTAAGCCTCAACTTTTAAGTAGTCCAAAGTAAAAATTACACCAGAACCAAGACTGACTTTTCAAACCAAGAATGAATATCTAAGTGTAGTGGAAGTGGTAATATTTATCTGGTATTTTTAATTAGTATTTCAGTGCTCTGTAAACTCCCAAAATAGTTCTCTGCAGGCTCTTTTTGAGGTGTCGGGCTCCTCTGATGAGAGTTACAGATTTTCTCCCTTCTGACCTGAATCTTTAGGCTGAAGCATGAGTGCTGCCTCTATAGTGGCTGGAGGATAACCCTCCAAACTCCAAATTCACCTGACTCCAGAAGCTGGAGCTGAGAAGCAACCAGCAAACCTCTGGTTCCCAGGACCAACCCCTAAGCCTAGAGGGAGTATCTTCACTCAGGTCTGTGCAGAGGGGACAAGTATCAGAGAGTTTGAGCACCCTACATCAAAGTCTTGCAGAAAGGCAGAAAACATCCTCCACCAATGCTGTGAAATCAGCTGGCCCTAAGATACAAATGCCACCTGTGCAATGCTTAAGGTAAGTTGCCATTTATAGACCTCATCCCAGCTAGCTCCTGTTGGAGCACAAACCTTCCCATCAGAGCTGCACAAAGCCTCAGAGGGAGACTGGGGCCACGCTAGTTCTCAGCACTCTGTACATACATTAACAGACTAGGAGAGACAGTGATTTTATGTGTCCACAGTAAAAGTCCACTCCTAACTGGTTTGCTGTCATCACTTCTTGTCAAGTAACGAACATCACTCTAACTAAAATCCCTGGTCCCAGTCCTGAGCACCACCCTGTGCCCCTCAGCCTTATTGAGCACTGAAAGCGCCCACCAGGTAGGTGTTTATTTGCTACACAATGCTTATTCACATACCTGCACATTTATATCAAAACCCTATTATTTAAATTGTAAAAGTTGGTTTAAGTCACTTTGAAAAGCGAGCTGTACAACAAAGCAGAGCAGAGGAAAAAAAGAAGCTTCTTCTGGCTCTGTGTGTAAGCAGCCTGAACCTGCACAGTGCAAGAGCTAGAGCATTTTAATCCCAAGGTATATTCAGCTACAGATTGGACCCTGGCTGTTGTGAATAACCTTCAGCTCCTTGGGCCTCTGGAAATTCTATAGTTTATGACTAACCCAGAGCCAGAGGATTTCAGGTGAAAGTGCAGTCCCTGTCTGAAGGATGAGGAATATCGTCAAGAAAATACTGCCATAACTAATCAGCAAACAGTCAAATATCCCTCAATCCAGCTCCTTCTGTCATTCTGCTCCCCACTGTCATTCCCATCATCTCCTTATCATCTTTCTTCTCACATCACAGATATTGTGAATATTTATTTAGCCTGTGGAGAATTGGAGCATAACAGCAGGAGAAGGAGCACCACTACTTTCTTGGTCAGTAATTCAGTTCCTTGAATCATCAGGATAAACTACGTGGCCTTGAAGAGTGTTCATCCACTTGAGAATTGGATTACAGTCTCATAAAACAGCACAGTGCTCCTATTATCACCCAAATAAAGCTGCCATAATTCTGGAACAAATAGGTGGAAGTAGTCAGCCACCAAGTATCCAGTGCTGAAGCGAAGAATAATAAGCTGGCACACAGCTCTCAAGAAATTCCTCACAAGGAGGCAGATTTAAAGCCCTGAACATCAGGCTTTTACACACACAAAAACATACACTCATCGTTTATATCACTGTCTTATCTAAGGCGCTGAGGGCTTAGAGACAGGATCCAGGTGCAATGCTTTCTGAATAGCTGATGATGACAAAGCATCCACCACATTATCCTCTCTCACAAGAGGGTACCTGACAAGTTTCTCAGCATTTATAAGCTAGGAAAGGAGCTGGTTTTGTTGCAGCTGCCCAAGATTTTACCTGGCTCAATACAAAATCCTGGTTGATTAAAAACATCTCACTGAAGGTATTCTTGCAGCTTATGGTTGAAAAATGAGCTGGTGAAAGACAGGTTCTTCCACAGTGTCACCTGGACATTGTTCTCAATGGCTGAGCCACTAAAAAAGTGATTTTAACTTCTTCATGTGTCTATAAATGGGGACAGGCTCATTTTTCCAAACATCTCCGCAGAAATACCTAACAACAGTGGTTTGTAAGTGTGATGTGTTTTCACTATCTTTTGTCACCTGCATATAGTGATGGAACTGTTCACCCCATAGTCAGCATGGGGGACATAGGGGGAACATTTGCAAAATAAGGATGGACAACCCATTTAAAAGGGTTTTTAACCAAAATATCAGGACCTTGTCTTTTCTAGAAGTGCTCACACAGCTGTTTCACAAGGATCATTAGGAAAGACCTACCTCCAGGACCAGGTCATGGCAGTAAAACGTATCATTTAAGACCTAGTCATCCCTCACAAGGACAACCTTGGCCAGTGCACAAGCACCAATAGGGCACATATCCACTTCTGCCTCCCCTCTGCCCTCTCCCTGCTCCCTGCCCTTTGTTCCTACTGCTCACTTTGTACCAGTGAGGGACAGATCCCCTGTGGGCCATAATTGCAGAAAACTACCTCAGAAAGAACATCAATTTGTGTAGTTTCCTGCTGTTGGAGTCAATTGAAGCAGCTCAGCCAGCAGTTCAAATAAACCTGCATAAGCTGATAGAGCGTAGAGGGAGAGGGCCAGACAAACACAGGAGCAGGGAATGGGCTGAAGTTTCCCCCTATCAACTTCAGAAAGCAATGAAGAGCCATGAAATGTGCCTGTCCTCCTGCAGAGAGGGATGTGAGTGAGCTCATACAATCTCCAGGCAAAGAATGGGCCTTTCTGCTGTATACAAGGAGGCAGTGTCAATCCTGGAAGCAGCGTTGTTGGGATTGGTACCAGCCACAGTGGTATCCACTATGGATGCCCACACTTCAAATGGATGCTAAAGGCAGGTTTCAAAACACAGTTACAGGAGAAAATGTACTGAGAAACCCCTGATGTCCAACCTTTGGCTTAACAAAGAAAGGGCTGTGTTGAGCTAGTCTGATATTAGATGTATTTCATGATGAAATCAGTGCCAATAGAAGATTCTTTAATCCAATGAACAAATGCATATCAAGCACAGCCTCTGGGCTGGGAGCAGAAACTGTATTAATTGAGATTCAAAATGAGATGCACAGACACACTCAATTCCCCAGTACTCAAGGTGTTTAAAGCATGGCTGGATGTCTTTTTAAAGGCCATGTCATAGCTTAACAAGGAGTTACAATCTCCTTGATACACTTTTATGGTGTGTAACACACAGTCTCTTCTTGCCTTTAAAATTTCTGGAGGACCAAAATCAACAACAAAAGTTTGTTGTTTGGGTCTGTTTTTTGCACTGTGTCCTCTGCTGGGCTACTACAAACCAAGGTGCACTTGCTCCAACGTGCACCCAGCTCTGCTCCCCAGCAGAGTGAGGAAATTGCTTATAAGAATAAATAATATGATGGTAAATCTAAGGAGCTGCCTGGAAAACCATGTACACTGGTGGCACTACTGTGATGGGAAACAAGCACAGATGGGGTCAGACCTCTCTGCCCCTGTCTCAGGAGAACTCTGTTCCTCCAGCTTTTCAACATTCTCACCTCTTGTTGGTTTTCTGCCCTCACTTAGGTCCTTTTTGGTGTTCATCTATGGAAGAAATCCCTGCTCAGAGTCTGAGCTGCTGAGGTGTGTCCCGTGAGACACACACTGCTGGTCCACATGCACCATGATGCTGGGACTGTGAGTGTGACCTGGGGAGGTGGAAAACACTGGGTATGGACAAAGCCAGCTCTGCCAAAGGATGAATGGTAGGAGATGGAAACCATGCCACAGAGTCCTTGCAAGATACACACCATGCACATCTCCATCAGGAACAACAAGCCCCTGTCTTTCCCAGCACATGAAAACACTTCCCCATACTCCAGCCAGGATGGTGACTCTCCTTCAGTGCTCTGCAGTCCTCTCAAGTCTCTGCAGCTGGCATATGTGAGGTCTGATCCTACTTTCAGTGTTAAAGCAGTATTTGAAGTGTTGGAGCAAGCAGAGGTGGCTTGCTGTGCGGTCACTGTGTGCTCTGAAGGGTAAAACTGCTGGCCTTGTACAAGTTACTGTACTGCTGGCCTAAGGGGACATGGGAGAGGTGGAGCAGCTTGGAAAGCAAGGAAAAGACCCTAATAGTGGGCCCCATTCTACACCTGGTTTCTCTTCCCTGAAGCAAAAGGGGGGCCAGCAGAAGGGACTCCCCGGTCTAGCGGCCACCCTGCCCTCTGCATCCATCACATCAATGCCTCAGTGACAGGGCTTTTTCATACTGACAGAGCTCTAGTCATACTTCTCATACTTATCCCCATCCTATTTTAGGACCTGAAGTGCTCAGCTTACCCTTGCAGCTTTGAACACAGCCATAAGAAGCTCCAGCAGGAAGATGCTTTTTCTTAATCATGTTTGCTCCTTTTGCTTGATGGAGGCGGCTGTGGAAGCAGTGTGGGGTATTATGACATCCAGTGGTCTCTCAGGTACATCACTATTTCTTCCCATGATCCCTCTCCCCAAATTAGGGCAACAAAAATGTGCAGGGGTGAACACATCTTCCCTTGTGCTGGAGCAAGGTGAGTGTACAGTTGGCTTCCAATGATAGCGCTGTACTGCAGGCAAGCAAACCTCAGCTCATTCCAAAACCTGTTTGTTTGTAAGTGGAATTAGCCAGCAAAGTGATAACTTGCTAAGCAAACAGCTATCCTTGAATCACACCTCAGGACACAGAAGTGCTTTCTGAGAGCACAACAAAAGCAGACTGATGTGCCCTGTGAGTACACGGACTCTGAAAGGTTCCTCTCTTTTTCTCTCTGCCCAGCTCCAGCAGAAGCGGATGGACAAAAGCAGCAGGGTACTAAGAAGGTTTAGGAGCATCAGTAAGCAGGACTCAATAAAGCTGCTTGCTGGAGCAACTGGAGTGACTGATCTTTCAGGTTTCCATGGCTAATTCTGGGGGAGGCATTGGTGCTTAATTGAGCCTAAATGGAAGAAGAGCAAACAAAAAGCAAGGTTAAGAGCAATGGTATTAGGATATATTTAGTTTTCCCCAAGGAGAGACAGTGACATAATCAGAATTGTTACTCACTGTTTTGCAGAGGAACTGTTCTTCCAGAGCCTGCAAGGTGGTGGTTGCTTTCTTAAGTGCTGAACTCACTCCACTCCCACTCATGTCACCAGATTGGCTCACAGATGATTTAAGTGTTCTAACCCAAATTACCTTTTCCCCCCTTCATGAGCGTTCTTGCCAGGGAGTCTTCCTGAAAAGCACAGCAAGAACTAGTTTGCTCAGGTTTACAACATATTGGGAAAACTTGAGGTAGAAGAAACAAGGCAGCTGCTCCCCATCAAACATTGCAGTAAGGATCTGCCTGCTGAGAAGACATGAATTTCTCTACTCCTGGAGGTTGATGGGGACTTCAAAAGCCTCTTGCTGGGACCAAAATAATTATTCTTTTGTGATCAGTCTAAGCATAACATCTTTGTATGTGTTTTGTGAGAAGACAGATACTGAAGAAAAAAGTAATTTTAAAAAGAAGTGGAAAAATATCAAAAGATAAAGCTTTCATTTAAACAGAAGGCCTTATTTTTGGCAAAAAGCTACTATTCCCCTATGCTAGCAGGACAGAGCTATGATGTTACCACTTCCATATGATCATATACTATGTGTCCCTGTGGCACACCACTGAGCCCAAACTCTTGCTTTTCTTTAATCTCACTGCAGTCTATGTGATGAACACTCCATTTCCAGGCTGTGCCAGCCCTCAACATGTGGCTTGAAATCTTCACATTCTCTGAGTTCAGAGTATACTTGACAAGAAAAACCTGCCTTCTGTCCACACAATAAAAGCAATGGCAAAATTCAGGTGGAGATGTTGGGTGGCCAATGGAAATGTAACCCAAAGTTGGAGACAACACACCTTGCACACATGCCTGGAGGGTAATATCTGATGTCCAGGCACTTTCATTTCCAGTGGAGGAAGAGTTGGGCAGCTGTAAAGATATCCAGAGGCTGACTGAGTATGTGGAAATACTAGGCACCTCTCTCCTCTCATGGTTTGGTTGTCTCATGCATTTTTAAGCAGAGCATCTAATACAGCAGAGCCACCTTTTTTGGATGACAGGTAGGATGGACAGTCAGGTAGTTATGACTTTCCCAAGAAGAGGTGAGGGGAAGCTGGGCTCTCTCAGTTTTAGAAATGCCAGTGGCCAGGAGGCGACCTGTTCTCTTGGCCCCAGAGTGTTCTGGAGAGGAGGACACTCTCTTCAAATCCTTTTGAAGCTGGACACTGCTCAACCTGAAAGCCTAGAGCAGCTTCCTCCCCTGGTAGAGGTGGCTGCTGGGGCATGCATTTGGCATCAGATCTCCACTGAATTGAAGATGGTCCTGGTAGGTGGGACCCCTGGACCCCAACAAAGGACACAACACCTGATCTAAGCATTCCCTTCAGCATCTGTTCTTTTTGTTTGGGCTCTCCTTCAGCCTGGCGCAGCAGACTGCAGGCAACCCCACTGATTTGTGAGTGGCTTGGACATCTTTGCCTCAGCAGCAGCTGCCGCTGACAAGCCAGGGGACAAGAAGAATGGCCAGGGAGAGGTAGGAAGAAGCTTCTGCTGTCCACTTTTAATCTGCAATTGCAGGGCTGTCAGACTCTCTCCCAGTTTAGGCAGATTGACTCCCATCTTTAATAACAGGAGGTGAGGAAATGCCTTTTAAACTGTCTCTCATCTATGTCTGGCTGGGACCATTTTTGGTCCATTGCACTGCAAGTCAGATGTTAAGTGTGATTCATGCTAACATCTCAGATATTGCATGGAGAAAGCCTGGAATGGCTGGACAGCTACCACAGAAAGCTGAGGGGCTTGAGAAGCTGTTCCTGTTCTAGTGTAAAGTTCCTCCTTCCTCCTATTCAGTGTAAATACCCATCTTCTGTTCCAGCACAGCAACAACAAAAAAGTGTTCTTTTTAACTCTGAGGATGAGGGTGGCCAGGAGAGGAGCCTTTGCACAATTAGGCATGGCTCAGAGACCAGGTCCAAGGGCTTTAGTGCCTCTTTGCCATTAGTAGCTGCTTCCCAGCTGAAACACAGGGTCTGGCTGTCTGTTAATTTGGATATAGCAATTACAGGCTGAGAGTTCTGCTGGGCCAGATCCCAGCCTCCACGTGTAATGTCAATATAGCTATAACTGTGTTTCTGGCATTTGTGGTGAAAAAAAAAATTGCCCTTGGAAACACTAGGTTAAATTTTATGCACTTTAATTCCATCAGGGCTCTCCTGGTAACATTTGCCCAGATGAGAATTCCTGGTATTCCTCCAAATCCAAGGAGATCTACATTTGAGCTCAAATTAAAAGCTGGTGAGGAGTCACCTTTGTTTGGCTCACTTTGGAAATAATAATTTTATTTAAAAAATCTCTATCAGGTGAAGTTGGGAAAAAACTAGAAGAACTTGGGAGAAAAAGTCGTGGTATAGAAAGTACACCATGATACCTAGAAGTTCACCTTAGTCACATTAATTGAGGGAATGTTTTAGGGTTTGGCCCCTCAGCATTAAGCTGGCTGCACATCAACAGGGTGCAAGAACAAGCCTGATTTCCAGGAGGGGGAATTCAGAAAGTCGTTTTGTTGGGCAAAAAAATCTGTGGATGAGACCCCAAGAGCATGGCAGGACCCAGCAGCAGCATATTGCTGGGATAAGCAGGGGATCAGACAGCAGGGACCTCACCACAGGCAACAGCATCCCCTCACCAAGCAGCCCACGTGTGTCCTTTGAAGATACCTCGTAAGCAGGTTTTCTTCTGGCATATTATCTTCCTCTGTGATGACGTGCCTGTTTATCAAAAGCATAGACTGTTTCCTAAATCCTTCCTAGCTCACTGCAAACAGCTTCACCTGATGTCTCAGCCCTTCACCCACTGGCTGCATGTGATTTTTCCCTTTCCAGCTTCTGCTCAGCTCCCTCCTGCCCAGGATAAAGGGCTTGTTGTCGTTTTTGCACTTAAGCAAGCTTTTGCTAAGAAGAGGTATCTCAGGCATGCATATACTGTTTTTTAATCCTTTACCTCCCACACATCCCTCTTTTCTTAAACCAAGCTCTTAATAAGAATACAGATTACTGTAGCCAGAATTTATAGTAAGAATTTGCAGTAGCAAAATATAAATTTGAAAAAGTGGCAGCAGCATGATCAAACCACAGCTCTGCTCATAAACATTTCTACAGTGCATATTTTCCACAGTTTGCCTACCACAGCTTATAGCCATAGATATAGTTTTAAATGAGCAGGCCTGTTTTTAAGAATTTCCTGCCTGACAACCATCAGAGACAACATTTCATATCTCAGTTTCATTAAGTCTGCAGTAACTGTGAGGTCCCAATGTGATTATCATATGTAAATGGAAAAAAAAAGAAAAAATAGGGAAATCGCCCCGAGAGTCCTGCTGAAAATGGAGAATGCAATTCTCCACACCCTACAGATTCACTTTAGGGAGGACTTGAGCAACTGGGTGTCTCCCTGAAATGACAAGCGTAAGATGAAAAGACAGAAAAAGTGCCTCTCCTTCTTGTCCAGAAGAAAATTGTAATCCAGGTTTGAAAGATGTGGACTGGTTGCCCTTGGCTGTTTGTGGGAGAGGCCACAGCCCCTCAACATCTGGCCAAGGGCGTGGGGTGGGATGTGAGGGAGCACAGAGCTGCCTGACAAGCAGACAGGCATGCACAGAAATGGGAACAGCCTTGTGCAACACACAGGTGTAGGCACTGAGCACTGCAGACAGTGTCAGGCCAGGTCAGTTTTAAGACATGGAGCTGGTAGCAGGGCAAGCTGAGTTGGTGCTTTACAAGCCCCCAGTCAGCAATTTGTCCCTTCAGCTCCAGATGTCTTTTACTCCCCTTTCTCTCACCCTTTTCCAGCTGTCAGACTGGTGCCTAGGCACTCCCGGGATGCTCCCAAGGCTCTGCGGACCTCCAGTCACACTGCTAGGAAGGTTTGGGGTCAGTGGCAGATGCTCAGGGCTCGGTCAGAGGAAGAGCACTCCATCATCACTGCATGTGTCTCAGAAGGGGCCATTACCTGCAGCAGCACAGCAGGAAGCCTGTCACTGCAGGCAGTGCCAGCCCCGGGGCACAGAGGGGGTTTCTGCACAGCACCACGGAGGCTCTGCACACTCAGCCATCCTCTCGTGCCGAAATCTCATCTGGGATCACTTCAGGTTAACCTTTTCCCCTCACCCCAATGGTGAGTGAGAGCCACACACCCTGGTGTGTACTGTCCCTGACAGCTGTGCCAGGTGGGACCACACTTTGGTTTCCTCTTATTTTAATGTAAAATAGCACAGAAAGTATCTTTCAACAATACTTTACCAGAGCTACATTTCCAAAGGCACCTTTCTTACATACGTGTAGCTTACACAGCTTACATATGTGTTACCCAAGTACCCACCTGCCTCTCTTGCCTTTGGCCAAACCTCATAATGGCTCATAATGCTTTTGAGATTCTCTTGCATCCCTCCACTGCTCAGCCCATGAGTCATGTCCCTGCCTTCTTTTGTATGAAGTTGTACCAAAGGTTTGTAGGTATTTTTCTTTGTAGATTTTTATGGTTTATACCCAGCATAAAAACTGACAATTAGGCACGTTCTAAAGATGTAGTTTAGCCTAAGTACATTAGTCTCAGCTGATTGCAGTATCACTTCTTCAAAAAGCAGTAACCCATCACCAAAAAAGCTTCTCCATTAGTAGCACTTGTGCTAGTTGTGCATATTTAATATAAAATTGCCCACAAGTAAAATGGCCATTACATCTCTCAATTAAATTGACACACACAGGTTATGCAGGTCTCACATCACCTTTGTGCCTTCATTCACTGCTTGCTACAAATCTCCATAACATAGAGCCTCTCCTGATGGTTTTCCCTGCAAGGGGTGCCAGGGAAGGACATCCCAACACCCCCTGATTTCTACACCATGTGGCATTCAAAACATTTGCCCTTGTTCAGATTGGGAAATGAATCATCACAAATGTAAGTAATAGCAAATGAAAGTAAAAATTTATTAGTCATGTTTCTTGGAGGGGACGAGTTTCACACTGCTGCAGTCTCACACTTCATAGCTAAGAAAACACGAGGTGTCACAGCACAGCCATTACTTACAGATCTGTTTCAGTCAGTGGATGACAAAGGCAGGGGAGACAAAGCAAGTTATATTCCTGGGTTCACTGCAAGGGGTGTGGATCATAATGTTTAGACAGTCTGTTACACTAAAAATTGACTGCCTGCCAATGGATGCTGCCACACCTCCAGTCTCTCCAGACACGGGGCAGGCTGATGGCTCTTGGTGGGGAGGTCCTGGGTGTCACACAGGACACAGTCTGCAGAGTGAGTAGATGGGGAGCAGAGAAGCAAATGGAGAGTGTGCCTGACACTCTCAGCTATGCCAAGGGACTGTGATCACAGACACTTTTAAACTTTCCTCCTTTATCACCTGCTCTAAGGAAATCTTAACTCCTGAAATGCAGCACTATGATCTAGTGAAACTAATTTTTCTGCTGGTCAAATGCCTGGCAGCTGAAGAAAGCTTTGCACTCTCTTCTTATCAAACACTTTCATGGGGTTTTGACCCAGACTCCTCGATTGCTGCTGCTCTTTGTACCTGTTACTGCAGAAACTCCAGGAAAGAGTGGAAATCTTTGCCCTCAATTTCTTGTCTCTCCAGAATAGGCAGCTGCTCAGAGTAATGAGCACACATTTGGACTTTTTTATCACAAATTATTGACTGCTCTCACAAAGCTGTCCAAGGCCTCAGGCAAACACCTCTGGTGTCTCCCAGCCTGTTGCTGCCAGACTGGGCAAACATATGAGATATTTTCTAATGGAGAATGCAGCTGGCTACATCTGTACAAACTGGTCCAAACTGAGGTGTTCTTGATTTGTTAATGTGGTCCCCAGCACAAATTTGACCTGGCTTTCCCTCATACACTGCCTGGGGATTGTTATGGGGCTGGCATATTACAGGGAAGGCTGCTAACAAGTTGTGCAGGCAAACTTAGCCTGGTTTGGGAGGAGGGAACAGTGTCTGGTAATGCAGCCAAGAGTTGGTAACCTTGCCTCCCACAGGACTGAATTGCAAGCCATGGCACAGGCACTACAGGTATTATTTATGCTCACCCATCTTTCTCTTCTGTAACCATCTCAGGTCCTGCTGTAATGAAGCTTCAACCTTGGACACAAAGCTTTCCTCAGAGGAATTGTCCATCAAACTCTCAGCCCTGAGTCTGAAGCTCAGATAAATAGGGGAGTTCTCCCTCAGCTTGTCAGAAATCACAAATAGAATATGCAACCATGTCCACTTACCATCATTTCACCAGTGGGCTAATGAGCTGAATTGCTAGGCCAGGCATGACCACATGCAGGGTGCTGGCACTAGGGAAGGCCTTTTTAGCTCTTGGGTGATGTATATTCAACAACAGCAAAGCCTCTATGTGTCTGCTCTGACCAATGCATTGATCACCTAATGACATGAACAGCAGGACATCCTAGGTTTTCACTTGCTATTCTATTGCTATCCTCTGCACTGTTCTCTTTCAACAGGTTTTGCTTTCTTCAGACTTCTGGTCCCTAAAAACATGATGTTTCTTATTCCTTAAGGCAGGTCCTACTAATTACAAAAGCTAAAGAATTCAACTTGCTATAGTTCTCCCAGAAACATTCTTGATATTCATTGCTTGCCTGGCAGATGGCATGAATCTGATTGTTGATTTACAGGATAGAGATTAAAAGCAGTGTGGTATACCAAGACAGTTGGAGACAGGACACAAGGTCTCATTTCCAGTTTTAGTGAAAGAAAGAATGAATTAAATACTCTGTTTTATTATAGAAGTTCTGATAAGGGCTCTTTTATGTTAAATAATGGCTTCTGTATTAACTCAAGCTTAGTTTTTGGAGGTCCTAAACTTTTTGTGGCTTCTACTTCAACAAATCAGAAACTGGAATGAGCAATGTAGATTTAAAAAAAAAACAACCCTAACTACATTTTACTTCATCATCCTGATCTCATCCCCACAAGCTTTTCTACTTACCACAAACTCCTCCAAATCCCACATTGTCCCCAAGTAGTCTTCCTCCCAAGCACCCAGTCAGCAGCATCATTAGATGATGGACCTCTCCAAGCAGGATACACAGTTCCATTGCACTAGATCTACCTGGCGAAGACCAGCTCTTGACCTTTCTCAGTACCAGTGACAGATTTATGTCTTCCTTTAGTGGGGAGCTTAGGCTCAGCCAGCAGTGGATTACAGAGCTGTGGTCTCAAGCATGTTTTTTGTGCTTCAACAGGGACCCAAAGATAGGGATTGCAACAGAGAGCTCCACACAGTAAATCTTCACTTGAGGTAAAGTGTGCAAACACAACACAAAATAATTCAGACCATAATATGTCATAGGGGAGAGGGAATCAAGCCTCTTCATATTCAAAATGATTGTCATGGGAAAAAAGGTGATGTTTTCATCCCTGTTTTTGAGGTCTGTCTCATGTTAAACTGATCCACCTGCAGGCGTAGTGTTTAAGGCACTGAAAAATGCTGAATACCAAACACTGACCTTGAAACAGCAGCTTGAGTGAAAAAAAAAAAAAGTCTTTGGGTGCTAGATAATTTATTTAATTTTAAAGCAAACCAAGATTAAATGCCAGATCTTTGTGACAAAAAGAACATGAAGTCAAACCCAAAAAACCCCTCCATATGGAGATGAATTGAAGAAGGGCAAACCTAACAAACCCAGAGACCTCAGCCAACTGCTCTCCCTTGGAAACACAGGTACCCAACTTCTTCTTTGTTGAGATGTGCATATAAGAGGCTATCATCTCCTTCACAGTCTGTCAGCTCAGCTGAATTTGGAGCAGAGTTGCTTACCTGCTATTTATTCATCCTTCTCCTCCACCTTCAGCTCAACTCTGCCCTCAGCTGAACAGATGGGCATGCCAGGCTTTTGGGAAGAAAGATCAGTAGGATCCTTGGACCAGAAGTATTTACAGACTACATTTATATATTTTAATCTCACTTCCACTTCCATCACATATGCATGGAGAGGTGCAGAGCATCCATGCACATTTGCACAAGACTGGCGCAAGAGCACAGGGAGTGAAGATCCCAGGCGTGGCAGAGATGCCCCACTGGTGCTGGATGCCAAGGCAGAGGGAAGGTAGAGGCTCTGAGCATTGTCCATTCATGAAACAGCATTTCAGACCAGCTGTTTCAGGGCTCAGTGTTATGAGTCCCATTGAAGCCTTCTGTGCTTCCTAGCAACCCCTAACTCAACTCTAAGTGCCACTTAGGAGTTTAGTGTCAACTTTCAGGCATTTCCTGAAATATTTGCTGAGTATTACCAAAGCTGTTGTGTCAGTGGCTGGTATTTATGGAAATATTCTGTATTTGACCAACACTACCTTGGCCTTTGGCCTTTCTACAAGGTCTGCTCCTCTGTGTTTAGGGCAAAAAGTCAGCAAGAGCACCAGTGACTCTTCTGTCAGTCACACAACACATCCATTAAAAATCCTACAACTGAAATAATGATTTTCATCTCCTTTAAAAATGGAATTTATGAGGGGGGGGAAAGAAAAGGTAAAAGACACTCTGCTGTGGTATTTTTCTAAAGAAAGTGTGTAAAGTTTATTTCAGCTTAAGGGTTTATCTTGTTCCACTTGTCTCAGACAATCTGTCAGGGACAGGACTTGTTGCCCCTGGGAGGCTTGTATGGAGCTCAGGGGCAGGACAAAGGAAAACCAGGATTGTTTCTCTTTAGCCTGGTGTCAATAAGAAGCCCGGAGGTCTTAGGAAAGTCGAGTAGTGAGCCTCTTCCCCTGGGTGTGGCTGCTCACTGATCTCACCAACCCAAACCTTAGTTTGTCTGCAAGAGAATGCGTTTTGTTTTACCATAACCTCGTGGCAGTGGCCAGGGTGACACCCAAATGTCTTTTTCTGTGCCAGTTAGTTTGCCTCTGGCAGGAGCCGTTGTGGCCATGAGCCACCTCAACTGCTGTAATTGTCCCTGAAGAGTGACAACCCACCTGAAATCCCCTACCACACACAGAGTCCCACTCCCTCCAGCCCACTGTGCTCAAAGGGGGCTATTAATGGCCCCTCTGTCTACAGAACTGCAAAATAATTAGCATTACCCAAACAGAAAAGATAAATTCTGGGAGTTTGCCAAAGACTTAATTAATTAGCTAAACTTCTTTCCCTCCTCACTGAGATCTCAGTGTTGTCAGAAGGGCATCAAGGATTTCTCTTTGTTTATTGGAATTAATTTACTTCTTTCCCCAAATGACAAGTACAGTTTGGTTAAAGCAGTCAGTCTTACACTAATTTATTTGTTCTGTGAGTACCTTTCAGTACCCACAGAAGTTATCAAATAAAAAATTGTCAGTTTCTGTAATGGTCTGACCTTTTCAATCTGACAAAGTTCAAAGTGTGGCTCAACAGGTCTGAAAGGACATCTGCCAAGAGCAGCTGCCCACACTGGAGCACCAGTGTAAATGTTCCAGCAGGTAAATAGTCACTGGGAGAGCTTGAGGAAATATCTTGCTTGGTGAGAGAGAAGAAAAGGTGTCATGAGTAGAATGAATTAAAAAGGATATAGCATTTTAGTGATATATCCTAGGGAAAAGACAGAGCTCAGGTATCTATCTAATCAAACTCAGACACTGAAAGGTAATATATCTCCATACTCTGAATTCAAACAAGGGGAATAACTAAAAAGCCAAGCTTGCTTGAACAGAAGCTATTAACCCCTTATTGCCCACTTTTTCTTTTTAGTAAATATCTATTCACCAGCTATCTTTAGCAAACTTAGACTTCATCCACACTGAAAGCCATTGTGACATAGTCCATACAAATGTACTCTTGGAGACTGGCAGGGCTTGTGCTTGCTTGCTGCAAGATGCTGCTTGAAAAGACAGCCACAGTGATCCCTCTGTCCCTACTCCCTCATGTCAGGTACTTGAGCATCCACAGAGGGAGTGGGGGTCAGCTTGAGCCACTTCTCCAGGTCTTCCAGCCTCTGCCATCTACACAGTGGGCACATGGCTGCTGGCTCAGGTGCAGGGGAGACTGTGGGTCAGAGGCAGGCAGGGCAGAACAAACCTGGCCTCTCCTCTGTTAGAGGGGTTCAAGCATAACATAAATATACCCCAATGATCTGATCCTGTTTCATCTGACATGTGAGCAACTCTGTGCAGTGCCAAGGCTTATATGGGAGCAGAATTAGTGCTGGGTTTTAGCCAGACACAGATGTGGTAAATCAGTGCAGGGAAGGATGAGGACTAGCCAAAGCAGGGTGTTAGGATGTACACCTTGGGCTGCTTGCTGTCATTAGCTCTAATATGGATTTGCTGGAAGGGTTTGGGATTTTGTTTCTCTCTTTGTTTGCAGTCCTTGAAAGCACCATATGGGACTCTTGTGACTCCCAGAAACCCATGACCTCTCATGTACTTACCAACACATCGTGATGTAGTATTTACTAATGGTCTTCCCACTAATGATGCAGATTTAAAGCAATAGCTGACAAGTCCTTGTCCAGAGGAACTGTTACAGCTCTCACAAGTTGGCAGGGCACAGAGACCATATCTGAAGGAGGAATTAATTCAAAGGCTCCTGATTCCCATATAGCTGTAGCAATGATGTGGTTAATGCACAGGGTTCTTTGGAGTTTATCACATCTGAGCAGGGAAAAAGAGATGGTCCCTCTCTTGCCTTTTCAAAGTCCTTAATAAGTTTCTTGAACTAAAGGTTTTCTTCTAGCCTGGTAGCATGACAGTTGTTACAGAGTTTAGACAGTAATTGCTCGATTGGATGCTCTCTGCATCAACAGAGAACAGTTTTGGTCCCTTGGATTTTATGTTTTTAATCAGAGATCCTGCCATTTTACTAATATCTAAGAGACAAAGTTGAAAGCTACATGACCATGCACTCCAATTACATTATTTCTTACAGCAGTGGGGTCTTCACAGTTTTAAGTATTTGAACACAGATTTTGGGAATTTTAACAGTGTTTGCCAGAAGAGTGAGGGAACTGAGAAGAGAGAATGAGCAGACAGCTTACTGGTTAATTATACCTTAGAAAATAATCACTCCTGGTCCCTGAGATTACTCTGCTTTGATTACTGTACTTCAAGACTGTTTCACCGGCTCTACAGACTTTTCAGAAAACATTTTTCCAGGGGAGTTAGGAAGCCAATAATCGATATCACCAGGCTTTCAGCCATTCCTGCTGCCTACTTGGCTTTTTTCCTTCACGTGGTTTAAAGTACTGAATGCAGTTAGCTTTTGTTTACTGCAAATGCTTCCTTCATGAAGATGGATTCTGCCTGCCACCTGTGCATTTGACCTGGTAATGCAAGCCCCTCTTGGCTTCCCTCCTCCCTGCCTCATGTCACTATAACTTTCTTCCCAAAAGCAGGTCCAGACCCCTTTTTTTCCCTCTGCTGGGCTTTCTTCCCTTAGATGAACTGTAAAGTCAAAGCAGTGGGTGGCTTGCAGAGAGGGTCTATGGTAATTACAAGCACGTGAATGATACATGCCCCAAAGAAGTTTTTAGTGTGCATGCAAGAACATGGAAAAATGTCCCTGGGGTGCAATTTTCTTTCCGATAATGAAGTTGAATGGGGACAGATGATGTCACATGTGGTCTAGGTTAGGGAGGCTTTGCCTTAACTGGGTTTTATTTTTATTCTGAGTTTTCAGTAATACTTTGGGGTATACTCCAAAAATCCTCCAAGGTATTCCCTTGATGAATGGTGTACAGGCATGTATGATTATTTTTTCCATGGTTTGTTCCTCACCCAACTCCTCATGGATACCTCCCCATGGCAGGGCAGGAAGCTTCCCTGGATTTCAGGCAGGTTGTCCTCCTTACAGCTGATTGACAGTCTTGAATTGACTCTCTACTGAGAAGGAAAGTCAGATTATATTGTTGCAGATCTTAAGTCATCATTGGCTTGAGGTTCCTTACCTGGAGGTTTAGTGAGAGCCAAAGTTCTGCACTAGATGTATGAAGCAACCACAATTCAAAATTCCCACTGTGTGGAAGGACCCCACCTTGACCCTCCAACCCAACTCCATAGTCACACCATACTGGTGGGCAGGCAGCTTTTAGAAGAGAAATGCCTGCTTTAGGAGAGAGTGTATCAATATTCACCACATCCTTACAGCCTTGGCATGGCAATGCATCTCCTCATACCGCTGTATTATTTATGGGTTAGGCCAAACACTGGGATATTGAAGTAAGGCTACAAGACATTTTCAGTTTCAGAAACAGCTCATAAATAAGAAGTTAAGTCTTATATTTTAAGAAGAAATGTTAAAGTTCCTGTCCCTGAGCTTTACAGGAAAAAGCTGAAGAATATCCACTGCACAATGCTGCCAAAATCTATTAATCTGACTCTTGCCCAGCTCTCCTCTGTTGTAAACCAACTTGATCCTATGACTGCCCTGCCAGCAGAAGGGAACCAGGTGGCTGCTGCCCCTGCAGTGGAAAGGGTAAAGCAAGAGGAATGATTTACTCCAAAAGTCTAACTCTTTCTTCAACAGCTCCTTCCTCCAGCCTTCTCTTGCTCACCTCCATTTCCTGCTACTCTCCAGTAACTGACTGCAAGAAGAAAGGCATCCACCTCTCTCTCTTCTGCTATTTTCCTCCTAATCTGTCAGTTTATGAAACCATGCTCTGCTCAGGATGAGGGCTTGCTTCCAACAAAGGAGGAACTGGAGTTATTTACTTCATAGTGGCTTTGGCATCCTTGAGCACCAACCCTGAATTAGCTGCATGCTCCTAAAGAAAACACATCACAGACTCAGACCAGGCTGTAGCAAGGTATTGTGGTTGACCCTATTTTTATGGCTTTTAGAGCAGGTACCTTCTCATTTATGTATCCTACTGCAGACACCAGAGAACTAACCAAGCCTGAATTCTTGCAAGCTATTGAAATATAAGTATTAAAGCATTATAATTGTACCTTCCTAGTACCTGTTCGGATGGCAAGTTTGATTTTTGAGCTTCCAAACAAAAACACAATTAATGAGATATTTAGGTAGTAAAAATGCCTCCCCCCTTATAGACAATCTCTGCATGTAGCTCAGCCTTGCTTCCTACTGTGTGCAAATAATTACGTGGCTATTGCTGCATTTTTGTTATAATTTCTAAATGCAGTTGGAGCAAATGAAATCAGAAAAGGAAGTCTATAACACTTCACATTTTTCTACATAAGGTTTCATGCTGTGTTATACAGTGTTCATCACATTCTCCTTACTTTATTTGCTGTGAGATATCTGAAATTCTTTGTCTTATCTGATCTATGATTTAAGATTCTGACCTTTTCAGCTCTCTGTAATTTCACTGCCAGCTCACTCAATATGCCTTTGTTTATAGCCTTACAGCAGGGAGACCAAGTGAACATGGGAGTTGCTTATGCACTGGAAAGACAGAAATTTCCATTTGCTAAAAATTTGCGTGTGAAAGAGAGGAGCAGAGATATAATTTCAAAAGTTTTTATAGAATCTGGAAATACAGATGAGAAACGGGATTAGACACCCTTTCAAACAGGACTTTCTGCTAAAAGAACGAATGCAAAAGCAATACCTTTCTGTTAATGGCAACCTGTGTGAAAAGCAATTTCAACACTAATAAAACCTGATTTTTCAGCTCCATGGCGAGAGCTGCAGAATGGCAGCACACATCTCAGCACTTTCATCAGAATAGTTGGGAAGGCAAATGAAGCCTTTATATCTGCTACTGGGATGTTATATCAGCTTGCCTCAAGTTCTGCTCCCCCGCTGCCTAGGCAGGTTGCAGAACAAGCTCTAGGGATGCTAATTTGTGCTGGAAAATAGCTGCTAAATTATTCAGGGTACTAAAGACAAGGGCTGAGTGTGAATTGCAGAAGACCCTGATGACATAGAGTGACGGCAATAAAATGACAAATGAAATTCAGCGTGGATAAATTTAAAGTGAGGCACCTGGGGGGAAAAAAACCCAATTTTGACTTCCCATACACTATGCTGAGTTCTGAGTTGACTACTGATACTTGGAAATGAGATCTTGCCATTGGAATATATAATTTTGTGGACATGTCAGATTTGTGCTCAGAGCTACTCAGAAAAATCCCAATCTGAATTCTAGGAAATATTATGAAAATTAAAGTAAACAATACATAAAACACCACTCACATTCACCTCATATGAATCGTTGGTGTACTGAGTACTGTGGGCAGCTGTGGCCACTCCATCTCCAAAGCAAGATGTAGCAGAATGGGAAATGCAGCAGGCAAGCTCAACCGGGATAATCAAAGACATGGACACTTACTGAACAGTCTTATGCTCTTACACTTGCTACGGACAGAGGGGAGAGAGATACAAAATACAGAGAATCACAAAATCAGGAGTTGCATGAAGATGTGCAGTGACTTGTTTCTCAGGATCTCTCAAAATTTAACAACTAGATGTGCTTCAATGAACCTAGGTGTCCAACTTGAAGCAATCAAAAAGTGGTAATTTCCTGTTGTATTCATGAAACTTGCACCACAGTTAAGCTAAGCAGTACTAGAAGTTAATGTTTAAATTCAAGGAGCAACTGAGTAAATTCAAAGAAGAAAAAAAGTCTATGAAAAACCCTTTCAATTCCAAGATGCTAAATTTGATCAAGAAGTCCTTGACCTAAAAATGATTGGCAGCTAGGAGACAGATCGTCATATATATAAATACATACATACATACATACATACATACATACATATATATATAGAGAGAGACATGTTTTCCTGCATATATATAAATATGTACATATATTTTCAAGAAGCCACTCAGGCCTCTATCAGAGAGAGGATGTAGGTCTACTTGGTCCTAATTGAACTCTTCCAGAAACTGTTTTTATTTAAATCTTTATTGTTTTGTTCATGAGATAATATTGGCAGAGGGAGATGAGCCAGGCAGATTTCACAGTTAGAGAAGTCACTGTAAGTTTCAATTCATCCAGTGGTCATGGTATCATAGCAGATAAATTAATACAATTCATCTGCTTTAGATTTCTTTACCTTCCTTTGTAGTATACAGAAATAAGAAGACAGATTAGTATGTCTAGGTTTAAGGAAGTGGTTCAGCAAATGAATCAGCCTCTACTAGTGCCTGTATTTTCCAAGTCTGGGACAACTATGAGTCAACAAGAGAGCATATTTTGCCCTGGAGTACCAGAAATACCTATTTCCTACATATTAATTCCTTCTGATAGTTATTCTATTTTGTGATTTATTTAAATAGATTTAGATGTAGCATAAACAATGTTGACTGATAAATCCTGATTGGAGTTTATAAATAAAGATACATCTTTGAAACAAAATCTGGCAAAGACAAACCCGTCTCAGACCTAGGAGAAATTTAAATTCAGCTCATGTTCTGCTAAGCTAGCTACCCAGTTGATCCAAATAGAAAATGAAACATCCTATGATTGAACCTTACTTGAACTGCAATTCATTTATTTGCCACTTAATTCTCATAAATACAAAGCTGAGTAAACTTAGGGTTGTGCAATTTAGATGTTCAATGATGAATCCACAACCCAAAGTCTTGGTCACGATATGATTCACTACTGGTGTAGTAGGGTGGCCATAGCTCCCATATAATCCATCTATTCCTGTCTCCTTTGCATGGAGAGCAGCAGGCTTGGAGCAGGCAAAGGTATCTTCCAGACCATGAATAGCCACAGAAACTAAGTGCTTGTGTAAGCACATCAAAAGTCAAAGAAGGCCTTATATAAAAACAACCCTCAAAACAAGAACGGATGCATAGCTGGGCTCTATCTAGCTGCAAGTCCAAAGCATGTGTGCCCAGCATGCAGGGATCAATCCAAACTGTACATCAGTGGGCAGCAGTGGCACTTTGACAGACATCAGGTGTTTGCACACATGGGCATGCAGGCACAAGCACACACACACACACATGAACCCCGCTGGGCAGCATTAAATTCTTCCCCAACATTCATGCTGTATTGGCAGTGTTTATTTTGCTGAAGTTCACCAAGGCCAGGTGTAAGGTTCTGCACCTGGAATGGGACAATCCCAAGCACAAATACATCCTGGGCAGAAAATATGTGAGGACAAGCCCAGAGGAGAAGGACTTGGGGGTGGCTGATGGATGAGAAGCTCAACATGAGCCAGCAATGTGCCCACACATCGTGGGCTGCATCACAGACATGTGGCCAGCAGGTCAAAGGATGTGATTCTGCCTCTCTACTCCACTCTAATTGGACCCCATCTGGAGAGCTACATCCAGTTCTGGAGTTCCCAACATAAGAAGGATCTGCTGGAGCAGATCCAGAGGAAAGCACAGCTAAGCAGATTTTTCTGAAGACATTCACACCCATGCTTGCCCTTTGCAGTGGGTGTCTATTTGGATCTCTGATGCTCACAAGCGACCCTACCCCCAGTCCCCCTTATTTCCTATTTCTTTCCTACTTTACTCATTACAGTGACTTTTATCATAACCTTTGTACAGAGGGTCCCCAGTTCTTCTCTCAGTCCTTAAATCTCCCCCTCTGATCTTTGTCGCATCTTCAAATGTTTCCAGGCCTATGCACTTGGAAGCCTTAATTCCATTTCAAGCACAGTCTTTCCAAAAGTGAAATGCTGTCCCATCGTTCTCTGGCACAGCTGAGGTTCTACCTTCCCAAAAAAACATTTGGGGATTGTTTCCCCCTCTATGAACAGAGAGAGAAAAGACACATTTCTGGGATGAGACTCTTCTTAACCTTCATAAATGTCCAAAGCAGGCCAGATGCTCATGCCCTGAAAGTGCATTTGCCCCATCACCATAAGCAGGTCCCCAGGAGTTGCCTGAGGACATTGGCTGCCAGCTGACCTCTGCTTATGTGAAAGGAGTCTCATTCAATGTGTGCCACAGTGAAATGGCGAGCTGCTTACCCAGTGGAAAAATTCCTGTAGTAGCTTCTTGGTCTAAGAAAGGCAGCTCTTATGTCCTCCCACTGCTACACATTTCCATCACTCTTACAGGATGGTGAGATTTATAGGTCATTGACTTACCTCCATATTATCCAATCTCACTTGCTCATGTTCTGAATTTTATTCAGAATATGAGCAGCATACTCACAAATTTCTTGGGAAATTTTGAACAGTGTCACACCTTGGATAGTGTCTAGAGGTAAAATAGAAATAAATGTGAATGAAATCTTTAAAATCCCAGCCTTTTTTCAGTCATATAATACTGGCCAGCAACGCTGAGTCTCACTCTTGCTTTTAACTGTGACATAAACTGCACATAACAGCACAATATTCTGATGTACTTCTTGAAATGTAACCATGTATGTGGGGAAAAAATTATCTGTCTCCTGGTGGCAAAATCAATTTCTCCTTTGGCTATATAGTGGTATTTATCAGCAATACAGACATTTATTTCACTTATCATCTTGCTGCTCCTGCTTTATAACTGCTTTCACTGAAGTGCAGGACCCAGAAACACAGCAACATTCATTTTCCTCCTCCATCTCTTACACTAACCTGCAGCACACGTAATTTTGTACTCAGAACTGGTGAAGATGATGGACTTTCAGTTTGCAGATCACTTGTCTCAAGTGACACCCCCAAATGCTACGAACACTGTGAGAGAAGTTTGGGTTCCTAACCATAACTCTGAAGGAGAGACACTGTTGGTTAGAGGTCTGCAAGTATCTGAGATATCTGCATAAGGTTTATGTATGTGACAAAGCCTCTGTTCTGAGATCTGTATCCTTCTGGAGCAGCAGCTGAAGGTCAGATGGGCATCTTCAGGGAACCATAAGCAGCACTGGATTATTCTGTTTTGCAGCCTCAGTGGTATGAACTCCCCAAGCCATCTTGCCTCCCTTGTCAGGACCCAGCCTTTGGACACACTCAGCCAGCAGCTTCTGGGACTTTGGTTTCAAACAATAATGTGAGTTTATGGAGGATGACATCTGTCTCCAAGGAACTAAGTTAGCTTCACATCAACAACCAAGCAAGCAGTGAGATACCACCACCATAATTTAGAGAAATCTGGATATCCAACACTTTTGTTTCCTCAAAGTGACACGAGTGACAGGAAAATGGATACTTGCAGTGGAGATTTCATTGGTGACACTGAAAGGAGCTGCAAAACATTATCTAACATAATCCTGTTACAAGGCACATGTATAATTTTACATAATTTTTTCCTAATTATTAATTCATAGCCTATCCCTCATCCACTGTGTGGGTCACCTTTTCATAAAAGGAGATCAGGTTGGTCAGACAGGCCCTGCCTTTCACAAACTCATGGCTGGCTGGGCCTCATGCCTTGGCTGTCCATGCTGTAAAATAGCACTGGAGGTGATCTGCTCCTTGACATTCCCTGGCACCAAGGTCAGGCTGACAGGCCTGTAGATCCTTCTTCCAGCCCTTCTAATAGATGGATGTCACAGTTGTCAACCTCCAATCAACTGGTACATCCCTGGTTAGTCAGGACTGCAGATAAATGAAGGAAAGTGGCTCAGTGAGTCCTTCTGCCAGCTCCCTCAGTACATTCAGGTGGATCCCCCCTTGTCCCACAGACTTCTGTGTATCTGAGAGTGTAGCAGGTTTACCCTTGGATTATAGGGGCATCATTCTGTTCCGGGTCCCTGTCTCACAGCTCAAGGGCTGGGCATCCTGAGAACAACTGGTCTTAAGTATCTCAGCATTTTCATCATCCTTTGTCACTGCTTCCCCCCACATCCAATGAAGGATGGAGATTCTCCTTAGCCCTCCTTTTACTGATGATGTATTTAGAGAAACATTTTTATTGTATTGTATGGCAGTAGACAGATTAGGTTCTTGCTAGGCTCTCACTCTTCTAATTTTCTCCCTGTGTAACCTCACAATATCCTTGTAGCTCTCCTGAGTCATCTGCCCTTTTTCTAAAGGTTTCCACTTTGACCTGAGTTCCAGTCAAAGCTCTCTGTTCAGATAGATTGGGGTTCTCCCCTGCTGGGTTATCTTTCAGTATATGGGGACAGTCTGCTCCTGTGCCTTTAGAACTCCTTTCTTGAAGAATATACAGCCTTCCTGGAACTCCTTTGCCTTTCAGAACTGTTTCCCAAGGGGACTTTGTCAACCAGGCTCATAAACACCCCAAAGTCTGCCCTCCTGACCCCAGGCAACAGTTCTGTTGCCTCACATCTTACTTCTTGAAGAACTGAAAACTCTATAATTTTGTGATTGTTGTGCCCAAGAGCCATCACATCACCCACCTGTCCTTCTCTGTTCACAAACAACAGGCCCAGAGAGGCCCCGGCTGGGCCGCTCACCAGCCATATCAGGAAGCTCTTTTCCACACACTCCAGGAACCTGCTTCCTCTCCACTGTATTGGATTTCCAGCAGACATCTGTACGTTCAAGTCCCCAGTAAAAGCAAACACTAACAATTGTGAATCTTTCCCCGGCTGCTTATGGAATAGTTTATCTGCCTCTTCAGCCTGGTTGGGTGGTTTGTAACAGAACCCCTCCAAGATGTCTGCCTTGTTGGCCTTTCCCATTATTCTTACTCACAAACATTTCTTACTTCTTTCCCATGATTCTTACTCATAAACATTCTTTTCATCACCGTCAACAAACTCTGGAGAGTCAGAACACTCCCTACCATACAGGGCTGCCCCACAGCTTTTGTATTGGTGGACTTCAAGAGCAAACCAGCAGTACGAGGCTGACAGTGCAGCAACAGACTTCAACTTCTCATTATTCAGGGGATTATCCTAACACCTTGGACTGCTCCTCAGTGCTATTGGAGCAGAAATGAAGTCCAATCGGAAGCAAAAGATTTGTTATTGGGCCCTAACATAATTAAATAATAAATGACAGCAATATGATTTTTCTACATGTACATTTTGTTAAAAACACACAGTGGATTTTTACTGTGACTTGAAACATTTTCAATAATTTTTATGGCTATGTAGATAAGATAGAATCTTTAGTGTTTCAAAAACACAATCAATGTTTATTTGTTCTCATAAGTAATTCATGGATCCAACAATATTCAACAAAACTTCATTTTTAACAGATCTCTTAATGAGCATCATCTTACAGAAAATCACCTACAAATAAATATATATGAAAACAATTGCTTTTGACATCACAATGGTTAAACACATTAAATAATTCATTAAATTGTGCTTTACGTCAATGAAAATCCCTAGATCTACAAACTATCTTTTAAATAGGAATGGAAGTATATATGATTACTCACAATACAATCTCTCAGTAGCAGAATTCACAAACATTATTGCACATAAACAGAAGGAAAAATCCTAAAGAATAAAGTAATTTACAGCCTATTAATTTTAATCATCTTAAATATGGCAACTGATGGGAATTCTTTATTTTTTTTCTTCTCCTCCAACATTTATTTGAAATCACAGAGCTAGTGATACGGCCAAAAAGAAAGCTAAGGACATTGCAGGCTATGGAACCCATTTCCCTCCACAAAATGTAGACAAAGAAAGTATTACAGGAACCAAACTGAAAGAAGTGTTACAGTGAAAATTTGGTACCTTTTTCAAGTGTGGGGTTTTTTTTATTTTATTTTTTGCCACACATAGGGAGAATACAGCCATCAACTCCAGTTGAAGGATTTTATTGTGATTGTTCATCTTGTACATAGTATTCCCTACCAGTCTGGAAACAAGATAATCCTTATTTCAGACCAAAAAAAAAAGAATAATTCCATATGTATCAGGGGAACAGCAACAGAGGGAAGAACAGCAGTGCTTGTAACTGATACAAGAGTGCAGGTGGGAAACAAGATCCCACTAGGGCAGAAGGAAGAATGTGCTAAAAAGAAGACTAACTTAAGAAACCTCCTGATTTAGTCATGAACGTCAAATCTGAAACATCTCCAGACACAAAGGTAATATGACCTGCCATTTGGTTGAATGGGTATGATACAGTTATGAAGTGTGGCTCTGGATCTGACTTCCATCACTTTTTTGTTCTGTGTTTCTGTTTTTAGTGAACAGCAAGTAACTGCTGCATATTAAGTAGAATCCCTAGCAAGGCGATGACAGCCTCACTATTAACACAATAGCAGTGGAAAATGCCCAGCATCAGAAACAGTGGTTTCATTTTCTTTTCTTGATGGTGAAAAAGTTTTTACTGTCAGCACTGATGAGCGGGGAAGACAGGACAAATTTTTATTCTTTAATAAGGCCATAAGGGCATAAGGTGAGTGCTTGGACTAGACATCAAATTATCAGGAACAAGTTCCAATGACATTGCATGTTTCTCTGTCCACTCCAAGCCTACAGTGAATTATAACTAGAAAAGGCAGTGCTGGGAATGTGATGGGAGAGATTAGCAAGTACATCTCCACTGCAAAAGAATGAGATTTGTTTCAGCACCACAGTAGCAGAAGCCAAATTGCCTTGTTTAAGCAACAAAATAATGCCAGGAAGATGGACAGAAATCCTATAGCATTGTTGCCCATGAAGCTTTAGAAAGAAATGTGCTGCTCCCTGATCTTCTATGGGCAGGTATAATTATGGTGAAGTTTATGCTGTCAGAGCAATGAAAACCTGGAATAACAGAGATATGAAGCAAGACCTTTATTTTGCTTTTGCATTACATCATTTCAGGCACAGTGCCCAAGAGGAAAAATGCTGCAGGGCTGTGTCTTAGAAGTCAGCCTGAAGGTGTTTCCAAACTGCTTTATTTGCCATGCGTAAGGAAATTCTGCTAAGAAAAACTGATTTGTTGGTGCAGTGAGATTGCTGCAGCTGGAGCTAGGGAAGGAGGAGCCAGGTCCTTCAGTACCAGGGCTCTGGGCAAGGTCTCAGTTGCTAACTGCTCACCCTTCCCAAAAAAAAAACCCCAAAACAACAAAAGCAGCAAACCTACTCCTGCACAAACAGGGCTGTTACACAGGCTCCAGAGGAAAAGAAAATCCAACAAACCAATTTTAACTAAATCCCAAGCGTTAAGGCAAATCCCATTAACAGGGATGCCACAGCACATTAAGAGCTCTTGAGGACCCTAATCTTGACTCCTGGGAAATGACTAATGAAAAAGGTTAGGCATCCCATTAAGATGTTGCCAAACTATTCAAGCTAATGTAAACCACCTAAAAAAGGCTTGGATTTTCCTCATTAGGCTTTGCTTTGTATCAGGCAGAAGGAACAGTCTGGAGAACAGTTGGTGTGCTTAGACAGCTGACACTGATACTTACAGCCACTGGTGAGGCTCCAGGGAAGCATTTCTGAGCACTGTCTCCTCTCCCTTGGAAAGAAAACACTGCATTTTCTAAATGAAAAACTGGGCCCCAGTTGCTGTGAGCAGCATGGAGAGGTGGTCTGTTGAGCAGAGAGGTATGTGAGGAAGGGACAACTTTTTTGCACTTCCTACAGAACAAAAGATGAGTTCAAATTTATATTACTTCCTTGCTTACCTTGCTCCTTAATGTGAATTTGGCCTTGCATCTTTCCTTACACATGGCTGGCTTCTCCCCTGCCCTTCAGGGTCTCCCCAGAATCCAGAGCTCCCTGTGTTCATGGAAACAAGAAGTGCACCTGCAAATCCTGGAGACTGAGCATCGGGTGCCAAAAGAATCCTTCCCCCCTCATGCTGTTTGGTCTCCAGCAAGATGTGGGAATGGGTGCAGGAATGGGGAGATGCCACAGTTCCCACCATCCCTGTGTCACTGACCAGAAAGCTCCTTCCCTCCACAGGGCCAGGGCCAGCCCAGCCTAAAGCCCTGGTGCCAGCAGTTGTCAGATCACTGCGGATTACCTGCACTGTGCTAAAGGTGCAATAGTGCCAGTGAGCCTTACTGGCCTCACTGTCCTGCAGCCAGGACACCCAGAGCGAGCTTCGGGCCTCAGCTGTAAAGATTTCAGTGTAAGTCACGGAAGGCTGGTGTCCGTGCGTGAGCGAGGTGTCTGAGCACCTCTTCCAGGCAATGGGGATCCAAGCAGCACCATCCAGGAGCCCAGAGAGCTCCTCACTCTTCCCTAAGGCAGACATCCCATGCTCAGACAGGAGAACAATCTTCCTTTTCTCTTCTGAATGTGGAGATGGGAGAAGATGTACGTGAACCACAAGTGGAAGAGGTATTAGGGATCAAAACCCACCACTACTCACCCCAAAGTAACACATTGACAATCAGACGTAAAGCAGTATATTGTTAATGAACTACATTGATAATGAGGCATCATCCTGGTAGCCCTCTTCACTTTGTAATGCTATTATGCATTCAATGTATTGAATCAAATTTCATGTTCAATGTATTATTGTATGCATTAACTCTCAACAGGATCATTAGATTGTATTTTTGATATTCTGCATAGATAAGTAGCAATAGCATTGTCAGAAAAAAAGAAGACATACAGCATGCACAAAAAAAAAAAATCCAACCTGGAAATGAAGGGACAGATTTTCAAATTGAGCCTCTTTTTTCTGTAACACATTATTTGTTCAACCAACTGGGTAGAAACCTTGAATTTTGAAACCAAGTGAGAAATGTGTATCCACATCAGGTACTCCAGTACTTCTAATTAGCAAATCTGTAAGGTAAAAGCCATTCATGCATGCAATAATATACTTTCAGCATCTTGATTTAGCAGCCATGTTGAGGCACTTAGAGAAATTTCCTCCTAATGCTTTACATTTATGCCAGAAGAAGAAGGAAAGAAACTCTCTCAGAAGATCTATGGTGCACAGGACCCTCTTTTTAAAATTTCACTATTACGAATGGAACAACATAAAACCTTGGGATAAACAGATGCAGTTTAGCCACAAGAATGGAACACGTGGAGGAAGAATCCATTGAATCTTTTGCTAGACAAGGAAGAAAAACAGATACAGATCTCTCATCATGGAAACAATAAATTTACAAAGAATCCTCATATAGATTAATAAATATCAAGACTTTCCATATATCCATTATGTATCCTATAGAAATGAAAGCTGATTTTTTTTCTAGCCACTACTGTAGTTAGAGAGAAAACCAATTTGAACTGTATGCGCTCAGCAGCAAAGTATTTTAACAGACAATATAATAAACCTGCCTACCTTCACAGACAATGTATCTCCAGGCTTTTACAGCAAATCTGGAAAATGTCGCACTAATATTTAAGCTTTTCCTTCTTTTTTTTTCCTCTTCCCTGGAGTTTGCTTGACCCCCTTAGTGAATGTGAAGGCAGATTTCATCGCCCCCAGCCAGATAATCTCTGTGATGTGTGCTCAGCTGCCACATAGACCTTATTTCTCAAAGCTAGCCTTTGCCATACACACTTAGAAAGATTGTTCCTACCTGGCTGGGCTCAGTACTCTCAGCACCTGCAGGGAAATAAGCCAACCCCTCCACCAGCTTACCCATAATTGATCTCTGACTGCTGGCCTTTGGAACAGAGCAAGAAGTGCCCCAATACAACACTTCGTATGTGTTTTTTAATCACCTCATCAAATTCTTCCCTTAGTCAAAACACAGCATGTTGAAGTTTGAAGGACAATGTGTGAGCCTTCTGCATTTTATTCACTAGAAAGTTATGCACTACAGTTTCAATGAACAGTGTGAAATAAACCAGCTCTCATGTCACACAGGAACCAAGCCAGGTATTTTTCCCCAATTTACCATTCATGTCCGCACAAGTTTTAGTAGCTCAGATTGTACAAGGTATATCTGTTAATGCAAAGAATCTATCTCTCTCTTCAACCCATCCTCATAGCTTAGGCCTTTGAAGGAAGTCTTTTCTGACAGGAATCTTATTCTACTGCCATTTAATAACACTAATCAATACCTATTGAGAAAAAAATACATTCTCACTGGCAGAAACCATGGAAAAACTGAGACGAGGAGGGGGAGTTGTCAGATGAGGTCTCATTTACCAAAGCAGTAGGCCTCCCTTGGCTAATTCCCAGGTAGCCACGTTGCACAAACAATCTGATCCTCTCATTGGTTAGGCAAGATGGAGGAGCATCACCACCTTGCAACCTGACTGTTATAATCTTCAGTAACAGCTACTTCTGCGGCCTCTTCCCTTGGCCACTGGTGAGCTCTCTGCTCCCGCAGCAGCCGCCGCTCCTCTCGCCTCTTTAGCCGGTTCTTCTGATGCTCCTCTTGCTTGGAGTACTGGAAGCGCTGCAGGAACAGGTCCTTTGCGTATTCATACAGCTGCATGTCCAAGAAATTCAGCTCCTCTATCCGTTGTCGCACATCCTCGCCGATGTCCACATTGGAGGCCCGTGTAACATTGAACTGGGTGAATGGGGAAATGAATTTCAGGTTGAATGTCCTCTCAAAGAGATACTGTGTTTTCCTCTGAAATTCCGTCAGCCCGAAGAAAGCCATGTTTTTCAGATTGTTCTTGGCGCTTTGGAGAAGAATCATATTTCTCTCACTCTCGTTCATAAAAGTCAGGTTGTAGCACCCCACCAGGCTGAGGTCTGCCAGCATGCGCACCTGGCGGTTGCTGGCCAAGTTGTAGCTACAATCCATGAATTCCTGTAAGCTGACTCCAGACCAGTCGTCTCCTTCGTAACAGGTAGGCAGCTCGTCCGGCGTTGGGCTTCTTCCATCGCACATATGAAGGGAGGTTTTCCACGTTGCACCCCTCTGGACGTGTTTCCATTCACTCAGGTACCGTGACACTGGATCCCTCAGCATGGTGATGTAATAGAAATTCCTGAAACATAAAATTAAACATAGTTTTAAGATTTCAATAGTTTTTCCTACTTATTCTCCAATAAAACTATTACCCTACACTGGCACCACACCCTTCACTTTTTCCAGTGCAAGGTAGGGACTTCAGGTGACTCTTTCTGAAACAGTAAAATCGTCATAAATGCCATGAATAAAATACAAGGTAAATTGGGAGAGATATGAAAGGAAATAAGCAGTCATCAGAGAAACAGAATTACTTTGACCTATCAAGTGTTCAGTGATAGTTACTTTATATAGAAACCAATTAACTGAAGTGTGCTCCCCTCCACATTGAAGTACCAACCGCCAGCAATGTCAGCAACTGTGTGAAAAGTGATTGAAATAACCCTGCCACTTCTCGTCTGGACTGAGACATGCACGTCTCACAAGATGCACAGGATGATAATCCCTACAGCACTTGGGCACAACCTAAGAAAAGCATCAGCAATTTCATGAGAATGGTGCAAGTGCTAAAAATAACACCATGTGGAAGACTGGCATGAGCCACCTACTTAAGAAAAACCCTATTATTGAGTTGGAGTGAAGATAATAAGAGATCAAAAATCATTCATATGACTTAATTTTAGACAAGTGCTTGATTGAAATTAGTTATAATCGTGCAGTACAAAAACATTTTTTGTGTAAAGATTATTATTATTCAGCTTCACCTGTGAGGAATACAAAAGAGACACCAAAATATGTTGATTTGAAATAGAGAAAATAACGACAGAACTCACATTGTCATTTCATCTTTTTGCTATTAAGTTCAGTTTGTACATCTTATTTACGGCAATCTGAAAGGGACTGCAATTAAATATGCCTCAAGGAGACTTTCACAGATTGAGGGTTTTTTTTACTGAGGGATGTTTTACTCAATAATAACTCATCTAAATTATAAAGTGATAACATAAACACAAAGTAAAACTGAAATACTTATGATTTCTCTCAGCTAGAATAACCAGAGGAAGATTCATGACTAAAATTAACACATGATCTGGTACAAAAATAGGCCCATGAGTTTGCATGACTCATCTTACTGCAAATTACACATTAATAAATCATGATTCCTAAGATTTCTTAAGAAAAGTCTGATCTCTGTACTTTTTCTTTAGCCTGGAGAAGGATGAAGAGAGTAAGCAGGAAGCAGAGAAGGATAAAAAGAATAAGCAGGAAGCAAGCTTGCTGAAGATGAGCTACCCTGTAAACAAACCAATGTTTTAGGAGCGTCATCTCATACAAGAGCTAGCTTCAGTAAAATGAAAAATTTCAAAATTTGTAACAACCTCCAAGAAAATGTCTTTGCTTTTTCAGGTATCACCCACTTCCAGCCTCTAAAGATTCACCATCTCCATGAACCTTAGGTTAACCATAAAAATATTTATTTCCCCACATACTACTAAATATGCAGATATATTTCCGAGTGAAGCCAAAGCAAAGGGAAACGTGTGAATGCTTCATTCTTATTCATTCTGAATTTTCCACCTACAGGACCTATAATATATTTTCCAGAATAAGTTTATGAGCCCAAACTGTGGACAATGTTCTGCTGCAGGGTAATTTCCTGAGCTACTGTCTAATGAAAACAGCTGTTTCAAGACTTATTGCACAACAGGAGCTTTACAGGTAGAAGGATTTAATCTAGGGACTGTCATGGATGTATTTTCACTATAACTTGCACTGGAAGCCATGATTTCTGTCAGCATCAGGTGATACTTTGAAGGATGATATTTCCAGATTGATTTGGAGCTTGGGACTTCTGACTGCTGCCCACACATGGCCAAACTGCATGTCAGCTGTTTTGGTCCCCTTCAGTTATTTACACAGCCCACATTAATAGAAGACCCAAGAATAGACAACCCTTCATAGAAAGGGCTGTACTTATTTCTAAAATCCCTCTTCTCCTGCAGAGCAGGAAGCACCAGAAATCTTCCTGAGTGTTCTGCAGGATAGTACCTAAAAATGAAAAAGCAGTCTTTGGGCACTTCAGGCACAGCTTTCTCTTCTGAGATTGGATGCTCATCTCATCTTGGCTCTAGGCTGCATGTATGAGAGCACATTAAGAACTACTTTCAATTTTACAGGAAAAAAAGGGGATGCATTTCACAAGTGCTGTGCAGATAAAACAGCCCAACCCTCAAATGCCTATCAACTCTGAGCATAAGAAGCTGTTGTTGCAACATCCAGCAGGCACTGATAGGGTTGTGACCAAAAATGGTGGAAACTCGAAGGGAGTAGAGATGAAAAAAAATGGACAAAGACTCAGAGGCAGTAGCGAATACCTACATAAACAAAGATGGGGCATTGGTTTAGTTCTTGTATTACTGCCTCTCCTCTCTTCCGATAATTTTGGATGTTAATATGTGGTAACAGACAGATTTAAAAGTTGCTCTTGACAGTTATTTATACCTCTAATAATAGTCCTGTCTTTCCCCACCCATCTCCAGCAGTCCCAGTCAGGAATGACTCAGAGCAACAACAATTAACAAAAATATCTCCTTTGCATCAATCATTTCCATTTCATCCCTGGATATGTAAATGTGTTTGATGTGCAATAAACAGGAGTACAAAGCAAATGCATGGAAATGAGAACAGCACATCTTTGTATAACATCTGCAGCTTCTCTTCTGCCTACCAGGCCAGAAACCTTTGCCAGCCTGCTGCTGCTCTTCCTTGTGACTACATGACTTCTGCAGCTGTTTTCACTGCCCAGATAAATCTGCTGCTGGTTTCTGCAGCTTCCAGTGTTGCCTTCTTATGTTATCCACTGAATGGCTTCTTCATCTGGCAGACAACCTTTAGCAGCAGCTTGACACACATCTAGTTTCTGAGGGGCTGATAACTTACACTGCATTCACAGTTTACAGCCTTCTGATTAACCTTCTGGCTGTGACCCTCTGTCACCCTTTTAATCAATCTGAGGTTGGAAGACCCTAAGATTTCTTCCATCTAATCCTGGACACTGTCCAGATGACACTGTTACATGCTACCCCTGGACTGGGGGGCATGCTGCACTGAAGTTGTGCACAAAGTTTTCTTTCAGGAAAAAGGGTGTCACATCTTTAGAATAATGAAACAAGTAAATACACGTAAGGCCAGGAAAATTTGTTTCAGTTGGAAAAGTATATAAATTATAAAATTATCTTAGGAAATTGTTTTCAAATTGTTTTCAAATGTTGACATTTATGGAATAATTATAGAAGCATTTTGGAGCCCTCAGTGCCACATATACAAGCATTCAATCACACTGGGAATAGCTGAGGAGCCAGCTAATAATAAAGACAAGCATGTTAAAAATATGAAACAGGATATTGTGGGAGAGGACTCACAGTGGGTCTGAGAGCCAGACAGAAGAAAACAAGGAACACCTGCAAGAAGAAGACAGGACATTTATCTGTGATTGAGAATTCCTGTGAATGCTTTCCCAGAACAGTAATTGTACCAATGAACACGTAGGGCTAATTTATTGTAACCAATGAGTGTAAACCACGCTGGGGTGAGTGATGTATAAAAAGGGATACATGGGCGCTATAAAAAAAGCCTTCAAGGAGTCTGGTGGGTTGCTCTTTGTGTGCTGTGTCTGTCCCCAGCTGTGACAGGATATGGCCTTTCTTCACTGTTCAGTAAAACAGCATAAACTTAGCTAAATGCTGAATATGCTTGAGCCACTCTGAATACCAATGCGCACTTGTTCTCATTGGTGTGCACGGCTCTGTATTCCATTGTGGGGAATACTGAGCAAAGAATTAAGTAATGACTTCTGTTACCCTGTTTGTCAAAGCAAACTCATCACAAACTTCATGGCTTCATTTTAATAGACTTACATCATCAATTACTGAAACTACTGTCACAGACACCCTCAGTGCTTAAAGGCTGGCCAAAAAGAATATGCTGGTATGTCAGGGAGAAGATATTTTACAGAAAATATTCCAAATTAATTAAAACTTATACAAGTTATAGCTATATAGTATGTTTATGTAATATAATATATTTATGTAATCAATAGCTAGTGTGTGTGTGTAAAAATTTAGACGAAATCTGGCCATAACCTGTGTCTGTCTATGACAGAAAAATGTTAGTAAATGGATAACTGTGTGTTTGCCAATGTATCTTATAACTGTCCCTACAAACACATAGATATGTAGGAACAGTCTAGATTTCATTTCAAACACCAGCTGACTGACTAGTCACTGTGTTAGCTTTTCCTGAAAGGAAACTTTATGCAGCTTCCCCAGATTAAGCAATCTCCTTTTGAGCATGATGTACTGAAATGAATGGATTATTGAAGTTGTCACTATGGGATAGTTGATTTTTGGACCAGTGATGGTCACAGCAAGGGCCTGATGATCCATGCAAGGGCTCAAACAAGCACCAGTGTGAAGCATGGGCTGCACACTACTGTTTACTCTAGAATTATGAAGTACTTGGTAATTCCTAAGGCTCTAGTCCTACTTGCATGAAATCCAATCTCTTCATTAGCATTAGGCAAAGAAAACCTTTAATTAAAAGAACAGATAAAATGAGCTTCTAGTTATAACCTAAGAACATGTATTTCTTCCACATTATAAGGTATTTTAATATAAATACTCTAATCTTACATTAATCCTTCAATAGTATTGCTCTGGTTTAGAAATTAATTTCAGAGGAGCAGAGTCTGCTATAAGCAGAGGTGATCTCAAGGCAGGGCATTTTGCCTCTTCTATCACCATGGAACAGACGTCCCAGCTGAGGGAGATTTACTAAATACGTGCAGGATCACTGCACACTGAGAACAGAAACATCCTGTAGGGCCTCCTGGGGAAGAAGGATGAATGGCACCTTCATAAAAGGAGAACAGAGTGCTCATGGCAGTGGATGCAGAGACAGAAGAGTATTTGAGGTGGAGAAAAAGAGTCGCCAGAGAATATTTTGGAAAACACTAGCAGACAGAAGAAAGAAAAACCAAAGTGACTGAAAAAATCCAGGGGCATCATAAAACTATCCACATTCTGGTTCTTCCTGGTAGAAAGGAAAATAAAAGCCCTGGTCAAGTTTATGTCCCATGTGGAGATAAGAAGTTAGTAGCTTTAATTGTGGAAGTGAGGAAAGGTCTGAAATACCCACCAAAAGCCATCCTGTCAGCACATTTCTACTACCAACACAGTGGTAGTAGCAAGTGGTTGGGACAAGATGAAGGCTTGAGAAGGAACAGCATTATGTGAACAAAAGACTTACACTTTCCAGTTTATCCTGAAGACCAGATTCTCCCAGGCAGTAACAGAGACAGCCCACAGTCAGTAACCTCTCTTTGGGCAAAGTATTGTCAGTGTGGGTAATGGTGAAATGAAGAGGGTAAACAAAGGTAAGTATAATGCAAAGCATGTACATTTACAGAACAAGAAAATGCAATGGAATGATGGGGGAAGGCAGAAAGAAATATTGACAGGCTGATCCGAACTGGTCAAAGTCACCCCAGTGAAATGCAGATGTATCAGCTCGAGGCTGGCGGCATTTCTGTGCAGTCTCTGCATCCATGGTGTGTTTAATTTACTGATAAACTGCCCAAAAATAACAAGACCAGACCGTATACTTATCCAGAACAATGGCACCATAAAGAAAATCTATGAAACAGTGCTTGAATAATATGCATGTCCATCTGACTGCAGGAAACATCATACAGCTAATCCACCAAGCCAGACAGATAAACCCTAGGTGTCTCACAAAGTTTTGCAAAGATGATGCAGCAGGAGCACATAGGCTTCTTAAGCTTAGTGTCTGTCACAGGATGCTAGACATCGTGATGGAATGGTTTTCTAATAAAACCTTTACTTAAGTTTGTGACCTTAATACTATTATCTGTCTTTTCAGGTTTTCATGTGTTTCTTTACAAGACTATTGCTGAAAGAATAGCCACCACCATTTAGAAGTGAAGGTTTATCTACTCTCACCACATGCATCACCTGCTCAGCATGTAGCAAAAGCACTTAATTGGTTGTTTTCTCAGAGGATCTGAGCACTCACCAGTTCTGCAGTTTTCATCTGGAATGATGAGCACTTTACTTAAAACTATTCTATAGACATTTAGTCCACATTAAAGGAGAACTTAGCAGAGTTAAATAAAATAAAAATAAAAAGCCCAACTTTAATTTTAAGACATAAAACTACAAAAGTTTAGATGTGTCTCACTATTCCTTTGAGATTTTGTCCCATGGCTCTGAATCCAACTGGAATAAAAACTGGCCATCGTTTCCTATTTCTGAGTTGGCCACAAGTGTCTGTTGGTTAAACATAGCATTTTCATTACCCCAGTAGCATAAAGAGCAGCCAAATCCATATGACATATCTGCTCAGAGAAGGGACTGGATACTGCTTTCAGGGTAGGACATCTAATTGCAGTGGTCTACATATGAAGTATGCATTGAGGCAAGCTCTGAAACCAGCAGGGAGCTGCTCAGCACAGGCAGTGGTGTGTGCCTGGCCATGGCAGGGGTCGCCTTTGGCACAAGCTGCATCCCTTTAGAGGCTCCCTTTGCATCACACCTGTACCTTGGCCACAGAGGGAGCTTAATTGCTGACCCAGAGGTGTCTGTGTTGCACAGGTATCTCTGTAAGGTGAGCCCTGTACATGTCCTTGCCTGAAAGGACATGTTCACATAATGCAAAGTTCAGGTCAGCATCAAAAACTAGCCACTAACATAACATTTTGTAATGGGGGAGAAATAACCACAGAGGACCTCCCTTTCACAACTCTTTGTATCTCTAATACATCTACCAGTCATGGTATAGTATCTCTTTCTAAACATACTTAGAGAGTTGGAGCATTCCCCAAAGCAAAACAAAGTTTTAAATGAAGTTCTGTATTGTTTCATACAAATCTCCAATCCAGCCATTAGAAAAACAGTCCATTATAATTTTGTTGTCCTTGCTGATATATCAATATATCAGCGTGACAGAGGGAGGGCTGCGAGTCAGACAGCTGGGATTGTATCTCTGGTTCTGGCAAGAAAAGGCAGTTGCTTGGGAAGTTATTTGTGATGACACAGACTGTTATAAGCAAGAGAAATGTGGTGATTGGGCACTGGGAAGCACTTAAGAAATGTGAAACCTTATATTTCCTTGCATGTTAGGAGGAATACTCCCTGTCACCAACTTCACTTTCTTTTACAGTAATTCACTGCTTTCATCACAAAACTCCTAATTTTTCTGCTTAGGTATTGCAAGCCCTTTTTTCTTTAAAAATATCCTCTGAAATATCAGATTAAATTCTGTATCCATACCACCAGAAAACCTCAGGAATGCTTTATAGCACTGTTTTTTTGTGGTTTTTTTTTTAACATTTGTTGATCAGAAGATTAGTGTCCTACACCTGATTAAAGAATGACAGAGGATTGTCTTTACAGATCACTCTTTGACATCAAACAACTTTTAACAGAAGTGATTAGGGTAGTCCAGAAGGGGAGAAGAAAGGGAGTGAACCTTTGGCAATACAAATGCCACAACATTAGGAATTTTTCCACCTAAAGAGTCCAATTTTCCTTGATGTGAAGCTAGAACAAATTCAATAATGGCATAGAGCTATGCAAAGATATGAGAAGAATGAGATATTAGTAAGCTATTTTAACATAGCACTGGTCCATAGATTCATATAATACAGAAAAAATATGAGTTTCAAAAGCCAGCACATCTGTACTGAAAACAATGTTAAAATACCCCATTTGCAGAGACTCCCTTTTTTTTCTTAAATGCTTCAGGAATGATGACAACTAGCCTCAAATTATGTAAAATAACAATTTCCTTTTAAAATGTCTGCTTTTAGAGTTAGGACATGTGATTTTGTACTTTTTTAAATTAATGAATAATCATGACAACAATAATCACATTCTTGACATATCACATTTCCACACGCCCTTCAAAATTATCAGTGAAAATGTATCTTGGGACCTACTGCTGCAAAAGGATAGTGGGAGTGATGAGAATTTTTTTCTTGACATAGGAGAATATAAATTTATGAGGATACAGATTTTAATGACATATTTTGAAGATGTGTCTGAGACATTAGGTGGAGATCAAACAGCAGCCTTTCAGCACCTCAGAAGAGGCCAGTGAGAAGATAAAGCAAGGCTTTTCACTCTTGTGCACGGTGGGATAGCTAATGAGGGACAGTAGTCATAAACTGAAAAAGGTGAGAATAAAAGGAAAATAATTTTCATTATGAGACTAATTAAGCATTGGAAAGTTTTGTCAGTAGCAGCTCTGCATCCTCCACCCTTGGAGATTTTGAAGATCCAGCTGGACAGAGCTCTGAGCAACCCCATCTATGCTCATTGGTGGCCCTGCTCTGAGCAGGGGGTTGGACTTTTCCTGAAGTCACTTCCCACTCCTTGGGGCTCTGGGATCCTGAATGATAGTGGAAAGTCTGCTGGCACCAAATATACGGTCCTGTCAGACAACACAGCAAACAAGAACCAATTCGCCAACTGAATTATGCCCATTCTCCCTTGTTCTTTCCCAGCCATCCTAGGAACAGTACAGAGGATTTTTTGTTTCTTTTAAGAGATTGTGGAAGTTTTTTTAATATGATTGTAACTAGGGCTGTAACACTCCAAATCAGCCACCCTGAATTATTGAGCAACTTCATGAGTACTTATTTCAGTGACACGTTATTCAATACAGAGTCTCCAGAAATTGAAGAGGACAGTGCAGCTGCTACACGTCCCTAAAGAAATTAATTCCGTTCACAGGTACCAAGTCTGGATCTTGAGCAGCTCCTAGGCTAATGAAATGATGTAGTTATCCATGGTTTTAATCCCAGTATTTTAGAAAATACACATGAATAGCATATGAATATGTATGAGCTCTCTGAGCTAATATAGTTTTTTTTCCTGTGTATTGCCTTCAGGATTTAGGCATGAATTTTCAAACACAGAGCATAAAGTTGGGCATTTTACTCTATATTTAAACATGTAGGTAGGCTCAGCTTCACTGGCAGTAAAGAAAATAGAGTAGTATGAGCAGATATGAAGAAATCTGTTGATTTATTTAGGAAAAAAAGCTCTCAGAGACATCATAGTGCCCTACCTACCCTGCCAGCACAGATAACAGCACTCAATTATCCCTTTCCTAAAGCATCCTAGCCCCTTTTGAAATATCGTTTTCATACTGAAAACATCTTGTAAAGGTTGCTTCTTACAGTTATTAGCACAAGTCTTATTCCCAGACAAAACTTTGCCTTGGTCTACTTAAATCCAGTTGTTCTTGAATTCACACTGCAAATACATCAAGGAGATTTATAAATGTAACATCACAGAAGGAGAAATAGCATTTAAGGCGAAGATCAGAGAGCAATCACACTTCTCAACTTTCAATTTACAAAGCTTAACTACTTTTTACTGTCTCCTCTGATAAGAAAGGTCGTCAGTGACCAAACTGCGGTCCCCAAAACCTTTGGGTCATGCTTAGATCCCTTCACTGAGCTTTCCAACATCTCAGCTTTTCATGTTAACTTTTGATAGGGGGCTTACAAAAGTAAGGAGCTGCTGGGATTTGTTCCAGGTTTTGATCATCACAGCAGTCCTTTCCTGGCATTTGAACTTGCAGGACTTAAAATTTCACTATACATGGTTAGAATTTGGCAAATTTCACATAAGGCTTTAGAGCCTTATACAATAAACATTTCTTACCTCCACTGGCAATGTGTTCTCTGATACATCCTCACATTGCATTTTTTTTTTTTTATGGGCCACATGACTCTGGAAACTCATAATCACTGTGTCACTGGCTCAGATGGTCCCTGCCCATGGCAGGGGAGCTGGAATTTGATGGTCTTTAAGGTGTCTTCCAACCCAAATCATTCTGTGATTCTGTGAATATGAAGACTCCTTGTTTTGGCTGGGAATAAGACTTGTCCTCTATCAGTTGATAGAGGACAGTTGTTTCTGCTGGTTTCAGATGTACGACCATGCACTTTGCACTACCAAACTTCATTTCCGCTATTTTTATGAAATCGTCAATGTAATTAAGAAAATTCCATTAATATACTTAAGCTTTTAGTGCCAACATCATTAATGGAAACAGGAAATAGAGTTAAGACTAGCCCTGTGGAAATTAATGGATAACTTTTATTTAAGTTCCTCTTTAGCACATCCTTCTTTGTTACCAGCTTCTTGTTCACCAGAAAATTCTTATGCTCATCCTCATGCTTTCAGCCTTGTATAACTCTGCAGATGCTGGTCTATCAAACACTTTATTGAAGGTAAATTTCTATTCTGCTATCAGAGATGGATGCTGGATATTTACGTGTCACAGCCCAGAGGCTGGTGGCCCCAGTTTTGGTGCATGTGAGAACGCAGAGGTTGGTTAAAGATGAGGAAATGACAATTTATTTCAGAGAAGTGGCCTGGAATAGAGATGTATAGATGAAGCAATTTAATGGAAAAACAAACAAGCTTGATACAAATTGTAAGTAATTTCTTGATGAGACACAAATCCAACAAAGTTCCCTCCAGTGATTTTTGTTCTTTGCCTAAATTATATCAAGCTCAGTTGTTTTAAGTTTTCTTAAATTGCTGAAAGGAATGAAGTAGCAAGAACCTTGCTGAAATAAATACAAAATGCAATAATAATTCAAACAATGAGAATTGCATTGTTCTATCAAGCACATGCATAAAACAACTCTTGTACCTCTTAAAAACAGTGTGTGAGGACACACAGGAGGAAATACTATTCAAAAGCAATAGCTGTGCAGTGTCTTACAAGATTCTTTAAAGATATGCAAGGCATTTGTGTTGGGGAGAATAAGAAATCTTCTGTGGCCAGGATTAGCAAAGGAGGGATCCATTGCTCTCATCACCCCCATTCTATCTCAACACTATTGTGCACAAGTGATTGCAGTGTCTCAAAAGAACTGTGTAAATCTGAAGTACTTGTGAGCTCTTCACTCAAAATTGCTGTTTCTTTTTCTCTGCCTTTGCTGTGCCACTGCACACAAGGGAACACAAAATAAGGGTACATTTGCACAACTGCTTCTCCCCGAGCTGCCCCTAGGCCAAGCCTGTGGAGGAATTCTGAACTGGCCTTTCTCAGGAAGATGAGAAATGAGCTAAAGGGATGGCTCACAGCAGGAAATGGCAGCAGAAAACAAGAGCTGGCCAGGGAAAGGAAAGGTGACAACATACAGGGGACAAGAGAAGAGCGAACATGAAGCCAGTGTGGCACAAGGGACCTGCACTTTGAGCTTGTTTTGCCAATACAACCTTAAAGGGTTACAGAAACCTGTTTGGGAAGAGAACCTCCTGAAGTCTGATATCTATAGTCATGGGTACCAGCTCAGCACAACAAGATTCAAAAAATATCCCTTATTTGTAACAGGACAACCACAAAAGCCTCCTCACAATCAGGAGGCAGTCTTTGTCTTTCAGCAGCAGCCAAAAAGGTTAGAGGAAGTCCCTGCTTCAGGAGGAGTCTCATGGGGCAGGCTACTGCCTGTGTGACCAAGCACTCCTCCAGCACCAATGCCAAAAAGTGGGGACACAGAACTTCTGCTTATTCAGTAATTTAAACAACATAAGACCTTTCATAATGGTTATAATGGAACAAACTTTCATGCAGAATTATGAGAGATCTGTTATCACAGGGTCGTGGCTGCCTGCAGGAATACACTTGGTTGGTAAAATTCAGCTTCAAAGAGCCTCTGAGAAAACAAATCAAATGTAGCCAGACCCTTAAACCTTCTGACATTTACATTTCTTCAGTCAGATTTTGTTAGTTCCAAAACAAACAAAAATCAGTTATTTTAAATTCAACTACAATGTTTATTTTCATCCTCTTCGTGTTTTTTGAAGAAGCTGTTATTATCCCATTTTGTTCTCTGGCTAGGTAACACATGCAGCACCAGCATCACAAGAGTTCCTCTGTAGCTGGCTTCACTGGAAACCAGTTTGTGCCACAAGTGTAACAGGGTTCCCTCTCCAGCTGAGCTTTCTTTGATTTCCAACTAAGACCTCAGTTGCAGGCACTCTTTTCCAAGTCTGGGATTTTCAGATAAAAGTTCTGTGGGATTTTTCACTGCAATGCATTTTGAATCAGTACAGTAATTCTGCTCAATTAATAAAGTAATTAACAATAAAAAGGGCTCAGTAATTGAAATCTCTTTGAAAGTACACTAATTTATTCTCTCTAAGCTTTGCCTCAAATCTTTATTCATTCTGACGTCAAGTAAAATGACCATAAATTATAAATGATCATCACAAAATTCAGGCATCACAATCACTTTTTGTCTTACATGCTGAGTTTTTAATGCCTCCCATAAGGTAAACAACATGACAACATAGGTATAAAAGAATTTCAGGTGATTATAATAATGAATACATTATATGAGAAGTGTTCCCTATCCATACATTGAAATAGTTCACAAAACCTAGGGAAGTTACCCAGCTGTAAAACAAAAGTGCTATTTTTTTTTCTCCTAAAATTCCTCTTCTTGTAATGCAACTGTATGATTTTACCTGTAAGCCAATAAACAAGAAGATGATAGGGTATTTCAATTGAATACTTACATGACAGACTGCTGACTTTCCATTTTACACTGAACTTTGTGTTTTACTAAAATACTTTATAGAATCTGAGCAAACCCAAGAATACTTTATTTGAATATATAACTCTAAGAAAACCCAGAAATGTTTGTTGTTAATAATATAAGTCAAATATAAGCAAAATTGCCATTTTCCTTTTCAGTTGATCAAATAGGTATCTTTGTACATATATAAATATATATACATACATAAATAGAATCTCCACAAGGGGGCCCTCTAATCTTCCCCAAATCTTTGCAAAAGCCTAACTTGCTTTCCAAAAATTGATACCATAAAGCTCTTGTCTACAGACACCACAATATCTTAGGAAAAAAGATTTTTACCAAATACAAGTGAATTTGTGGTAGAATTTCATTCAACAAAAACTGTAGATTGAAAGGGAATCACTTTTCATGCACAATTTCCACTATATTCTTTGCATGCAAAGAACTTTGATCAAGTTTTTCCAAGTTCACTCCTTGCAATACCTAGCCAAAATGAGGCCTTTTACACACACACAGACACAGAGCCAGCTCACACTGCCGTGGCAAGGCAGCCTCCAGGATGCAGCCTGGTTCTGTGTTATTGTAATTTGTAGGCAAAGCACAGAATGAGTGACCATGAGAGATTTCAGCCCTGAAACAATGCATCCCGTAGGCACCACAGTTAAGGAACAAATGGTATTAAAGTTATTTGCACTGTCCTCTCAACTCCCTGCAGATATGAAAAACAAATCTTGTTTGTCATACCTTGTTATCTGCTTTAATATTCTGAATGTCTTACAGACACCGTGTTATGAGTCCTCATCTTCTTAACTCAGCTGTAGCTCTGTGATGTTTTTATTATTTACCATACCTTTGACCTTGGAATACCTAGAAGAAATGGGACCATCTCCTTCTTCTGACCTCAGAACTTAATTAATCAGGCTTAGTCACACATGCCAGACTGTGGACTGCACTGTACCATCAGTTGTGGATGTTATGCTCTGAGAAAGAAGCTAATAAGGTGAAATAAAGAAGTCTAGGCTTCTAAACAACTTCTATGAAGGATTCTTTACCTTTCAGGACAACTAGACAGAGCTCATATGATTTCAGTCCTGCAGATAACAGCGCAAACCCACCATTCTGCTAACTCAATCAAATGAATCTCTGCACCTTGATCTGCAGCACAAATTTTAAGCAAGGTTTCCATGATTTCTCAGTGATAGCACAGTATGATACAGTCCTGTTTAAACCATGTCCATGACAGAGTTCAGGCTGCTGCAAAACTTGTGCATTCACATAAAATGAAACACCTAAGAATATGATGGGTCGCCATAAGAATACTGGCTCAAGCAAGTCATCGTGGAAGCCTCTGGCTCTGTAACTTTCCTCTGAAATGGACAGACCCTAATCAATGAAGCACATCTGTACAGTGGCAAAGAAGCACTTCCCAGTCCCCTCAGGCCATGCACTGGCTACTTGAAGCATGACATTTGATTAGCCTTATTATCTCAACTCATTTATATATAAATGTTTTCAGGGGCCATGCAGCCATCCAGCCTTTATTAAAATCCAGCCACATTCTCTGAACTGATGTCCCCTTTTCTTTCTTCTTACTTTTTGCTTTTTGTCTGTAAAAACAAGGGGGAATTTCTTTTTCTTTTGGGTTTTTTTTTTTTTGGAACTGTGGGTTATCATCTTTGCAATTTTCTTATTGCCAAATAACTTTCTCCTCATACATTAGTGCAGCAGACTGTTGCCATACCCGCTCATATATGCAAATAGGTCAGGCTTTCTAGTCTTTCCCCACAGAGATATTTGACATTGAGACTCAACATGATCTAGCATCTTTCTGAACTAAAGGCCAGGGGAATCGTGTGTGGGACTTCACTTCCAAAAGTATTTCTCATGGAAATTAATGAACATCTGTGCAGATGCTGAATGTGAACTCAGGCAGCATTCAAAGTCTATCCGAAACTGAGCTTAAGGTCTAGGAATACCTAATGGTAAGCATGTTTATCTTTGAATTTATTCCCTTCCCTTTGAAGAGCCAGAGTGCTCTTCAGGTCACAAACTTTTCTTGCTCTAAAAGGAGTGGGATGATGACAGCTTATGAAAGCTATTTCGGCATTAACAAGGAGCAAAGTTGCTGATGTGTATCCTAAGCAACACAAAGATTTGAACATGAAACATTCATTAGGATTTCTTTAAAGACTCTGTAAATTGCTTTCTGTTTCATATGGAGTATTACTGTCAGTACAAGTATAGAAGCAATGCAAACAGGAAAGCAAAATTCAGGTTAAATATTATATCATCATGAATATTTTTCTGCAGTTTTAATGACTTCAGTATTTCTGTCTTTTATCTAACAGAGATTACATAGTCTGTGTCAATCTTATTTGTAACACACATATTGACTGTTATGTAATTTAATGTCAATTAACACCTGTGAATTTAAAAAAGAAATCTCATCAGAGTTGAGCAACTAAAGATATGCTACTTTCCTAGAAAAATTAACTAAAGAAGAGAAAAGGTTGAAAACTGATCTGGTTTTGTTTTTTTATTTTTAACTTTGAAGATGTTCCTTTTCAATGGGCTTTTTCTAAAGGAAAATTTTTGTTTATAATTGTATCATTTTGAATATACAACAAAACTATATATCCCAGTAGTCTCATCAGGTGTTTAGCACTTGTATCCCTGCTCCCCCTCTGAGGATAGAAGCCACTATATGTTCAGGCTAAAGAACAGCCCAGCCTGGATAAAAAGGAAGTTTGCATGCACATAGACCTTTATTCATGACACTTTAATTTGCTCCATGGCCTTAATAAATACATCAGTATTAAGTATACTCATGCAAACCACAACTCTAAAAATAATTCACTTCAGACAGTTTTTTTCATGTTATTTCCAGTTACACTGCTTTTACTACAAGGAACAATTACTACAGGCTCAGTTTTATCATTGAAAACCCACACTTCCTAGCTTCTCTCCCATTCTTTGGCACCACTTTGTTTCTTTTTTCCTCTATTTCTCCTCTTCATTTTCCCTCATTATTTGCATCCTCACACAGCAGTAACATTACTTTATGCCTGGCAGAGCTGCAGAGGAAAGGGAGTGTTTCCATGCACCATGGGGCTGATACAGAAGAAATTCAGCTTTCTCCTAGCTAAGTTTAAGTACAAGCCCATTTTCTCCTGCACCAAGTTTCTCTATACAGGGAGCTGGCTGCAGGGAAAAGCTGAGCTGGGAGTGGGATGGTGTCACCCAAAGCCCTTGTCAGCCACAGAGGCGTGGTGCTTCTTGTTGGGGAGAGCACAGGGATTGTGCAGCCGACTCAGGAGGGCAGGCTGAAGGCTGGAGCATGGGGGACAGCTCTCACCTGGAGGTGTGTTGGTTGAGGGATGTGCCTGCTTCCCCACAGGCCAGTTTCACGGTGCTGCCCTCATCTGTGCCCTTCCTCTACAAACTAGCTTTTTTAAATTAAGATTTTTAAATTTTAGCTCACTGAAACTTGAACCACCTTGTTTTTGCATCCTAGGCACACAGACTCTCTCAGGGCTCAGTTTAGACCCCTGTGCATTGGGCATATAACTATTAGTTCAGGCTTTCTTAACAAATCTGAGAGCCAAAAATTATTTTGAAAACCTTGGTATGCAGCCTTCTCCCTTCTGCAGGTTTACCCCTGTTATTTAGAGTTATATATTGGCATAACCCTATCATTCAGCATATGGCATGTAGCATCAGCGTTACTTTCAATGCCAGAAATCCTAAGGCAGTTATGATATTGTAGTATTGGACTTCAGACTTTGTAATTTTAACCTAGCCTGGACTTAGCTTTGCTCTCTAAAAAGGCTTTAAACAATCACATTGTATAAAAACAGCTGAATTAAAAATATCATATTAAAAAGGTGTTGACGAAGCTACTTGGCAAGACAGATAAGCTCACCAGCAGCTATTAAATACAGAAAAATCTCCAATAAGCAAGAAATTCTCAAGCCTTGAATTGTTCAACCAGGCAAGTAAGTATATTCATTACATGCTTGCCTTGTTCTTGTTCTCCTCAGACTCTCCATTTTTGGAGTCAAAGTGTTAGGTTAGATGGACATTTGGTCTGACTCAGCTTAGCCAGTCCTGTGCTACTTCAAGCCACCCACATAATTGTACATTTTTTCCCTGACATTGATGAGAGAAATATCTCATGTTTATGAGTTAAGTCAAAGCAAAAAAAAAAAAAAATTAAAAAAAAAAATTAAAAAATATGTACTGTTTTAGTCATATGCATAAGGCAGAATCTGGATGTCATGCTTGCCATAGAAAATGTTCTCTCACCTTCAATAAGAAATCTGTTTTCTGTTTTCTTAAAAATAGATGTGGATGTTACAAATGGCAGTTCTTTACTGCTTTTAAAAAGGAATGCTTTCCATTCATTTAAGAAGAGACTATCAGAAAATATATTATTACCAAGGGTTGGTAGGAGGCAACATCAAACAGCATGTCAGCTCTGAAAGAGAAATGAACCATGGAAACAGACAGAATGCAGGAGCCGACCGCTGAGGTTCAGCACAGAGGACAGGAGCATCCCATCGAGGCCACGGCACGGAATGGCAGCTGAGATCTTCAGCTAGGCTGAGAAATGGCTCAGCCCCTCCTGGCTGCTCCACCGCCGCTCCATCCCAGGGCTGCATGTGGCTCTGTGGCCTGGCACTGCAAATATGGCCCATGGCAAACCTGGGCAGCAGGATCAGCTAAAAAACATACCAGCCTGCCCTGGTTTAAGGGGAGTATCGCATGTGTTTATCCACATGTGATACCTGATGGACACAGGCAGATGCAGAGCAAAACAGCCTGGTACGGCAGAAAACCAACTTGCTGGCTCCTTCTCAACAGCTTGAATTGCCACAGTGGTTTTATGTTAGAGGAGCAATTTGCATCATTGTTCAACCCTGCTTTTGAGCATGTACTACGACACCTAAAGCCAGTTCAAATGTATGATCAAAGCAAAAAAAAACAACTATGGGCTTTGTACCTAATCTGTTACAGCCATGCAAGAGTTACTCTGGATTTATGAGCGTGCAAACACACCAGGATGATCCGCTTGGTTTTGCTGACCTGGGCACTCCTGTGTCTGCCCCACTCACCAAACCTCTGCAAGTCTTTCCATATAATAGACATTTCCTCATATCAGTCTGCTAGAAGTATATGAATGAAAGTAAACTACACAACTAAAATAATGAATTCCTTAAATGTTGAATATCACACATAAAATTGAAGGAGTGCAACATATTTAATTACAAAAGCGAATCAATTCCATGAGAACAGTAATGTATAAAATCCTTCATTACAACGAGAAATATTGTCCAGGGAGTAGGAAACTTACAGAAAGAATATTATTTGTGCAGCTTTTATTTTGCCACTGTAACACCCTACTTATTTGCAATAAAAATTATTATTTTTTCATAGAAATTCTGCTTTGTTCGGTGCACTGAACAGGCAGTACTCAGTGAGATGCCAGTTCAATATTTCTTTTTATCATCATCTGAAAGCCCATAGTTCACTGTTTTATTTACAGTACATTGCACAGACTCTGCTCAGGCACAGAATATCGCATCTCCTCATTGCATTTACTATCACAATCATCCTTGCACTATGGCATACTTAATTTCTTTTTTTATTAGTATTTCCTACAACTCCTGTTACAGTCACATCCTTGCACTTTTGCACACCATATCTTGATTTCTTTTGGGTCAAAAGGAAACATAACCAAAGACTGGGGACAAATTCCTTCCTTGAAGAGACAGGAAGTACATAGAAAGCTGCAATGATCTCATGAGCCATGGGAGAGGCAAGCTTGAGTCTCTTGGGCTATAGAAGAAAATGAAAAAACATCCCTCAGTTCCTACGCACCATGACCAGCTTTTGACAAAAGCAGGCCTGACTGCTATTTGGTGTGGCAGTCACATCTGCAGGTACCATGTGTGCCACAAGGATGCTGAAAGAAGGTGTTTCCCACTTGTGCTCCCCAAGAGGGACCCATGGGGCTTCTCAGACTCCCCAAGGCAGGCAGCAGTAATGCACATGCACAGAGACTCCTCAGACACCTTACAAATCACAGCTATAGCTTCCAGTGACAGAATCGAGCAAGGTTTTGAGTATGAGATTCCCAGATTTGGTACTCACTTCTTATGGCTTGGGGCCTCAGATGATTTCATTAATACCAACAACTTTGTAAATCTGGTCACCTCTTTTCTGTTTCATCTGGAATTCTAAACTGGAACAATATTTTAAAATATCAGCATCTTGAAGATTTAGTAATTTATCTACCTTAGAGTTCTGTTGTGTATACCTATTTCAAGTGTGCATGGCCCAAGAAAATGAAATGGTTGTTGTTTTGCAAATCATTACTACTAAATATTCCACTTCCAACAGAGATTCAGTTCAACAGACAGTTCAACAGACATTTTGTGGATATTTTATGGAGATTTTGCAGGGGTGGTCCATGGACTAAGGGAACAATATCTGTTTACTATATCAAAGGATGGGAAGGGAGGGCATGTGGTGAGTAATAAAATTATGTCGAATTTTGTGGTACCTGGGTATGATGAAAATGGTATGGAGTAATGGGTAGAATGTGCTGGTTTCCACTGGGTAGAGTTTATTTTCTGCATGGTGGCTGCTATAGGGTGTTTTGGACTTTTGCTGAACACAGAGTTGATAATACAGAGATGTTTTTGTTATTGCAGAGCAGAGAACACACAGAGCCAAGGCCTTTTCTGGTTTTCATACTGCCATGCTGGTCAGGAAGCTGGGGATGCATGTGAAGCTGGGAGGAGTGAAGCCAGGACAGGTGATCCCAACTGACCAAAGGGATACTCCAGACCACAGAACATCATGGTCAGTGTGTAAAATGGGGGAAGGAGGAAAGAAGAGGCGTTTGGAGTGATGGTGTTTGTCTTCCCAAGTCATCCTTACACGTGATGGGGCTCTGCTCTCCTGGAGGTCACTGAACACCAATCTACCCATGGGGATCAGTGAATTAATTCCTTGTTTTGTTTTGCTTGTGTGTGTGGCTTTTGCTTTCCATGTTTATCTCAACCCATGGGTTCTCTTGCTTTTACCTTTCTGATTTTCTCCTTGAGCAACTGTGGGGGAGTGAGCGAGCAGCTGCATGGGACCTGGTTGATAGCTGGGGTTAAACCATGACACTCTCTCACTTTTTATTTGGAAATGGCTGTCTCATATTCTTCATGGCGTCTTTCAGGCAGTACAAATCTTAATGAGGAAATGACTGACATTAATAAGGCAGTAATGTGTTTTCATAGCCACCACTTAGTGGCAGAGGCTTAGAATAACTAAGACACAGGTAATGGACAATTAACAGAAAGATGATTTGGTTTTGTCCACCTATTTCTCATGAAGAAATAGTGCAAAAACTGTCTCCAAATAGTTATTAAAGAAAAAAAAATCTACTACACAAGGAATATTTGATACACCCATAAACAATACAAAGTTTTCCTTTTTCCAATCCAGAGGATATATGGATGAAATAGGTATTGTCAGTCAGCCAACAGGTAACATTAATATCCTTTAAAAACATACTTCCAGGCTTCACAGAAAACTTTATTTTAAATTCAGCCTAGCACTTTATACTCACTAATGGGCACAACTTCACAAAGTTACTTGAAGACAAAAATAACAGCTCAATTAGATAGGGACCAGTTGGCCATCTTGTCACCATTACCACCTTGTACAAAGTTAAAGGCGTGTCTGTGCACTTTGCTGAACAAGGACAGCCTTTAACTGCCTTGCTGAACCAGGACATCAATTATTGGTGGACATTAAAAAAGATATTACCTAATTCATTATGTAGAGAGACAGTTGTTAGCACAGTAAATTAGCTGGATGATAGGTGGACTATACATGCTCGGAATTAAAGCAATCATGGTGCTATTTTCTCTGACTGGGGTTTATTCACTCAAAGTGCAAGTAAATGATGTAAATATGAGTAAACAAATAATTGTCACAGTAATATTTCAATTCTGGAGATGTTTTGCATTCATCTGAGTTTGAAACCTGACTGCTTCAGGCCTCAAGAATCTGTAAAAAGGAGATATTATCCCTCACAGGAGCAGAGAAACAAAGGTTAGAGGAGAACTACTGTCCTAACACCTGCAAGAGCCCAGGCTGAAATACAGAGGTGAAAGGACGGGTAACTCCAGTGAGGCACAGTGTCCCTGACTCATCAGGCAGCATCTGTCCTATGGTAAACCAGGAGAGGGCAAGCCAGTGTCCTGTCAAGAAGATAGACTTTTTCAGCTTAATATTTCAGATAATATTTTTGATCTTGAAGATACTGAAATATGTCCAAAATAAAATCATATGACCCCATGGGATACAGTATCAATGATTATAAACATGATTATATCTGATATTTGAATTCTTCATTTTCAGTGACTGGAGATACCTTTTTTCTTTTCCAGCAGTCAAATTTTTCGAGATTCTTTGGATATAATTTCTTCTGATCTTTGAAGTCTGTAGGATACTACTGAACTCTTGAAATTCTCTTTCTTGAACTCCAGTAAATTGAAATACAGATTTTTGTGAGATCTACAGACTCTATTGGTCAAAGTTCCTCTCACTTTTCCCAGTTGTGAACTCAGAATTACCATGCCTGTGCTTTGCTGTGAACCCCTGAAATAACTCATCTCTGTAAATGACTTTTGCTTTAAATGTCCTGGCACTATGGAGTATCACAGATCTCCACGGTTAGAGAACAGCTGTGTCCAGTCTTCCTTACTCTTTTGACATTTTAATTTAATTTAATTATGTGGATAAAAAGCTTCCTCTGGGGAGTCTGGCACTGGGAATAGGTAACAGGTGTCACACATTCAAACACAGATACTCTTTCTCTTATCTCTAAAATGTCAGCCTCCTCTATATCTAATCTATATTATAGAATGAAAATGTAAACACATTCAAAGCATCCTCAATTTAACACAGAGCCTTTTGACTTCTGTTGATACTTACTCCTTCTTACAAGACTTCTAGGGTAAGACCTACTCAACCTTCTGTCAGTCATTGTGAAATTCTGAGTCTCAGGCTGTTCATCTGCAGCAAGCAGACAAAGGCAGGTACTTTCAGAGATGATTTATCCCCTCCTAAGACAGCTTCAAGGCATGGAATGAGTTTGTCTCTGAAGGTGTGTCCCAGGTGAGCTCTACACAGTTATATTCACTTTTGCTGGCAACCCCCTGCCGCGGCCACCATCGCAATCCTTGATGTCAGTGAGCTCAGATCAAAAGCAACTCAGAAGCTGACAGTCAGCACATGGAATGATGCCTGCACTTAGTAGATGCTTCTTTCCTTACAGCAATTGGTGAACAAAATGGCAACCAGTCATAGTCTTTGATGGCCAGCTGGAAGGACATTTCCCCCAGGTCACACACATTATATAACTGGAAAAATTATTCAGTTGCACTATTTCCTTTACAAAATGCTGACTTTCAAAAGATGTCTCTCTGAGTGCTACTTGTGGTGGTTCAATGTGGGACTGAGTTCCCCAGCTCTGTAATTGTGGCTGCATAGCAGCCCACTAAGCCATTGGTTTATTGCCTTATCATTGAAAATAAATGATGACCCAATTAATTTTTCAAACTTTTGTGTCAGAGCTTTTGCCAAGACCTGCTCATGGCTATCACTTGGCAGAGGACATTATCATTGGCATGTGCTTGGTAGGTGTGGAGTTACTCAGCTCCTTCTGCTTTCAATAAGAGCAAATAACATTGAGGAGTTCCCTTGAGAAATGCAGTAGTGGGTAGCCTGGACTTAGGGTTTGATGGGTGATAGCTATTTTGTCTATAAATTGTAAGCTCAGACATCATGAGTTTTATAAACAGGATGGAAATCAGGCTCTTAAACGGGCATCTAAGATCCCAGAAGAAGGTGACTGGCTTCTTGCACAGTAGATAACTGCAGGAATTTCCATCACCACAGTTCAGGTATTAAAGGACTGCAATAAATTATGCAAACTGCTGTAAAATCGAATACTGTCCCACAAAATCATGAAAAAAATTGTAACATTTCTCAGCTGTTGACATGGTTATACAGACTGGTAATTAAACAATAGGGAAAAAAAGAGAAATTAACATTAAGTTTGGAGATACTGCAAGAATGAATTCATAACAGGTGCTATTTTGATCAATGTTATTGGATGCCCTGTTATCCAGTATAATATAGGATGAGTAAATGCTTTAAGAGAAAAGGTAGCAAGTGGACTAATTATGACAATGGCAGTAATTTGGAATATACTGGTTAGCTTCATGAAGACAATATAAAGATACTTGAAAGAATATAGTTTTAAAAAAAAGTATAGAAATGCATGCAGAAATATATATTCTGAAACAAGTGTTTTATGGACTCAAAACATTTTTGGCCTTAAAAATAACCAGTTTGGATAGAGCCCTTAGCAACCTGACCTAGTGCATGGTATTCCTGCTCACGGCAGCAAAGTTGAAACCATATGATCTTTAGAGGAATCCTTATAATTCAAACCCCTCCATGATGATTCTATGAATATGAAATAATATGAGAAGGGCTTTTTACACTTATATTTTGGCAAATAATGGGAAATTTATCACTTCACACCCGGAAATATCCCATTGTATGACTTTACTAACTTAAGTATATTAATGTCTTCATGATAACTTTTGGGATAAGAAAAAATACCAAAAAAATTGACAATATAGCAGAAAATTTTTGATAGGACAAGAATAAATCTATGTAGCTAGGCTACATTAACTTTTGCTTCTTGAATTTTGAAGACAATGAAATTCAGCTACTGCAGTTTTCTCAGGACCATGTCCAGCTGGTTTTGAGTGAGTGTCTCTGCAGATGGAGACTCCACAGCATCACCAGGCAGCCTTTGCCTGTGCTCGGTCTCTCTCACAGTGAAAAAGTGTTTCCTGATGTTCATGTAACACCTCCTGTGTTTCAGTTTGAGCCCATTGCCTCTGGTCCTGTTCCTGGGCACTACAGACCAGAACCTGGATCTGTCCTCTTTGCATCCTCTCCTGGCTCTGTCCTCTTTGCATCCTCCCTTTGGGTATTGTACGTGTTGGAAAAACCACTCCTGAGTCTTCACTGATCCAAGGCCAAACAATCTCGGCTCTCTCTGCTTTTCCCTATATGCCAAGAGTTCCAAAACTTAATCATCTTAGTGATCCTTCACTAAACGTGCTCCAGTATGCCCATGTCTTACACTGGGGAGCTCAGAGCTGGATATACCATCCCTTCACAGATGTGGTCCCACCAGTGCTGAAGAGAGGGGAAGAATCACCTTTCTTAATGTCCGTGGTTGTGGAATGGGGTCCCGTAAAAATGATGCAATTTAAAACTTTATAATCCAAAGTACACAAATGAAGCAGTGGAAGAAACCAATGAGGGAAAAGGAAATGGCTAAACAGTAAGGAAAGACATTACAATAATTTATAACCCTTGTATATTAAACAGAAAAAAAGATACCTGGATGGTGGTGGCAGTATTTGCTCTGAGAAATTATGTGCTAACTTAAGCCATTTGGATTTGTGTTGAGCATAACCAGATCTAAGCACTGGGAATAAACGCTGGCAGTAGAAGAGGGAAAAACAATGTTAGAAAATGCAATATGTCTCTTCCATTTTTAACTTCTAGGAACATGTGTTGCTTCCTTTCTGAATGCTAGCAGATGTCAGCACCCTGCAGACTGGTTTCTCAGTGGAGGAGAAATCAGAGTGGATATACTCTAAACGCAAATTGAGTAATTTACATTTAGACACTCATCCTGGAGCGGAGATTGTCATAAATAACACGCAGGCGATCCCTTCTTTCAAGACACTCAGCCAAACGCCAGTGCCCTGTTCCCAGGGAGCAGCTTCAATCAAAGATACCGGCCGAAAGCAAACTCAGTGGCCTCTCACACAGCGATGGCCTCATCAGAAAAGTGTATTAAAATGTCAGCAGGAAAGAGATGCCAATCTCTGCCTTTCCTAGCACACAATGACATTTTGAAAGCAGTGCCACCTGGTGACACCTGCCAAACAACACTCTGCTGCTCAGCGGAGCATACACAGCCTCAGAAATACCTCAAAGGAGGATCTGGAATTGAGTGAAACCAAAAAAAAAGAAGAAGAAAAAAAAAAGTAGCTTTTTAATTTATTTCCTTCTATAATTCCGTTTCAAGTTTCCACATACAAAAATCTTTTCTCTTTTTCTGAATAGTGGTGAGAGCAGGCGATGGTTTAATCACTGGCATCAGTTCCTGCCTGCTGGCACTGTAATTTGTCTCAGCAGAGTGCAGCCCTCCCCTGTGATAAGCTGCCATGCTACCACAAGTTATGAATCCTCTCGCTGACAGAGAGGCTGACCCACAGCCAACAGTACCAGGCTTGGTACAGAGCAGGTTTTGCAGCACAGTGAAGCTGATGCCGGAGTGATCACACAGCCTTTAATCACTGCAAACACCCAACACAACCTGGAGCAGCATCTCCTCCTCACAATGCCAACACAACAGCTCTGTTATGCTGGCCACCATGAGAGCCAGCCTACTGCATCAGGAATGGGCTCCAGACAAATCTGTACATTGGGGTTTAGTTAGAGAAGGTGAGTCAGCTTTATTCTGGTTGCTTTTTTTTTTCCAGTTTCAGTTCCACATCAAACTATAAACTGTAAGTATAAGGAAGCCAAGAACCTGCAGGCTGAAAGGCAAGCCAAAGCAATACCTTCTCCATAAGCATCTCAAAATATGGCAGGGCTGTTATATAAAGCAAAAAACTATTGCTTTAAACTGTCATATCCTTCAGCTGCTGTAAACGTAGTCTTTTATCTGTCCTCTGGATCTATTTTTACCTGCTATTCCCAAGTACCAAAATTCAGCCAGCAAAAGAAATCTGTTGCTGCTGAAGGTCTGTGCAACTCTAATTCCCCTTAGGTCTTGCTATGCATGCCATCCTCAGTGTCCACTGAATGATTGACATTAATTACTTCAATCACAGCATGTACGCTAGCTCAGTAGAAAAGGAAAAGGATTAAAGCCAGAGCAAGTGGATGAAATTTTCTGTGGGAGGATGCAACACCTCCAGACTCAATAGCAACTTCTGCTGGTGCAGCATGTGCTGCTAAAACTGATGCCCATACTTTGACCTACCTGGACACCTGTGTGCACCCAAACCCTCACAGTGTTTAAGTCCAAAGAAAGGGTGTGTCATGCCATCCAAGTAGGAATGGAAAGAAAAGAAGCCTGCTAAATGCTTCGTGTTGAAGGGTCATTTGTCTTCCTTTTCTCACTTGCAAACCAAATGACTTGATCATAAAAAGATTAGGAGCAGTCCCCTAACCTCCCACCCAGTACACACGCAAATAATAAAAACATCAGTAAAGGAAAATCACTCGTCAAATTTCTCTCAGACTTCTGGGTGTTTTTTGAGAAACAAATGTTCATTGAATTGGATATGGGAGGTGGTTTGATGTATTTAATCATTTAGTTGCTGAAAATGAGGGCAAGCCAAGAGAAGCCAAAGAACCAAAATGAGAGGTTCAAAGCTGTAGCCATTTTCTTGTTTCTCTTAAAAATGGGGATTTTTCTTCCTATTTAAAGAGCTATTAAAACAAAGAGAGCTAGTGTCAATTCACGCTCTGGATCTAAATATTTTAAAAGGCAAGCAATAACACTGCAAATATCTGGATGCATATATTCCACCATGAGTCATTGTATTTTAATATTTTGGTGTCTGGCAAATCACCAAGTGCATCACTATCTACCCTGTGAGATAATTAAGTTTAAAAGTCATAACAAATGTAAAGTAACACATAATGGGACAATCTAAAAGCCATGCATTTACATTTTCCTTGGAATATTTTCTGATTACCCTCTTGCAAATTGTCAGCTACCCAGTGATAGTAAAATTGTTTGAATAATTTTAAGAGAAAAATCAAACACATTAACTTTTAATAATATTTTATGAGACTCATAATTCTTTGGGATGTAATAACCTCTTATCCTACTGCGATTAGTCACTGGGATCCATCATGCTGGTCCCCTGGTTATTCAAGACAATCTAAATTTTGAGTAATACTGGAAAAGGTAATAGAGATCCAAAATTAATATGATCCTTTGTGCTTGTAATGTTATCCCTAATGGAAGCAGGTTTTTTTTTATAAGAATTAAAATTTATCAAGGAGCAAACTGTGAGGATCCAGAAGACGACATAATTTGTAGGAGATAACACTGTGATGGGACTCTGGTACAAGGATTTAATTATTATCTTGAACAACCTCTGTCCTAATGACAGTTGTCTGAAATGGCACAAGACACATAAACTCCCTACTGTAAAGGCCAGCAGCAAGAGGCAGGAAGACAGTAAATCCCTCAACTTGATGGACTGCAGGGAAATCTCTTGTTACCATTAGCCAGCCCACAGCTCACCAAGCCCACCATCCCAGGCTGTGGGTGGTACTCCGTGTGTCACAGAAAACCACCACATTCCTCTCACATTCTTGTCATCACAACTGTTTGCAGCCGTGCTTATCAATTTAATGCCTTGGCTAATTTCACCCCAAAATAATGCTTGTTTACATAAATCTATTCTCCATGGTAAAACAGCTCACGCTTGAGTGTTTCAAACGTTACCCTATTAATGGGAGACAGGATGGCAGGAGTAGATGTCCTATTGAAAATTAGCACACTCTCCAATTGCCTGTGTTAGTCCTGCCTGTCTGTCGGTAAGTGGTGATTAACACCCCGCTGGCTGCAGCTGTACTTCTCAATATAGCTTCTCTGAGTAGGAGGATGCACAGAGAGTACCTCATTACTATGTCTTTAAAGCTGTAAAGCAAGGAATAATGCAAAATAAATCCTTTAAACTAAAGGTCATAGACTAGAATATGTTGGCACGAACACCTGCTCGCACTTTTTAAAGAAAAAAAATCACAAAGATAAGTGATATATCTACTTTTAGTTCGTTCCCTTTCAATGCAGAGGCCACACAACTGGATGTTAGTAATTCTCAGCCACAGCAGCATGTTTTTATATAATGCCAGAAGAAAAGCTTAGGAGCTTAGCTAACAGGCTGCCTTGCTGGCTGAGAGAGTAGAGCTGGCATTAGCTATTTCTTCTCCTTGCCCCAAGCTTTTTGTTCACTGCAGACTGCAGGAGAACAGACCAGTCATCCTGTTCTATCCACACTTCCAACACTGAAAACTTTCTTCCAGTTCAAGCCCACTTTGTGTGCACATTCAATCTGTTAACTGATAGGTAAAACTTGGCTGTATTGCTAAGCTACAAATTCCAATAACCACAGACTTATATGAGAGAAAACTACTGCGTGACAAGGTAGAGAAATCTGCAGCGTCACCTCCTCAACAGATTTTGGTCTCCTTGTGGATAACGCTTCTGACCAGGGAGAATGTTGGTGGCTACCCTCATTCTTTATCTTTTGCTGTCACTCACAAGCTCAGAGGCTGTGCAGTCACACAGACAAGGGCAGGTGACACTGCTGCGTGTAAAACCTTACAGCCTTTTGGTGTGGTCCCATCAATTCCCCTTCTGGGTGGAGATAAACCCTTTGCCTTTGCCAGACACACCCTGGGCTCTGCAGGGTGCTGCAGGGGGCCAGCTCCAGCACCTGGAGAGGGCATTGCCAGGCTCAGAGCAGGCACCCAGTCCTTTTCCAGGCGGACACAGCACTTCTTGGAAAATCTAGTCCCACATATGAGCAGCAAATATATCTAAAAATATAATCACAAGTAAGTCAGGAAGAGTATTTTTGCCCTATTACCTGCTGTGGGCATGCTGAAATGGATGCAGCTTGCACCACCACTCCATCTGTCACAGAGGTGAAAGTCAATCTTGGGCAGATGCCAATGAAAAAAATAAAAAGAAGAAAGAAAATATAACTCTTGATTTTGAAAGAGGTACAGGCTGATTCAGTAGGACTGGAATGGGAAATGTTTTTATGCAACTGAGCCATTGCAAAGCAAAGCAATGTGATCCCATCTCCCATTACTCCAGGAACTGAGCATGGCACCCCTTCAGACCACAAATGCATTGTCAGGCAATAATTTTCTCTCATATACATCTGCAGTTACTAACTTTGTAGTTTAGCAATATGGATTTCTTTACCTGTCATTTTACAGACTGAAAGTGAGCACAAACAGACAGACATGCAGACTCGACTGTCTCCAGAAAACACCACCTCTCACTGCACAGAATTATCCTCCCAGGTGCAGGGTTCACCCATGTCCAGACTGGCCAAGTAGACTGAAGAGAACCCTTTCAGGAGGAGAATTGGGAAAACATTCGCTTTGTGTTTCAGTGACTGAAAGAATCAGTATGATGGAGACTGAGAAAGAGCTTTGAGCACCCTGCAGAGCTGTGAGATGATGTCATAAGTCCTGGCTGGAGTACTGCACTGTTTAGAAGTTGAGGACAGATTTTCTCTGGTTCTCCATTGTCTTGCTGCTCAACCAAAAAGCTGTAAATTATATTAGTCCTTACAGCCTCTGTGATCAACTAACATCTACTTTCTACTCCAAAACACTTTACAGTACTAATCTAATTTCAGAAACTATCACATTTCTATAAAATTCACAAAGCACTGCTGAGCATAGAACCTGTGCGTTCTGTTTGTTTATGAGCAGGCTCATTCAGAAAGCAGGCACAGGGAGTCCTGCTGGGACTAGAGATTATCCTTTGTAAGATCTTGGTTTGAATAGTTCCACTGAGATGAAAGCTCTCCTTTCCACAGCAAAGGAAAAAACATCCTGCTGGACCCTGAAAGACCAGCTTCTTCCATCTCCCAAAGTTCCACTGGTACTGCATGAAGAACAGCCAGCAAAAGTCAAATCCTAAGTAATTCAAGAATTCAATTCAAGTAAATCAAGAATTCAAAGTTCTTGTGGAATTTGGAAGCTGCACGTGGGACATCACCTCTTAATTCAGTAGGTTTACTGGCAGATCCTGGAACCCTCAGGATCTGCAGAAGCCAAGGGCTCTGAATGACACTGGAGAATGGCAGGCAACTCTCTACTGCCCACCCAACATCTCAGTGCTCCCTGTGTGTGCTGCCTCAAGAGAAGGAGCTTTGCCTCCCCCTCACATGAAACCTGGAAATGACACAAGATGAAAAAGGTCAAGGATGTGATGGAACCAACCACTCAGGCATATAGCCTGTCCTGGCAACCCACTGGGTGTGTGGCATAATTCAGCTTTCTGAACTGACATTTAATATTTGCATTTCCATCTAATACACATGGGATTACCTGACAAGTCACCTTGCACTACATATTCACCACTGCCCATCAGGATAATTAAATTGTCACCTAACGGGGGGAAGATCACAAGTACAGAGGACAAACCTCATCTAAGAGCCAAGCCTGGACTATTGAATATTTTATTAATATTTTTTTTTCTTAAAAGAGATAAGAGTTGTCATGAAACACGTGCCAAACTGCAAAAAATTTAGCATAGCTTTCCCTCAACATGTCATTTTCCAAAAGAAGCACAGAAAAAAAGAAGTCATAATTAGAAGAACTAATTGCATTTTCAGAATTACAAGAAATAGAATAATTCTTCGTTTGAATACTTGGGGGACACTCAGGCTGGTTATGTCAGAAGGCTTTAGATTAGACTGATAATGCAAATATGCCAAACTTGCCCACCTTTACAGAGGCAGTATAACTAAGCTTAAGAAACATGTCACCAAGAAAAGCTTATGTACCAGAGTCTACAGAATTGCAACTGGAATTGTCAAGGAATTCTCAGGGAAAATGTCCTTATGGAAGAAAAAAGTGAGATAAATTCAGAAGAGAGTCCTGATTGCAGCAGTGCTTATTTAAATCCATGAAGTATTTGTGGGGGTGTCACTCTCTGCTTCCCAGCACTGTTTTAAATCTGAAGATACCACAGGGATCTCTGGGTTGTTTCCAGACAGCTGAGTTTACCTACACTGAAGACTTCTGTCCCCTGGAATACAGAAATCTAAAGGGAGATCTAAATTATCTATGTTTTTGCAAGTATTTTGGCTGAAATGGAGACTAGAGAAAGCCCTCAGGCAGCAGCAAACTACTTCCCCCTGAAAAAGCTGCACAGTGAGATGGCAGAACCAAATCTGAGCCTCAGTCACTCACCATAAGGGTAATCCTGCAGGGTAACTGCAGCTAGTGAGGAACCAGCAGGGAGGAGGTGCCACTCCAGCCTGAGCCATACTGGCACAGACTGTGGGGAGATCCTGTTACATTTTTTAATATACATTAACCATAATTTTACTGTCTTTGATCTCAGGAGGAATTATTATTCTTCCTTATTGCATGGAAGACATGGTTTGCCATGATCCACTGAAAGTCATTAAGGAGATTACACCTGACCTGAAGATGAGACAAAGAACTTAAATCACACCTGAACCATGGCATAATTGTGGCTTTTCTCAATAATGACAAAAATGTTTAATTAATAATAGTTTTTTAAATTTTCAAAGATCACGGGTTTTTTTTAAGTCTGTGATTACCTTTTCAGATTAAAAAAGGCAAAGGAGTACATTTTTTTAAGTGCTTCCATAATTTCACCTAGACCCCAAAGTAATTAACACAGTAAGTTACTTGGGAGTATCAATACAGACTGTCAACACCAGTTTAACGTTTTTTAAATCTTCCTGATATTTTCATAGTCATTAACTATAACACAACAGTACACTTCTGGGAGCTCCACACCTAATTACCTTTCATGGGTAAGAAAAGTTTTATTTAAACATTCATACTAAATGCACTCTCTCATGAAAGAGTACATCTCAAACCTACATTAATGCAAAATACGCACAAATAAATGCATCTGTGTGATTTGTGGCAGCTTTTTGATGCATTAGAATGAAGACAACAAAAACCATGAAAAAAATCTGACGTTTTTGCTAAAAAGAGGTGCGTCCAGAATACGTGCATAGTTGGTATTCTCCATATGCAGAGCACTCAACTAAAAGATTTTCAGAAGCAGCCTCATTCTATGTCATGGCAAGAAACAATACAAAACATATTGGTTATTGAACGGCTGGCATGAATTTTTACTGCATATAAAGCAGCATTAAATTTCATCATGTGAGTTACCCAGCTGCCTTAACAAGGAAAACTGCAAATGATCACATTTTCTTAATTCTGCAGTACAGATTCTTCATGAAGCCATTCTGCACAATATTTATTTATTCATGCCATATGAAACACAAAACTTCCCAAACAGAAGGAAAGGACCATTCAGAAATAATTATGGTTCACAAAGTTTAAAATGTTCTTTAATCAGATTTTATATAAACATACAATATTTGGAATAAATGCTTATAACCTGTTTGAAAAATGTTGTGCCTGGGACTGTATGCCATTCCTGCTAGGGATTGCCTCCAGGAACACAGCTGCCACCTCCCTGCTGTGACAGAGAGGGTCAGCCCGATCAATCCAGGAGATCGATACAGCTGTAATCCCAATGTTTGTTTTGAAGCACGCCCTGCTATTTGAAAACAAACACAAACAGAAAACATAACTTTCAAGCAATTCATTGGATAGAAGGGGCAAGCCACTCTCTTACTACTCTAAAGAAATTTCAGAAGCTTCACTCTTGTCATAACAGCACATTCATGAGCCCTACCAGAGATGTAAGAAAATGAAGAGAAGCTGTGTACAAGTTCAGCACAGGCTGCTGGATGAGTGCAAAAAGCAGAGTTTTGGGGAAAAGCCTGAAGGGAGAGGGAAGCACTCAGTAGCAGCTTGGTGCCGTGTAATTTATCACTGCACAGCCACAGGCTACAACATATGGTGCTCTCAGTGAAGCACCCGAAGGCAGCTTGGTAGGGCTCTATGAAGATCAATGATACACCAAAGAATACCATTAAAAGACACATTCATCTTTCCCCAATCAATAACAGCCTTAAAATTATCTCCGTGACACACTATTCTTACAAGCATTGCTGCTGGGCTTCTTCAGCTCACTTGTCATCCTCTGGCTCAAGTCTTATTACTGCCAACTACTCCACATGCTCCCCTTAGTGGAGGAATTTGGCTTCCCCTGAAACTTAACAGATAGAACAAAGAAATATAAAAGTGACATCAAGTTCAATGAAGATGCTGAAAAAAATTCAGGCTCTTCAATAGCCTCTGATACAGATGGTGCATGTGGCAAGTGATTTTTTTTGTGTCTTTTATCAGATCCAAAAGTCTACTCTTATATACACTTCATAGATTTTAGCAAGCCAATGCCAAGGGGATTCAGAATTAATGAAAAGTATCTCATATCTGAATAAAAAGCAATTAAAAAGAAACACAGCTGACTAAAAATGCAAAGCATAATTTATCTTTATGCACAAGCAAAGCATTGTGTGAATTTGTGTTCTCTCCATCAACAGGAATTCTTTCCCTCCTGGGATGGGCTTTCCTCTGCATGGAAAACTATGAGTCAGCCCCTGATGCAAGGATGCACTGAAGCAGCATATTGAGGATGCCAGAGTCCCATAAGTTTTGTGACCAGGCTGGCTGGTGGTGTCCTACACTCCTGCACAAATGGGAACTGCTAGTGGCCTGTGCCCTTGCAGTTCAGCTGCCCTCAGGACACCTCCAAGTGAGCACCCTGCAAGGTCCTACTCCACAACAGGACAGGTCTCTCTGTGGACAGGGGAGCCCAGAGAAGGGCAGTACTTTCCTTGCTTTTTGGAACAGTAGATAGGCAGTTTTGTTTTCCACACAGAGGCATCGCTGAATCAGAGGATGCCTGTGGGTCCTCAACCCTCCCATCAGGAAATGGTCTTTCTAGGAAATTCAGTATTCACTCCCTGAAAAGACAAATACTATGGTTTTGCTTTGGCTGAGAGAAAACAGATGCTGCTGTTTGCCAGGGGCAAGGGGGCTAACACATGAGTTAACACATCCTAGAGAAATCCCTTTTATTGTTGTTGATCAATATACTAAGTCAAGATATCTTAGGCATTAATGTCAGAGTGACACTGCTCATCTGCCTTTTAATGAGCTTGGTCAGCAGGGTTAAGCAGGGCTTACCTTCACTTACTGAGGGCAGTAACTCAGAAACCATCTAGGAAAGGCCTCCCACAGCCAATGTCCAGCAGTGACTCTGAGAAACTTCCCTCACCTATGACACACCCTTGTCCCTAAATTCACCACACCCTATTTACTGCTCTTTAGCACCATGTGGAGCACGCATATTAAGTCTTTTGCTTTCCTACCTAGCTAGAGTTTAGTTCTGCCTCATCAAAAACATCACTGTAGCTATATGAATGAGATTTCATTAGGTTCTTGACAGATATTCATTTGGCAGAGGTCACAGTCATCATACCATATGACTGTTTTTCCTGGACCTAAAACATAGTTCTGCCCATCTTTAAAGTTCAGATTTGAACCCATTGTGCTGGGAAATCCAAAACACAGGCATATATTTGAATTCAGAATTGTACTTGAGGAAAGTGCTGGTATGGACTGAACTGAGATGCTACACCCCTAGAGCATCCAGAATTAGTAGCATTGCAACTGAAGCTTTGCCTGAGATGATTCTCCCATCTGATTCTAAAACTGGCAACTGTGAAAAGGTTTATATATACTTAAGAAACAATTACAGCTAGAGATGAAAAAAAACATTCCCACACCAGAAATATTTCAGAAATTAGGAGAAAATATAACCCGATTTTGATTATAATTAGGTTTCCTGTGGTTAGTTAAATGTTTTCTCATTTACCCTTTCATTCTAGCAGGGTAATCAGTCACCTGGTTCTTTATGAACTGTGCACCATGGAGTACGTGCAAAAATGGCTGGAGGCAGTCTCAGGACCAGCTTCTGCAAATGTGATGCCCCAGGCAGGAAATAGGCATGGGGCACATACACATTAGGAAAAAAAATAATAATAGTAATTAAGGAACAAAGCTTAGCTCCACTTTATTGCTAAAAAATAATGTAGTTATTATACCGAGCAACAGGACTTTTAATTTCTAATTACTGTATTTATTTTCCTAAACAGATTTCAAAGTTGTTGCAAAAACCTGGATAATTGTTTTGCATGAGCAATTAAATATTAAGACTAAATAAACAATATTCATCAGACAGTTATGTTAAACTGCAATTATTTAGGAAAAAAAAGGAATAGACAGTTTGCATTTCTGGCCTTTGGGAAAGGAATCACTTTTGGAGTTTCTTATTAAAAGTGGGAGGATTTTTCCTTGTCTTGTAAAATTCAGACTTGAGCTAGTTTAGAGAGCTGATTGCAAACCCAATCTATATTTGCAGTGAATATGAAAACGCTAAAGAATGTTCATTCACCACTTAAAATAAACTCCTTTTGAGCATAATACTTCTCCTTGAGATTTTATTTTCCTTTAAAAGAAAGGAAATTTGGTGGGAAGTTGAAAGAGGGCATAATGAAAAAAATCAACTTCTCCAAATCTTTCTATATTTGGTTCCATCCCATTGCATCTTCTCTGGTTTACAGGATGAATCAATAAAAGGTATTTCCACTTTTAAAGGAACACAGAATTAGAATAGTTTTAGCAAGTACCCCATTTAGTACAAGGAAGTAAATTAAGATGGGTCTTTGTGATTAGGTGCTTTGCATAGGCTCCCACTGAAGCTCACCAGCAAGTCATTAGTGCTGCTCTAATTCCAAGACCACTGTCTGCACTCCCATTTAAACACCGTATTTCACCTGTATTGAAAATAAAATTAAATATATGCTTTGGGTTTTGCTGTGATATTTTTTTTTCTTCTGGAAGTTTGACAGAGAAGGTAGGAGAGCAACTACCCCCAACTGCTTCTACAGTTTCCATTTTGCAGTTCAGTCCTAAGTACTTCCTCCTGTGCTGTTCTTAACTTCAAGCATCCAAATAACACTTCAACTAGAAGTGTTTCCTAGATCAGGACATTGATCTTTCTTTGTGGTTTATCACTTTGAGACTGGAAATAAATGAAACCTTTTTTTTTAACCTTTAACTGTTAGTTGGCAAGAGAGTAGCTTCATAAAATCATGCCAACTATCCCCTAGATAATGGTATGTATTTGCACATCCACATGTGTTCATTTCAAGGTACTATCAGTATTAACCAGCTGTTCCCTTTACTGAGTACAGGGAATACAAGCACTGATCTAAATGTTGATGTTGTCACATCTAATTGCCCAAAATAAACCTGACAATATTCCAGGGAAAATCACTGCAGGTATCACTACATATGCTCACTGAGGTATGTCTAATGAAGAGTCAAAACAGAGCATGTAATGCCAGAAAACACCAGTGTTCCCACCTAGGTTTTAAATAACATGGACTTTATCAAAACTAATAATTGCAAAATTTTGACTTTATAGATACTCCTCTCTCTTGGCTGCATATGAAGTTGTGGCTCTATGTGAGCACAAGTGAGCAGCTTGCCTGGTGCTTGCAATGATTTTCCATGAGGAAAAAAAATTTAAGTACTGCAATATCTTCCAGAAATGGAAAATTTTATTGGGAGGCTTACATGACAAAGCCACTCACACCCTAGAAATCCAGACATGTTTTACAACTAACAGTTTTATAAAAAAAGAGGCAATTTCAGAGCCAGAAACCCATGAGCACAAACATTCACAGACAATTTATAATTCTGTACCATAAATAGCTGGCCCATAATTCATTGACGATGAGTTAATGAGAATATTTGTAACTAATACCCATAAGAAAGATAAGGGATGGTATAATGTGGTTTATACTTTCCTACAATACTTTTCAAGGACAGCAGGGAAAGGCTCCTGACAGCAAAAAGCAACAAGAAATATTGCACTGACCTACCAATTTCCTACAATCCCATCAAAGGAATCCATGTGTAGAGACATTAAAGAACAATTTGTCCCAACTGACAATTTCCAAATAACTAGATGCCTTTTAATTGCTGGCATCATTAACCTTAACAGTATAATTGTATAGCTCCAAATAATAATAATAGTAATATTACTCTCACTTCCGAATGGTTCAGCAAAAACATGATGCCCAGAATAAATTCTAAGAAGGAAGAGAAAAGGAAAGAAAAAAGTTTCTAACAGATAAGAACAGGAACTTTATCAGTTTTATCTGTCAGCTCACAATCTTTAAGGAATATCTTCATGTAAAGTTCCTTAGACAAGTAATAAATATTAATAATTGCCAACCACCTATAGGTTTTAAGTGACCTTTTCAAACAACATGTCAGCTCTGCCCATTCTGAGGATGCACTGTGGAGCAGTGCATAAAACCAGTGTGGTCTTGAATGATTCATTCCAGTGGAAACACAGGTTTCAGCAATGCTCCCTGCTACAGTAACCTCTGCTGAACTCTTGCTGACATACTCTCTCATTGACAAGTTTAACTATGCATACAAAAAAACAGGAGGGAGAAGAAGTCTCCCTAAAAAGACCAAAAGGCCCTTCCTACCTAGTCCAGAGTTCTGAGTCACTCAGGGTTGGATACTGGTCACTGCAAGTTGTCTCTGCATTTAAGAGAGAGGAAAACACGTCTCTAAAAGGCAATTCAGATTTAATGTTCTCAGTGACCCTCTGGGGGTAATAGGTGGGTTAGTCTTACCTAGCTAGTGGTGAGATACATTCAGATTAGAATTATCTACCATGTTTTATACAGAACAGCACATGTGAGCTGAAACAAAAATTTATTTTGTCAGATAAATCTGACAAATAATTGTAAATAGCTTGTATTACCAACAATTGTAAATAATTTTATTATAAATAACCTAACTATTCTACTGGTTTTGGCATAGTCATGTTCATGGAAAGGGAAGGGCCTGATAGATCACTTCATTCTGCATTAGGGAGCATAATGTAGCAAGTGTCTGATTCAGCACATGAACCTCTGGGTAAGGAGCACTGGCCTTCACAGGGAGGCAGTTTCTCAGCGTTTCAATACATTCATAAGTGCTGCATTAAATAGAAAGCCCATGTTATGCAGTTCTTCATGCCAGTGAAAAACACAATTATATAACCTGAATATTAATATTTGAGAAAAAAACATCACTAGAAAGCAAGGAATGAGGAAGAACAACCTCCTGGATAATGCATGAGGCTTGTCCTCATCTCTGCTCCTATTTTGGCCATTGCTACACTTGTCCAGTTGTCCTTTGCCAGCCTTTTCATCATCTTTTGACTCTTTGCTCACACATAAAACAGGGATAATAATTCTCAGCTGCTTTAGGTAGTGCTTTGAGACGCATTGATAAAAAGCTAATCACTACAATGAGGCTTCTACAGTAATTATAATTGTCTTGAAAAGCATGTAAGTATACAAAGAGGATAGTTCTTACATTTTGAGCTGTAAAATATGCTTGGCAAAAATCATTACTTAATGAAAGCATTATTTCCTAAACATCAAAAATTCAACAAAGTGGGAAGCTTATAAAATTTTTAATTCTTGTACCTTCTGCATCAAGTAGTTCTGCAATAAGTACACTGCTTTTTCAGAGAGGAGCCACATCCAACAGCAGTGAACACTATCTTTTGAATCTATATTGTACATGGGTAGTACTGTTATACTATTATATATATAATATATATACTGTTATACCATACTGTTGTCTGAAAAAGTATTTCCAGGGAAGAGGGCAGTGCTTGAAACCCTCAATTCCTATAAAATCCTTCTGCTGTTGTTTCTGAGCTTGGTCTGACCCATGCTGGGGTTTCTGTCTCTACCCCCTACTGCTGCACTACAGCAGGCAATAGCTAATCTCCACAAACCTTTCTCCCCTGGAGTACAATGTGAGCAGTAAAACCTAGACAGGCACTGGTCTGCCTCCAGAGAGCCTATCTTATTTCTTGACACAAAGTCACTCAGCTTCAAAGTCAGCCACAGACATATCTAGTGCCCTATACAGAAAAGTTATGGAGCGGTCAGAGGACAGGGGTATGCACAACCTCTAGTACTTGAAAAATTTAGCACTTCTGTTGAATACTGCATTTTCCTTCCCATTCTGTGCTCAGAGTTGATGCTTACACAGGACTATCATATTGGGGGACAGATCTATCAAAAATCAAGAGGATTTGATTCTTGCCTCGGCATACACACATATGTACTCTGACTTAAAAATGAAGTAAGACAAAACAAAATTAAAACTTGATTAACAGATGTTTCCATAAAGGCTCAGCTCAAGCAAAGTTATCTCCAGTGCACTATGAATATTCTGGTTAAACAGGACATTTAAACATTGTGGCTCTCTAGAGCAGCCTTGTTGAGATCTATGTGGCAGGAGTGTTATGCATGATACTCCCTACAGAACAGTTGAAAGCTCGAGATATTCCATAGACAACCAGTAGCAATCTTGTCATCAATCATCTCCAAATTTTATCCAATCCACTCTCATAAACTATTATTTAATATGACTTTTTCTGGAGAGGCTTCTAGGAGAGCTCCTGCTTCTAAACAGGCAAAGGAAAAAAGAGATTTTATTAATCTTTCATGCTAATAAAAGAAGATTCAGCTAATAAAATACAGTTAGCAAATCAGTTCAATGTAGCGAAATACAGCCAAGCCTGCTGCTTAAATTTTTTTTTTTGCATTTTTTTAATGTCAATTTTTATCTTTCTCTTGTATTTTTGTAAATTCCACATTATTCTCTTTTTAGTCTCATGGCTTAGGTACACTATTAGGACATGGATATTGGGGTATTATTGTTCCTCTGTAAAACACTGTAAATCTGGGGCAGACTGTTTTTACTTTGCCACTAAAAACCTCTCATGTCTGTAAACACCTTTAAGGCTGTGTAAAAGAAGGAAATCATCAAAGAAAAACATGCAGATTGTCTCTTATAATATGCTGATATCAGCAGAGCACAGGCTTTTTGTACACAGAAGTGATATTTTTATCCATTAATACTTCAACCAAGTATTATTGCTTCTTGTCACCTATAAAATCATGTCTTATTTTTAGGCTGCAGACTAGCAGTCTACATATTCAGAGAAGGCTGTCTATACTGTATTTGCTACATGCTGCATAGCAAAATAGTTGACGTTTCTTGGGAACAAGCTACCACACTCACAGAGCTTCATGTTACATTTGATATTCAGGGATGTTCTTCATTAGTTTGTGACAGCTGTTGCCAACTTTTGCTTCAGAAAACACTGTAAAAGTGTAAGCATACCAAGATCAAAAGTAAGCTTTATAAAAAAAGACTGCTGTAAAAAAGTTAGAAGAGGAAAAACTTTGCTGCTAAAATCACATAAGATTGCAGGATCAGATAGCTCAATTTCCCCTTAAACAAGCTCATTCCCCCTGAGATGAAGATGAACTAGAAAACTGACTTCTTGGGATCTCTGAACTGAAAAAGATTCTTCATTCTGCATGTGATCATACAGAAGGAACTCTGTAGGGATAGTAATGATTAAAAATATCAGCTTTGTGCAAATGAAGGTGATACCATATGTTAAGAACATATTTCTGACACTTACAATGAACAATGAGCAATCCTGCTGTTGATGTACTTTAAGAAGCTGCCAAAGACTATGACTTTAAAAGGGAGATGATGAACAAGATAAAACGTTAAGGGAAAAAAATATATATGCTTCCAGGAGAACTCTCTTAATTTGATAAAAGGTCAGGAACAGTTTCTCTCCAAATCACAGCAACAGATGATTTGATTGGGGCGAGAGTAATCCCAAAAGCCGTGTGTTTTGCCTTTGGGTCTTCTGTTTGCCCAATAAAGCTAGGAAGAGGTGTTCCACACACCTCTTCAGACAGGCCTAAATAATTGTGCTTTTCTGCAAAGCTCTCATGAGGAATCAGTTGCAATTCATGAGTCCAAGGCCCTCACAGCAGTTCCATCGGTGTGTTACTGACCGACACTTTTCTTGACTTCTGCCGTTGTGAGTTTTCCAACTTCTTTTCTCCTTTGGCACATTTACCAGTTTATAGATACATGCATACACATTTAAATACTTGTGAAGAAGTACAGTTTAGATTTTGATACTTAGTGGATCAAGGCATCCTGCAAGGACAAGGTAGGTTTGTTGTAGGTTTCCTTGCTTAAGCCAACCAGATGGCCACATTATCCAGCTGGCTGGATTGTTCCTATGTGACACAGAAAGAAAGGACCAATAAAATGAATATGGAAAATTATGATGAAAGAAGATTTAAAGGGAAAAAAGAGGCTTCCTGCTTCAAGGCTTACTGTGTCCAAGAAGAAGCTATTTCACCCATTTGCCTGCAATGACTTACAGTGTTAGACTGCACAGCTGTGATGTGGCTTTGTGGTCTCATTCTCTGTTGGCATTGTCTGGAACTTCAGGGAAGGTACATCATCCAAGCTAGTGGGCTAGTAAATAACAAACAGCCCATAGTCCCTGAAGGGTGCTACGATCTTAAAGTATCTGTCTACTCCTGTGGATATACCAAAATACAATTTCCCAAAAGACATATTAACTACTTATGTCCAACTTGTTGTATTCAGCTAAAAGCTTATTATATTCAGCTCACAAATTCTTTCTCCTCCACTCAACAAAATATACTTACCTCCCCTGAGGTGTTTCACAAACAACAAGCTGTTTGCAACAAAATTCTATGTCCCTTCTAAGACCCAGAAAAATACCAGGCAATTCTCAAAATCAGTGAAGCCCCATCAAATGCAGTCAGCTTGGGGGAATCTCAGTGGTCTTCAACAACACTAGAAGAGGTTTCTTTCTTGTAAGAGGCTGCAGTTCACTAACACGGTAAATCCTAGAACTTAACAAGAATGAATTGTACTGCAAATTACGGCTTGAGTAGGAGTCAGACTCCTTAAGAAAAATGCTGGTAGGTCTAACAGCATGCATAAAAATTTCTCTGTCCAACATTCAAAGGATTCCTACAAAGGCATCTGTCAACCCCTGGAGCTCAGATAATTTAGAGAAATAATGTAAGTGCACATCCTCTTTTTAAACTCAGTTTACACATTCACACCAATTTTCTGTTTCTATTTCCTGATAGGAAATAGATCTAAGCCAAAAGGAAAGAATTCACTTTTATGGGACAGCGAGATCTTATTTGGTTTAAAAGCTTCTGATCTATGAAAGACATGATAACAAAACACACAATGTGGTTCCTGTTTACTTAACGCATTATTTCCACAGGAATTCTGGTGCTGCCATAAATATAACTTCTTGCTTTTATTCCTTTAGACATATTTCCCTTTTTCAGTAATTCTAACAGAACTCAATTGTTAACATAAATATTGCCTTTTTTCCACTAATGTTACCAATCAAACCTATGGGACAGTAAGCAGTGTCAATATTATTATGAACATTGTCCCTCTAATAACTCAGTGTGGATGGCACGTCTCTTTTAAAAGAAGCCAAAAAATAGACTTCAGGGAAGAAATATATGGTACCTCTGCATATCAGACATAAACACTCATTCTGTTTTTATGGCCACTGCCAGCTTGACAGGTACAGCAGCGAGACAGCCACCTCCTCTTCACCTTCCCCTACTGTGGAGGTCTACAGGTTCCCCTGATGCCTTATCTTCTATATTTTTTTGATTCTGTGCTGTTTTAGTGGGTAGTCTTAAGTTCCATATTAAGTGCTACTGAGTTCTCTTCACAGAATAGATAGGCAAAACAATTCCTTCTTTAGTTTGATACCAAAGACAACTTTCAGGCCCAAGAACAAAAACAATGGTGAAGTAAGAAAAGAACAAGGAAGATGGAGCTTCATAACCTGAAGCTATGGTTGGACAATTAACTCCAATATGCTAATGGACCAAATCTTATAAAAGCGTCCATTTTGTGACTATTTTGGGGCATCTTGGGTGTGGTCTGGCTGGGCTCTTATGCCGCCCAGGTGTACCCATTGAGGCTTTTTAATAAATACCTACTTTATCCTTTTTCTCTACCTAGTCTCTGTTCCAGGTCAGCCTTGCGAGGGAATCACCCTGGCCACCAAGCTGCAGTGGGGGGATGAGTCTTGCTTGGGATGCACAGATGAGACACTGTGCTTTTTAGAGCATTTGTACTCAATCTCTCTTTGATGGTTGTGCAGCTGGCTCAGGAAAGGACACATCTCTACCTGGTGTCCTGTTAGATGTAAATCTTCATCAGGAAATCTCTATGGTTATGGATTATCTTGTCCACTGTCCTTCTGGAGGTAACCTTGCCTCAGGTGGTCCAAGACCTGCCCACCAGCACCAACCCACACCTGAATTCCTCAACAGTACCTTGAACTTTGATCCTTCTCATGGCGCAATGAGAAAGGAATAAGCCCTACTTTTACCCCTGCACATCAAACAGATTAAAGCCATTGGCTTGTCAATCACTGGAACAGACTGCCCAGGTCTCAACTCTCTGTTGAGTTATCATTGCTGGAATTATTTAAAAGATGCATAGCTGTGGTGCGTAGGGACATGGTTCAGAGGTGCTGGCTCTTCCTGTTTCTTCCTTCATCATTCCCTGAAACTGGAAGAACAGAAGAGAAACTATGTTCCTGATCTCTTACCCAGTTGTCCTAAGGTGCTGAGATCACTCTTGATTGCCCTTGGGATTCTTGTTGCAATTTCATTGCTGCCAACCTGGAAAACCAGTAATGGACAATGATCTGAAGGCTGTATCAGGGTGAAAAGATTTCTCTTCACGTCTTCAACCCAAGCCCCAAAGGAGGCAGCACATTTCCCTAAGAAATGGGTCCAGGCTGCACACTGGGCCTTCTGTTCCCCTCAAGAGATAGTCTCCTATGACAATGACCTGTCTTTTCTGCTTTATGTAAGAAGTTTTGATGCAGGTGACTGAACTTCAGTGGCACTGCCATGCTGGATGAACCACTGCCCTCATCACTTGGTTCCACTTGCACAACCTTGTACCTATGATTTTGGGGTAATGTGGGGGAGTCACAGAGGGGATGTGCCTGCTGCACTGGGCAGTAGAACTGCCCCCAATCCCTTGAGCTCAGCAGAGAGAGGATAAGGAATCCTCTGTATCCTGTGTTCTATCTGCCTGCTGGGCCTGTCTCAGGAAAGGTAAAGTGCAATTCTCTCTCATGTTCCTTGATAATCCTCAACCCCAGGGGCTTCTTCTATAAATGTGGGGGGGGCTTGGCCACCACTGCTCTGGCCTTACCCAGGTCTTGGCAGCTGCTGACACATGAACCACAGGCTCCTGGTGGATCTCAGCTTCCACAGAGGTTCAGGAACCCACAAGAGAGCAGCTCCCTGTGGAACGTGCCACAACTGGAACCATTCACTGCAAGAGTGCTGGATTAACACTTGGACTTGTTCATCTTAAAGGGTTTGTCCAACCTAAATGGTTCTACGACTCCTAAGTCCAGCTGTGCAACTTAATGCCTATTTCATGAGTGCACTTGGCACCATCTGAATTACACCTTGGCAGAAGAACCTGGATGGATGCTGCACTCCCACTGCCCCAAAGGAAAGCTGAATGGCAGCAGCATGTGGATGACAGAGTTTAGAACCACTAAGGAACTGCATCAAAACTGCTGGAAGGAAGTCTAGGTATCCTCAACAGAAATTTAGTAAATGGCATCACAATGCCACTTTTTTTCAATTGGAGAGCAAAGACAATAGAAGACACACTAGAAGAAACCACAGTGTATCTTTTTCAATTTGACTAGAGGTCACACTGCTTCTATGTTTACTTTTCCTAACTTTTAGACAAAGTAGTGTGTAATACCTGAAACCTGCATGAGAGTTCTTACCTACTTGGCTGAAAAATCTGGAAAAAAAAAAAAAAAAAAAGTTACTATATGGAACTGGTACTTTTTTAATTGACCTTTTTCTAGGAAGGAAAATAATTTTTCATGCCTCTCCAAAACATTACTATAGTTTTTCCACCTTTCTATCATAGGCAAAAATCCTTAACTCCCGTGTCAGTTTTCTCAAACCTATGCACACTTAAGGTTACTCCTACAGCTATCTGGTGTCTTATCTAAAAGGTGTGCTTCTTCATAGTAGATACACTCCTTAAAATAGGTGTAATTTCCCAAGACTTTACTTCTGAGTCCTAAACAATATTTTTAGCAGAAGATACTTGTTTTCATTGATTGTGCTACAACTACAGATTCGTGCTGCTTTCTGTGAATTCCTCCACTCCAAAAAAATAGTAGGAATTAAGACTCTACTGTCTTAGGGACAGAGGGAGACTGGAGTATGTTCCTCCAAAAGAGTTTAATTGCCTGGAAGAGGTCACAAGGGGAAATGGCTTTTCCTCCAGCTCAGGGATTCAAATACCACCACCAAAGTGCTGTGAACGCAGAGCTTAAAATTCTCATTTAGTTCCCTACATGAAGTCTCCTTATCCTTGACTTGAGAAGAGCAAGATGAATTTCACTGATGGAGAATTTCAGGACAGTGCTTGATACATACTGACTTTATAATTAAAAATATACAACTGAAGGAAAGATGGTCATAAAATGTTGCCTGGGGCTGTATCTAATACATGATGTTGTTTTAGTTTCCTCCTTACATTATATTTTTATCATCAGCCCAGGGAGTTCATTAAATCTGTAAAGCTGTTGGAGGTTATCTGGCAGCAGATTGTATTACTAGAGAGAACTATCGATCCAGGGTACTCAGTCTCATTACAGCACACTTCCATAAAGCCTGCAAGAGGCAGCAATCTGTTGCTTCTGCACTGACTACAGTTATTTCTCATGGATGGAATAATGAAATGTTTTCTGATGTATAATCATGACAGATTTTATCTGGAATGAGTATAACAAGTAAAAGTCAGTCATAAAATATAGCATGGCTGGAATCAAAGGAAGTAAACCCCTCTGCTTTTCCATCAGATTGACAAATAACTAACATATTGTGCAGCTCCTTGTATATGACATTAAATCTCAATCAGTTGTTTTCCTACTGTGAAATTAAAATGGAATTATTTATCTGGAATATCAAAAAGGGCACTGCATCATGAAATCTAGTCTTGTTTTGATGCGCTATCTTTTTCAATAAAGACTAGAAAAATGCCAAATGAACTCCCTTATCATTGAAAATGCAATATATGAAACCTTCGGCAGCACAGGAAATCACCACTCAAATTTTTAAAACAATTATTAAACAGGGTTTACATGATAACATAATGTAACATGCTTGTAACTGGGATTCATTAGTTTGAAATTTGTGAGGAGGAACTCAACTTAGGCAAATCTGCAACCCAAAGGACTCAGAGGAACATTTTCAGTAGGTTTTACATAATGAAATACCAAATTATATATACCAGTTTATCTTACTATATTGACAGCTGGCAGTACTATATTCTGCTAAAGCAGTGATATGGTAATTTCAGTACTCTCAATTTAATAAAATTTCAATATTTGGGGCTGAGGTTTTCAAAGACTAATGCATGCACAATTTTTTTTTCTCCTGGAAAGTCAGTGTTAGAAAAATTAAAAAAAAAAAAAGATCTCTTCTGTGTATTACCCAGCTGATAAGTGAGAATTTACAGTTGCTTTATGGAACAGCCTGAACATGATTATGCTTTGGAATAACAAAACACAGCTTAGCTGCTACCCTAGTGCCAGAAGCACCTGCACATTGAGGTGTTATCCAAATGCAGCCATATTAAACCACTTCCACAGAACAGTTCCCACATGTTGATCCATGCAGGACTACCTACCTTGGGGAGGGAAGGGCAGTGGCAGAAAAAGGTCAAGAAAAGCCTGGGAGCAGACTCCCACACAGAATTCAAGATTTAGGGACCTCTCAGCAGTGAGAGAGCTGGGTGAGCAACTCACAGTTCTTCAGTTTGGTTGCTGCTCTGCTCTCTTGCCAAGAGTTACCTGCTGCCTCCCAAACTGCAAAGGTCTGCTCCACACTGTGGATGTAAAGGAGGCTCCTGCACGGGATTTGTGTGAAATAGTTCACATTAAAAGCTGTATCTTGGCACCTCATCCCACCTTCTCCCTACCCACGACCTGGCACACTTCTAAATATTTAAATTAAAAATGTTAAGATGGCACGGTATAACTGTTGAATGAAGGATTCTGTATGCAAAAGCTCATCCTCCTCATAACAAAGTTTTTGTCATTATGCTCTATCTCAGTATAATTACAAAATATCCTTGTGTCAGGGTGAATAGACTAAATAGGCACCTGTCACTCCAGAATCTAGATTATTAATCACATACATGAAAGAAGGAAATGAAAACAACACAAAACTGCTTTATTTCTGGCAATCCTTGACTCCTATATGCTTAATTTGACACAGCAACACCTCTGAAAACAGGGTTTTTGTATGTCTACCTCTTATACTATTACCAGGTACACTGTACTCTCATTGCATTCTCTAAATCTCTGTTCAGTATTGGAGTGCTGTTTAGAAATAAATGAAAAAATTTAATTTAGCCTCGAAAAGGATATAGATGGTCTGTATGAAAGGAGTAAAAATGCAGCAGAAGATGCTCCATATAAGCTTGTGGCATCAACAAGCAGGAAGGAACAGGAATTGTGTACCTGGGCTAGGGCTTGAGCTTCAGTCACATTATTTCTTATGGTTAGAATATACAAAACCTTCCCTCTGCTTGCACTGAGGGGAGCCCACAATAGGGACTTTCCAAGCAGGGTTCCTCCATCCTGTTACTTTGCTTTGTGAAATGCATAGAGGTAATAATCTGAGACCTTTTCACCTCTATCAAATGTTTTACAGCAGATTCACTGAAGAAAAACAGGCAGACAGATATGGTACAATCACATAACCTAGAAAAGACTTTGCTAAAGTGCTGTTGAGAGATGAACAGAACATAACCAGCAATCAATAACCCAAACGTTACAATTTGACAAGCAAAAGACAAGAAAATCTGCCATGAAAGACAGCTTGTTGAAGAGACAGCACATGTATGATGTACAGCATGGTCAATTCTATAATTAGAGAAGCGTAGAAACCTCCTTTATAAAGGTGTCCTTAGATGTTACCAAATAATTTCACAAACGGCTTCTTGACACTTCTGCACAGGATGGTTTTGGAGTTTAGATCACTATATCAGAGCCTTATTTCTAAAAACTTGACCTCATACTCAGTGGCTGCTTCCCACTGGACTTCAAAATTGGCTGAAGCACAAAAAAAATTCTATCAGGTCTCCTACTGGCAATAAAGCAAAAGCCTGTTACACAGTAGATTTCTTTTTGCCATTAAAAGTGTCCATTCCTTCCATAATCGCTGGACTGCCACATTAAGTTTTTATTTCCTTCTTTGGAATGTAGTGTCTTTGTTTATTAGAGACCACAAAAAAGAGAGGAAAGTTCCCTTCTCCAGCAATGAATGAATGATACACTTTCTCTGTTCTCTGAAAAATGGCAAGTAAGTTGGACTGAGTGAAGAAGTGTCTCAGACAATGCAGCAAAAATATGAAATATAGCAATGGGTTGGGTAAATGAAGCAACAATTAGGAGAAAGAGAACTTTCCCTCTAACTGTCCAATGGGTGGGAACATCAGAACATCATATAGCATTCTGCAATTTTCCTTTTACGAGAATTAAATAAAAGTGGAGAACCTATGTAACACTTCACTGAGAGCTGGGAAAAGTTGTTATGGTGAAGGACTTCAGAAATTAAAACTGTTTAGTTTTCAAAATAAGACCAAGAAGAGATTTGATTACAGCAAAGCTCTACTTTTTCAGGGAGAAAACACCAATATAAAAGGCCTATTTAACCTAATGGAGAATGATTTAAGAAGAACCAATGACTAGAAGCTGAAGCTAAATAAATTTAAATGAGAATTAATGCCTCTACTTCTAGCAGAGAAGAAGGTGATTAACCTTTCAAACAAACTATCAGAGGAAGTTCCAGTTATTCCAAGTACTGAAATTTCAGATGAAGGCTGTATGACTTTCTGGAAAATATACTGTGGTCAAGTAAGTCAGTGGGTTCTACATGCAAAGCTTTTCCTTAAGAGTGAAATTTACTTTACTTCTTGAATGCCAGCATTACAGCTGCCACATCCACATCCACTCACATATGCAAACACATCAACACCTTCCTTCACTTTTGCAAGACTCCAGCTCTTTCCTTTTAAGAAAAGTTTCAGTATGCTCTACAAAGAGACTAAAGAAGCCAAGGCTAAATTGCTCCTTTTCCCTTCTCTTTTCACATGAAAAGTGAGGCAGGCTATAGCTCCCATTTGGCATTTTCACTTGAAGGGGACATTACTGCACTCCCAATACAAAGAGCAGGTGTTCTTGGTGGATCACAGAACACCCTTTGACTCCAGCCCCATTCAGCCACACACCTGACTAATGGATAATTAAACTCTCATTACAACAGCTGGAAAATTACTCAGTGGTATCAGTCATGAAAACTGCCCCACTGCCTAAACTCTTACTGATGCCTCCAAATGGGGACTCCTCTCCACCTGGAAGAGGCTGGGGGTGGTTTAGGAATAATGACAGTGCTGACCAGGGTGATGGTAAATGTCACATCCATGTGCAGCCTCACTCCTCCAGTCTGCCACAAGACCCAGAAGGACAGAGCAGCAGTCATGTGTTAAGTCATGTGTTTTCAAAAGTGTTTCATCAAATGATGTACAGAGGGTTTCCCTCTTGAATTACCACTGCATCAAAGGAAATTATATTGTAATAAATTTATGTGTGTTTCTTAACGGGACAATTAACTGATTTTCTGTATTAGAAGAGGGTGTCATCTTAATTTAGGTGCATATTTTATTACACTGGCATTGTAACCTCACTGAGATCAGTCTCCACATTTTGCCAGGAAATGCATAGAGATTGCTGAGTAATACAAGCAAGACACATCACTGCACTGCAGTCATAGTCAACTTTCCATCTGACCCATCCTGATCCTTTCACTTCATTTTCTCATGCTCCAGAGCCCAGAAAAGCTCTTCTCCCCTCTTTCCTCTGCTCTTTGATTATAGAATCATAGAAAGGTTTGGGTTGGAAGGGACCTTTAAGATCACCTCCAAGTTCCAACCTCCCTGCCATGGACAGGGACATTTTCCACTAGGCCAGGTTGCTCAGGGCCCCCATCCTGCCTGGCCTTGAACACTGCCAGGGATGGGACATCCACAAATTCTGTGAGCAACCTGTTCCAGTGTCTCACCACCCTATTCCACCCCAAAGTCTTTTCTCATTTACAGAGGTTTGCTCTGTGAAAAGTTCATGTGAGAGAAAGAAAACAGTTAGATGACCCATTGCTGTTTATTCTTGCTATCTGCTGTTTACTTGGATGATTTTTAATTGGTATAAAACTGGCAATGGAGATTTCACCACCAGCCATATCTCTTCTCTCCTACAAGCACATGGCTCACCAAGTTGTGATGAGCCAGCCCAAGTGTATTTATTTCAAAGACATCCATTCACTGCTTGATTTTCTGCTGCTGGCTGGGTTGCATTTAAAAAGTGCACCCTCCTCATGAACTATTTCTGACTGCAGTGATATCCCCTGTATGTCAAAGGGAAGGTATTGTCATTCCACAAATCACACAAAATATTTTTATTTTACTCACTACAAAATGTCAACTCCACAGTTTTTTATGATTCTCAAAAAACCTCTAAGTTTCTCTTTATTTTATGCTCATCTTAGTGCAGTATGCTTTCCTCTATTTTGGTTCAGGCTTTTCAAACAAACTGTGGCAGGCGATTTTGCCAGGGTTAAAAAAGCCACTTACCTGATCTGTCACAGGCAGTCTTAAAGACAGATCAGCTAAGTCTGTCTAAGTAGTGCCTCCCACCCAAATATTTAAATAGCAAGTCGTTTAATATGCTATAATAAAAACCTGCCCGATCCTGACAGCTCCAAATTTTGCAAAGCAGAATGCAGCTGATGGAAAAATAAGGATTAGGCCAAAATGTTCTGTCATTTCAGAATCAAATGACTGCACTACAATTTTTACATGACCTTCATAACCCAGAAATAGAAATGCAAACTCTAACTTCCCTTGCAACACAGGTGACTCATCCAAAAAGCAAATCAGGATGTATCTTCTACCAGGTTTGAGTAAGTTTTCAAGGCATTGCATTTAGAAACACTTTATATATTGCTTGAGGTATTTATGACCACAATGATATTTTCTGCATGTATAAAAGGGAACATTGCTGGCAGGAATACCAAAATTGAATATTTAAGTGTATTCATTTACAAAACCTTCTTCAGCTTGGCTAAAACCTCAAAACACTGCTTGCCTTGTTGTCAAAAGTAATTTCTTTCAAATTTTCTGAATGTAACCAAAGAGTCAGTTCCAAGTGCCCCGCTCTTAAACCATGAGAAACTCTGATCAGTGCATAAGGGACAGCTCATCAAAAGAGCTCCTTTCTCAGCCACACACTCAGCCTGAAGTAAACCCAGAAACATATTTCTCTGGGAACTCATCACCTCCTTCAAAGCTACAGTCTGCATAGGGTGTTCATTGAACATTTCCTAATAGGAGAAAGCTATCCAAAATTCCAGCATAAAAATTCCAATTTTTGTAAAGCTGCCCCTTTTAAAGAGGTTCATAAAAGAAATGTGAGACTCCTCAGTTTGTTGAATTCTTGTATCCAGCTGGCTCATAGTCCTACATGACTACCCCTGCTTATGCATGGTCTTTGACAATGCGTTATCTTAAATTAGCTAAAAACCCAAATATCTCACCTACAATCAAAAGATGTCCTGAATGACCATTTCTGCATCTGCAGAAACAGTTCCTACTGGAAGTGTTCCTGCTGGATCATGGACAAGTGTCTTGTCTAGGTACAATGGGTAACTGTGAAAGAGCAAAGAGATTTCCTCAAAAATCTGCTCAGCCCAGCAGGACAGATAGGGAAGGGAGTGTGTAACCAGCAGAGTAGGGTAGCAGCTTAAATTCGGTCCTCTCAAACCTTTTATCAAAATGATTTTAAAAAATCTCACCTGAAGGGTTGTTGTCGTCACCTCAATTCAGAAAAAACCTAGGAGATGTCAAGGGATCTAACGAGCTTGTGTTACATGTTTTTATTCATTAAGCTTTTTTCCTAGTTATACTATCAGAAAATACAGTAAGGATATAAAAATACGCATTTTGTCCATCTGATAGCAAGCCAGACCAGAAACCAGGTTCTCAGATTTATAATCCTGCCATCACTGAAATAAACTGATGACAGAATACACAAACAAACAACAAAAAAAAATCATAGTTTTCATTATACCTCCTCACATTCAAAGTGCACCATTTACGATGAGGTGCATTAAAAAGAAGAGAATGATCTTCCTTTTTTTAAGTACTAAAGCCCAGGAAAAAACTCAATCAAGATTTAGAGGAACCACTGATAAATAAATTATTATTTGGCACTACAATTTTTAAGATGCATGGGTTTTTTATTAAAATCAGCCTTTGAGCACCAAAATGAGAAATCACAGGAAATTAGACCTGTGTTTCTGCTGCACTGCTATGGCTCTGAAAATACAGGGCTCCTGCTGATTTACAACACTGGCACTGTCGATTCCACCAAGTGACTACTTACAGGCTTTGCTGCTGGTTTGAAATAGTGCTGAACTTTGGCCAGTGCAGGAACTTGATTACGGAGGCAATGTCTCCTGGTCCTCTTCATTATGCTGATAAAACAGCAGCTAGCACTTCGCATTAGGCCGAGCTTTGACTTTATTACAGGATTTTTACTAAAGCTTGTCTTTTGGTGTCACTTCAGGAAATGTGGAGTCTGCATGTGTAATGTAAAAACAACTAATTGATTCTGTACCACTGCACCTGCATCACTACTTGCAATAGATTATGGCTCCTGGTATTTAAAGTGGGGAGAAGTAATAAAGTGATATCTACCTGCTATGTAAGTAAATATTTGGTATGAAGAAAGACCTTTTCCTGAATGGTATTGCAAACATTGAATTAATTTCTTTTATTGTTTTAGATAAAACTTTATACTAAATATACAGAAGTTTGATATGAAGAGTATTTAGAAAAATGGCTATCTATTGATGGTGACAGATTACTCAAGTTCAAACACCGAGTCAAATGCTGAATTTAATCAATATGTGATTGTGATGGCAAAGTCAGATTCATGAACAGTATTAGAAGTAGACCTGCTAGGAATAAAAAACCCAATTCTTAACTAGAAACAGGTAGTACCTCGTATGAATGCTGATCTTTCCAACTTTATCAGAGATCAGAAAGAAATAAAAAAGCAGCACAGCCCTGCACTAAATTTTCTCATGGGCCACTGCATTCCTACAAAGTATTAATGAAGGTCACAGGCTACAGGACATTATAAAGAGTACAAAAATTAAGTGATTTCTGTTTTCTTTTCAGGCATCAGCCATTTTCAGGAATTAGTTTCCATTTCCCTCATCAGGCCCAATTTTGATGCCTAATGACACAATTTTGCATGCAATGAATTGTGCCCTAAAAAAGACTGTATTGCTGTCCATAGACTATAAGAAGAGCCCAGACAAATAACTACAGCAGCTATCTCCAATTACAGAATCACAGAATATTCTGAGTTGGTAGGAACTCACAAGAATCATTGAGTCCAAATCTTACATGAATGGTCCATACAGGGATCAAATTCACAACCTTGGCATTATTAGCACCATGCTCTGAGCAACCGAGCTGATCTCAGGGTCAGATGAATCCCACCTTCAGTATCACTGCACCTACTCAAGTCCAGAAACTTGGATGCACAAATCTCATACAAAAAGGACCAACATTTTCAGGTATAAGCACAGAAGTTCTTTCCCAAAACTGCTTCCAGTATAACACAGTTAAGTGGCCTGCCACAGCAAAATACTCTTCACAACCAGGAGGCACGTCCATGTGACAGAGATAGTGTCTTTCTCCTCTCATGAGTGGGTGTAAATGCCTTGCAGCAAACAGGAACTTGAGCTCCTTTACCCTCAGGTTGAACAGTAAAATCTCCTTACTGCTTTACAATGCATCAGACCTAGGGTAGCTCTGTCCGCGCTATCGCGGTTCTAAACTTGCTGATGGATTTATTCAGCCACCATTCCCCACTCCACGGGGGACCCCCATCACCTCAGACAACATTTCTAGTATGAATAAAACAATCTATCCCAGAGAATTACTGATCTAAGCACGCTCTCTACAAATTACCAGTTCTGTTTCCAAAAGTGACCAGCCATACAGATAATGAGTGTCCTGATATCGATAGCAATGCTCAACACCAGACTACAATAATTGAGGTCTAATTCAGTCCTTCCTTTCCTAAGTGTGACTCAAGTCTGCCCAGCTACTACTGTGAATAAAGCTGCAATTGTCCAAGAAGACTTAAGCAAAATTATTTGTTTGCAGAGAGGGATGAATGAGTGGCCATTAAAAAGCTAAGCAAAGCATAACAAAAACGCAAACAAAAATAGGATATGTTTTTGCAGAATTTTGGGGCAAAAGAGAAACGCGAAAAATAATAAAAAGGTGAAAGGCAGCACTTCATTTCTCCTTATCCTCTCAGCTTGTTCCATGCTTCAGTGGGCTCAGCAGAGGCTGCTGCATCACCAGCATGCAGCATGCAGGATCATCACTTGAATGGGAGCCAGCCAGCCGTGGCAAGGATGGACTCCTGGGCACTAGGCAGAAGAAAAAGTCAGTTTTGAGGTAATTACATGTTGAATGCCCTTCTTAACCCGCAGCTGTTGGAGGCATTCAGCACATATGGTTAAGGTTGATGAAATTTTTAAAGTCACTGAAATTTATAAGGTTACCTTGGCAGGCCACCCAGCTTGAATTTTTTTTCTTGCTGGAGTTTGAAACAGCAGAGAGTGAGAGCACACTGTTTACTGATTGTAGAAGGGGAATGCAGTCATGCTGCGTCAGGAGCTGCTCAAGGACCAAAACTGAACCAAAACTCCTCAGTGCTCCAGGGAAAATGACTGAGGGAGAAGACAGACAGGAATAATTATCCATTGCTTCCTATAAAGCACCTTATCACTGTCTTGGCTCTCTCCAGCCCTTTCCCCCAACCTCAAAAGAGAGAGAAGCATTAATAAAGAAAGATGCCACTTCCCTTTCTGGCTGCTGCATGCCTGTGGATGTGGTACCTCCTGCAGTGAGCAGGGGAACTACTTATAGTGCTCAGATTAATTTTCAGCTCAGCGAGGAATTTTGACAATATTTTTTGAAGGAAAAATCCTCACGAAAGATGACTTTTCTTTCTTTTATTTTCCAAAGAAACACATTCATCAGAAGGGATTGGCTCACAGAGTCATGCCCACTTGCCACTCCCCTTAGATTTTTGTCTCACATTTTATGATCCCAGGTGTGTGGCTTCAAATATAGCTGAAGCAAGTAGCCTTAGAAAGAAATTATTACTTAGAATACACTGAAAGCAGTTGGAGTTCTTATTTTTAGTCAGCTCTTTGGACCATTCCCCACTGTCACAGAACTGAACCCTTGTCTTTATGTGGAGCCAGGCACTGAAGAGCTGTCAAGACTAAATAAGGCTTTTTGGCCTTGGATGCTGCCAGGAGAATTCTCCCCTTACTTACCAATCCCTCTTCTGCTTTTCTCTGTTAATAGCAGGGTCCCAGCCACAGTCTCCAATTAAAGTAGCCATGACTCTGCTCAAAAAAGCACACTCTCAAAAGAGAAAATGTATTCTACATATTTTCTTGCTTTTTATTTTGAGTCAGTCTTTGAAGCTGTGTCTGTCATGTGTCTACAAGCAGGTCTTAAAAACAGACCTGTACAACATTATATGAGGCAGTAAGACATTAGCTGAACAGCGCACAAAGTGAGAAGTCATTTGATTTGGAGGATCTGAAATGATCTTTCCCAACAAAAGGATAAGACTTCTTTTGTTTTATCACTCTGTAGGAAAGCTCCAGTGTTCAGCCCTGTACAGTACCAGTTCAGTGTTATTACAGAGTATTTCCATGCAAATCACTGTGGAATTGCATTGGCATTTTCAGAGAACTTATCATGATGAATGTGTTGCAAGCTTCTTTACAGTTTTTTAACAAGTAAAAATGTAGATCTGGGTGGCTCAGAAGAGGCAAGCTTTGGACATTCAAAGTTTGTGTTAAAAGCATTTGTAGCAGTAGGATAAACTTACTGAGTCCTTGCTACTAACATTCCTTCGTGACCAGATGCAAGAAGATGTAAATAGACCTGCTCTTTGGAAATCTTACACTTTTATCTAGAAATTAGTTGCAAATCCTTAATTGAATATAGTCATGAAGTACAAAGGTGTAAAGTGAAAAACAGCAATCTGTACTTAGGAGATCTGGTCAAAGCACATAAAAATCACCTCTAGAAGCCAGGATTATTGCAGGAGTTCAAGGGAAAAGAGGCTATGCATATACATGGAACTCATATTGAGGAATATTTAGTGAAGACTCAAACACGATCATCTTTACATGCAGCTGATCCCATGAAGAGTTACATGGCATTACAGATACTTAAAACAGCCATATACTGTGCCTGCTAAATTTGATAACTGAATTATAGTTAAACTGAAATGTATGCACACTGTAATCTCGATTACCTATGTATTTTGGTATAACATAAAACTTCAAAGAATTAAGTGATGCTTTAAGCATTGCAAGTGAAAAATTACCCATGTAAATTTTCCTTTTGGAAAACCAGACTAATTTGTAGTACTAATCACTTTTGCAACAGAGAAAGTACAAAAACCAGCCATAATGGGCAAAGGCAGTCAAGTGTCTCAGCCATCTGAAGGGAGGTAGAAAGATCTTCAACCTTAGGAATTTCTGCACTTGGAAAATTTTCAACTCTGATAGATGCAGGTCATCTCTATGCGACAATGAGCTGAGTCCCCAGGTATTAGCCAAGAAGTGAATGGGAATCAACTTTTGTTAATATTTTCTATATAAATATAATTACAAGCCACTCACCCTATACAATGACTATCAAGAAAGCAGGCTAATGTAAATAGTTTTGAAAAGGAAGCCAGACTTCAGATGTATAAACTGGATGGTGGAGGTTAACAGCTCTAGTGATTCTGCTGTAGGTTGCTTTATTGCTAGTCTGTATTCTTAAAGAAAAAGGCAACGGCAAGTCACTGCTGGGGCAGAAGTCACAGTGGTTTCAAGAGACCAGGTAAAAGTCCCAGGTAAAGTCCATTGAAAGCTCTTTCTTCCACAACAGCTGCAAGAGTTGTGTACTGGAGTACTTTAGATTACTACCCAAGAGTACTGATGGTGTTCACCAGCCATGTGCCATAACACCACATCCTAGGCCAGTAGCTGTGAGGTCCTAATCAGGCTGCACATATAAATAGACTAGCTGGGGCTACTGGAAATATTTAGAGAGTAGATTACCAGTGAGGTGTTGCTATTACTGCATATTGCTAAGAGTACCTAAAAATTCAACCAACTACATAGTCAAGCTTAATTCAAGTGAGTTAATAGGGTTTCCTGACTCAAATGCTACAAATAGTTATGAGGGACCTGTTCCAGCCTCTATAGCCAGTAAAAGTCTCATGACTGGAGGAGCTTGTTGACAGGCTTGTTGCTACATCCCTTCCAAAAGGATTTGGGATGTCCATTGTTCTGTTTTGCTGCTGGAAGTATCTCTGTTGAAAAATGAAGAAGATGCCTCATAAGTGAGTGTTGTCAACAGGTTTGGAAGAAGTTAGCCAATGATTTTGTCTGAGAGGGATCATATCAGAAATACCAAAGACAGAATTGACAGAAACTGGAAAGTCAGAATTTCATTCATACAAACTGAAGCCTAGAGACTAGCAGAGCAGGCAAGCTTCATGGTTCAAACTTCTGTGACTTCTGTAGTGCCATCACTCAGTGTTGAGATACTGTGCTCATCTGGCCCAAATGCTGCGCACACAGAAAAGCTGGACTTAGAGTGAGTACACATTTCTGCCAAAGAAACAGTTAACACCAAAGCACACAGTTTTAGTTTAAGTTCTCCTGCTGTCTACGGGAGCTAATTGCAATCATAGCCTTCTTCCTTTCCCAAAGCACTAGCAATAAGTGATGGGAACATTTGTCATAATTATCCTTTCTGAAGAAGCACAAACCAAATAAAATTACCACAACACTATCTTGAAAAGGTATCAAGATGGTCTGTTTAAATAGAGAGTAAGATGAAGTATCCCCCACACTCACAATATAGTCATATTCACTAATCACACCAGCATCTTCTCCTTTGAAGAATTGGGCAGAAGGAAACCAAAGGAAAGGGGCAGGCTGAAAACCCCTCCCTGAAGTGATCTTCTGTAGGGGCACTATATTTGTGTCATGTATGAGGAGCTTCAGCAGACCCATATGTTGTTACTATTCCTTTAGCCATCCTTTAAGTGTTCAAACTTCACTGCTAGTGTGGGAAGTGTGTGACAGATACACAGTTAGTATTTCCAATAATAATACAAATGAATGACATTCTATTCAAACAGTTTAGACAACAGCAATAAAAATAAAAAAGCACATGAAAAAAGAAAGGAGAATGTGTGTGTCAAATAAGCTACCTGTAGGCTTGAAAGATGGAGGGATAATTTAAAATGTGCTATTAGGGCAGCAGAATTGAAATGAATGTCAGGCAAGTTTGAGGCTAACACGCTCATTATTCCTTTGATCAGTGTTTCACAGTATTTAGCATGTGATGGAGAGCTTTCATTTATTTATGGTAAGAAAAGTAGAGTACAAATTATTAATAGCTCATCTCATTCACTAAGTGTGAAAAAGTAGCAGGAGTGCAATGGCTGCTTAGAAAGCTCTTGTTTAGGAAGTTTTAAAGGAATGTTCCACGTACAGCCCAAGCTAATGAAACACCTTTGAAAGATGATACAGCTTAGTGGCACCACTTGAGGACAATCCCTTAGAAATCTTCCAGTGAAGCAAAAGGAACTAAGGCAGCATCCCAGCTAGTGCTCTGCCATTTCAGTGGCTGTAAATAGCACCCCAGATTTTCAGCCCAACACATATGAGTTCTCAAAATTGATTCCCAAAACAAACCCAGAGGAAAGATCGATCTGCTTTTGCTGAACCAGAGTTGGAATCTTCAAGTAGCTTGAAAACTAACAAAACTAGTAAAGATGTGAGGCTGGCAGAAGGAAGGAGCCAACTGGGAAATAAAAACCAAACAAAACCAATCCAACCAAAAAAGCCCCTCAGAACCAAAGCAAAAGTATGTATCTCTGTAAGATACATATTCCAGGAGTACCCTGGGAAGCTTAAACACTGGAGTAAAACCACATGTATTTCCTCTACCACTGCCCAGAGGGGCAAATTCCACAATTGTAAGTCTCAAGAATCAGTCCAGCACCATCCAGCTGTGTGCTACCCTGAAGAGCTGATTAGAAAACCTATTAGATTAGGAATTGGATGTGAGTTCTGGTGGAGATACCTCAGTCAGTCATTTATTGCACCTCCCATACCTAAACTATTCCAGATGTTTGTTCAACCAATTCCTAAAGAGCTCTATCACCATTCCTACTATTGAAAAGTTTTCCTAGTATAACCTGCAGCTGACACAAAAAAATAATTCCTTCCCCTGAACAGAGACTAAGCTAGTTAAAAACCTCCACAGGTGACTTGGATATCTGTGTTTTCTTGTATTTTTAGAAGCACACCTACTGCTAAGCTTGTGTAAACTAAAATGAGCAATAAGTAACCATGACTTATAGTTTAAGACTCTCTAAATAACAACTCGGACTGCCAAAGAACCTCTAGTCACACTTTAACTAACTGTATAGAAAAATCACTTCATCCACAAGCAATAAGCAGATACCACTGGGACAAAAAGCTCCATCTGCTTAGCAGAACTCCATGACACCATACAAGAGTTTATGACAAAAAGTGAAATGCCAGGAGGAAACTGATTTTTTAAAAGTTCTGTATCTATTACTCAATAGCTCTTCTCCCAGTATGTAATTCTAGTAACACCTGCTCTCCTCAGTGTCTAACATCTCCTTCTTGTACTCCTTTTAGTTCTGCCTAGACAAGAGATTTATGGCAGTGTGTGGCATCCCACCCCAAAGCAGAAGGGAGTACCCAAGATTCACAGATGCCCATGGGGGAATAGGAACAACAAAAGTCAGAGAGTCCATGAAAACTTAAGTTTTTTCTTAGTAAATTATAAACTTGGCGTGGAAATTGGTATAAGTTGGTCCCTTATCTTCTAGTATAAACACACAGATGCAGATTTTGACTACAGGGTAGAGTGAAAGAGAAGACAGAGAGAAAGAGAAGAAAGACAGAAAATGAAAGAAAGAGAAGAACTAAAATGAGAGAAAGAGAAGAAAGAAAATGAGAGAAGGCAGGGAGGAAAGGAGGGAGGAAGGCATGAAGCTGATCTTGTGAAATATGTGTGTTTTAGTATCAGTTTCAGAAGAATTGATGGCTTGGGTCATAAAGGCTGCAATCTTCAGCAGAACTTGGCAAAAGCATGCAAACGAAAACAAAATTTGTATCAGGGGCCTCAGTTTAGAGTTTCAGAAAGCTGAACTGAACCAGCTTTGGTTTGACCAAACATAAAGTTGTAGCAATAAAATTAGGATAATAAATTCAGCTTGTATGTATGTTATTCTATATACATCTGGCAATATGTCTTAGAAGGATGAAACCAAAATTGTGTAAGACACTTTCATAGAAATTAGCAGTCATACTGGAAAGACATATTGGTTCACACATCTCCATAACTGAAAGAGCTATATCAGTACAGAAATCTGTCCTTACATTACAGTATGTAAGAAGATGTTTTTTTTTATTCTTACAACAAAGCACAGTTCTAGAAGGAAAGATTGAGAAAAAGTCACACAGAATTTTTAGACCATAGTGGTTAAGGCCACTGTTGCAAAGTTAAATCCTTTCCCTCTCTAAGTCAGAGTAAGGACAAACCTAAATTTTCTCCTTCCTCTTCCTGTTCATAGCTGTCATTCTAGGGCAGCTCACCATATCCTTCCTGCTGAAATTGCTTTACTTTATGAGACCAATTGAGAGCTTGTATATGCAGAAAGGAAATTGACCTTTAGGTAAATGGACTATTCACTTAGAATTTGCAAGAGTCAAATTGCTACACCAAAGAATTTAATATGCAATGAAGGAGTCTGGACAGTCTCCTACTGTTTGGAAGACCAGAGGTAGGAAGACCTGACTAATAAATTCATGCACTTACATGGTGAGGACATTAGGTACCATGTACACACACCATGGATTGCTTCTCCTGTTTTGATCTAAACAGTTTATTTCACTAAGGTATTACTGGAACTGCTATTTTCACTTGAAAACAGTCATTTTTGATGAGCAAACATTTTCTTGTAAATCACTTTCCAGCATATTCTCAGTCTCATTTTAGATGGATACCTGTCACATTCTGAACAGCCTTTACAGCCTCAGACATTTTCCTATCTAAATGCTAACTAGAGGTGATACTGCCTACTTAGAAAAGTCATATGAAGTCATAGCCCACATTACTATAACAGCAATAAAAGGGCAAGAAAATGAGGAGCTGTGCTATTAAACATGATGAAAATAATAAATGTTGTAGCGTTTGTAAATGGGTTGGGAGGTATTTTGAAGTGCAAGCATTTTTCTTCCCAGTCTAGAACAGAGCTTGGTAATGAGGAGCAAAGTGCCAGAAGCAGACACATTGCACTGAGACACGCTGGAATTGGTGGATCTTTCAAGCCTGCTTACTGCAGATTAGGCAAAGAGAGTAATGAACTCTCTGCAGTGCACTGAGGCTGAAAAAACTACCACCTACTAGAGGACAAGGCAGATTTCAAGGAGACACTGGCACTTTACAAGGAAGATACTGGGATTTTGCTATACCGATAACTTTTATAGGAATGGTTGAAAGTGGGTATCAAGGTCTTTTATAGTCAGGCAATAAAAAACCAGAACTATGTGAGAAAATCTTCCACTCTAGCTGAAAAATGTATCTGAAGCCAAGGAGGGGGAAAATCAAACCCTTTAAGAACAGAATGAAAAAAAAATTACTATTTTCTTCTTGGGGATTTATATGTCTTTTTAACAAAAAGAGAAGGAAGAAGCCCTCTCAATTTTCATACTCTCCTTGTTCAGGTACATCCTTATAGTTCAGATTCATACTCCTACAATAGACTCCTTCCTGGTATACAGCATCAGGTTGATCAAGTATTGTTTACATCCTGACCTTGCTGTGCATTACTCTGAGCTAGTCCACTTAGATCCCAGCTATCTATCTGCGGGCCTCAATCTGCCCCTTCAGCCCTTTCTCAAAGCAGGAGATGGAACCTCTCTACAAAAACTCAGGCTAATCCCACATTAATCATAGGAGCCCTGGTGGACAGGGTGTTTTTTCCCTCCTCCCATCTCTAAAATGTGGAATGATACAGATTAGAAGTAATGAGCTCCTGAAGGATAGCAGGTGTAACTCTTCTCTGATAACCTGCTCTCAGGTTTTCCCAGTGGGGAATCACACCTTGGGCAGACAGAATAGCTCCTGTAGAAGCAGTCTGCTCCCTGGCTGAAGGAAAAGAATAAGCCAGACACAAAATGAAGGCCAGATATTCATCCATTTAAATATCATTGGGGGAAAAAAGCCCCAACAAACCCAAAACATTTAGTTGCAATTTTGCAAGATTCTGCTGCAAACAATCCTTAACCTTGATAAAGTCAACAAAGGAGGAGAGGAGCAATCACTTGCACTGAAAACAGCCATCAGCTAGTACTCTCTCTGCTGTTTTTTACAGTTACTTTCAACTAATTTACTTAGAAACCATAATCACCCATCTTGTCATGGCAGACATTAATTAACTGCAACATTTACAGAATTACAGCAGTCAGTCAAGTATCTCAGTTTTGACAAGCAATGCAGCCAAGGTAAAGCCAACTAATGCAAGCCACTGGATTTCCTTCGGAAGAAAGTCAAAGGCTGTGAAATAAACGTCAGAAGGATACACAAATGAATACAACCCCCAGCACAAGGAGCACCGCCTGCATTGCTGACACTTGCCCTAAGCTGCAGCACACTTCATTATTAAAGAAAACCAAGGCACTGTGAGCCTTAATTTCCCTCCTAGAAAAGGAACATGGGAGAGTGAGAGTGACACAAGCAGCTTAGCATCCTCTGGGTAATTAAGTCTTAGCATACTCTAGGGTGCTGTAATTCAGATGCCATAACTTTGAAACATTGGAATTTCAGCAGAGGAAAAGACAATTCAGTTTGCACAGTGCTTCATTTTTAATTTGCTGTCATGCAATTATTAGCTTATTCTAGAGTTAAATTTTTTATGATTATAGTTTCTGGCCTCTCAGTCCTCACTCCCTTTCAATAAATATACATGTTCTCTGTTTACCTTTTAGTTACATTAGTTTTCAAGAAAATTACATTGTTGTTCCATATGTTTCTGTTTCTTTCTAACCTGACAGATTTTTTTGTTTCTTCTTCAATAGATTTGATGAATGGCAGCTTTATAATTCCTCTCTCAATAACTGCTCACATTCATGGAGCTCCCCACTCCTCCTAAGGTCATTCATACACCCTGGTCATGTTGTTTCTTCAACTCTGGCTTTGTCACCGTTGTGACATTGTCTTGCTTGTTGGGTACAAAACCAAAGCCGTTTTTGGCTTTCTGTAAGGATAGGGCTATACAAACAGATAATATGAGGCAGTGTGTTCCAAGAGTAGAGAGCTTTGAATATGTCACTCTAAAATATAAGAGCCATCTTGCCTCGTGGCATCTTTGGACCCCTTCACCTTAACCCCTTAACTTACTTTAGCTGAGAGAAGCTTCACTTCCTATTAGCTTTGATCCACTTCATAACAAATCAGAATTAATGCAGGCTAAGGAAGCCAGAAAAAATCAGAAATGAATTTCCAGCATCCCGACATTTAGCCTTTAGGGAACTTATTTGGCTTGGTCTCCAAGACTGCTACAAGCTGCTAAGACTTCAGTGGACAAAACGTTGTGACCGTAACTAAAAGGAAACAGCTGAAAGAACTCAAATACCCTGACATGATTTAGGTTTAAACAAGGACATAGACATTAGGAAAGGATTTGATTTGTGGTAAACATGAAAAGAAATAAAACTAAGTGTGTGTGTTGCTATTTCACGACCCGCTGTGCAAACATTGCTGTAGGCACGGTGGGTTTTATTGCTCATTAGTAAATAATCAAGTTAAAAAAAGATGGTTGGGAAACTGCTGATTGATGAGGAATAAAATAACATGACATAAACATCTGTCTCCCACTCTAAGATGTGTTAGTAGAGGAAGACATTGCTAAGGCACTTGAATGCTCAGTGCCCTGATGAGATAGTGATTACTTTGGGAACGGTGTAACGCAACTACAGCTGCCATTGCCTTTCCCACAGGGGGAATGCCACAGAATTGGGGGTCTGGATTGTTTACTTCCAGAGTGTCTTTTATCACCTAAGACTTCCACAGGGCACAAACTTTCCTTCTCAAGAAACAAAGCTCTTAGACTCTTGCTTGCAGCATGGATCCCTCCTTTACTAGAAAACATTTTTTCCAGCTACAGACAGTGACAGTTGACATGCCATCTCACCTCAGGCATGTCCAAATCTACATTGCCAAAAACTCAGATAGATCTGTGCAGCAAAGATTTTTAAAGCTTAAGAATTTAAGAAAAATATTCCACACAGGTATCCCTACTTCATTAAACAACTTTTCTGGCAGAGAAAGGACAACACACTGACTCTTTCACTCAAGCATCTTCTTTCAGTGGTTTCCTCTGTTAGCTTTCACACCTACAGAACTAAAATCACTACAAATTTTACTAGTAAGCACAATAGTTTTTTCAATTTCTACTGAACTCAGTTTCTGTCCTCCAAAGAGGATAGAAATACAATTTCTCCTGGGTGCCACCCACTCCCTCTTCCTTTGGTCTGCCTTCACATTGAGAAGAAGAAAGGCTGCATTTGCAATGACCATCTATTTTTAAACCCATAAAGATCACGTACAAATAAAAAATAGACTCTTTTCCCAATTAAACATTAAAATAGTGAGCAAGTATCTAGCACTGCCAAACAGCCTGTCCTCAGAGGTCAAACAATATTTTGGGTTTTCCACGCTTGGAGAAATAAATATGAATAAAATGACAAAGCTGAATAAATACATGCTGTAAGAGATGCAAAAAATTTTCAAGATGTCAGCACTTACCTCACATCGTAATACATTTATGCAGATTTTGAAAGGCTGACTTAAGCCTGTTTTACAGTTATGAGCAAAAAGATACAGATTTTCTATTTAAAGAATCTACCTGCTTTCCCTGGCCACACCACTAAAAATTTATTTATGTAAAAATGAGAGAAAAAACACTAGTTATTATTAAAAATGTTAAAACCTGTCTCAGAAAGAATAATTTTCATTTTGATTTTATATTTTAGTTAAAGAATCAGTAAGGGAATGAAACAGAATGAGTATTTTCAGAATACAGAGTATAAAGTCATACCACAGAGTACTCCACTTGAAAAACAAATGCACACACAGCAAAATCCCTCTGAAAAGAATATAATTTAAGATTGCTGACAGATAATAAGTGAAAACAGTATGAAATAGGGATAAATAAAGAAAAGTTCAGAATGGTACCGATGTCTTGGATTTATGTAACATCCTCATTAACAATTTAAAAACAATAAACAATACACTAAACTTTAAATTGACATATTAAACAGGGAGTAGGAAGCAGCTAGATCAGAAACACTGAAAAGAATAGGAAGAACATGAGAGATAAACATCTGTGACAACTATGTACGACTGGTATACCAAAAGAGACCACAAAACTGGGAATGGAAGCAGAGACAGGCAGAGAACAGCAAAGTAAGATTAATCTGCTATGCAACACAGCTGCAGCAAAGGCACAGCAAGGCTGCCAGTTTGCACAGACTGAGCAAACACCGGGCAGCCTGCAGCCAAAGCCACGTCTGGTAGACCCCCAGCACAAATGGCTGCACCTTCCCCACGCCTGCTTGCCCTGTGTGAGCAGCACCAACACAAACCTTTCACAGTGCTCATCACACACACACCAAGCCTGAGGTGCAGGCACGGACACGAGCTCTGTGTCACATTCCTGGCGCCTGCACTGGCCCTGGGGGCTGCTCCTGGGGGGCTCAAAGGACACTTTCCCCTTAGGGGGCTTTACACCACATTTCCAGTGGAGATGTCCAGCCAAGGAGATGAAGCTATACCTAACCTAAAGTAATCCTCACAAAAGGTACATACAATAGGATAAGCAATATGGAATGTAATCAGAGCTGATGAAAACACCTCCAGTTATGTAATTTAAATTACTTAGGAATATTTGCTGGGAAGCAATGTTGCATAAAGAAAGGACTTGAAGAGGTGACTTGAAAAGTTTCTTTTTCAGTTTTCATCAGTCATTGGCAAAACATTTCTCAAGTTGACTGGGACCTCTGCTGCAGCCACAAACATCTGGATGAATTACATAAATTCCTTACAAGTATGCTGTAGAAAATTAAACTAGAAGATCTCAATAATTGCAAACGATAAAATACTCAGGCAGCTGAAATCGAGAATGTGTTTTTATCAAATAGAAGAGTTGCTATCTATAATTGCTCTGTACAAGCTGAGACTTAAATGGAGTTTATTCACCAATAGTTTGGGAAGTTGAACCTCTTGTCATGAAAGAAGAACCACAAAAGATTTTCAAGAGCCACATAAGGCAAATTCTTCCTACTCCTACTGAAACTGTAGAAGTTCTTCCCTCATCTTTCTCACTGGCTGGTTTCCTAAACATAACTTTTTTTATATAGATGAAGAAGCTTTGTCTACATTTGCTAGAAGTGTAGTATTTTGGGGTGCCAAAAGACAGAGAAGATCTTGGCCATGCAAGATAAGAGTCTTACAATGGTCACATCCTTACGTTCTAAAGACTCTTTCCTTTCATGATTCACAGTTTTCACATTTTATATTGCTGCATTTTGTTGCTATAGTCGAAGTCCTACTTTCTATATAGTGTGAATTACATATCTTGTTCCACACTTTATCGTGCAGACAAAAGAAATACATTTCTGTCTATTTTGAGATTATCTTCTCAAGGTCAGTTTCCCAACTGCTCCTGTTGCAAGTCAGCCCAGAATGCACTTGTGCACAATGCCTAACTTTGAGCATAATCATCCCACTGTATCATAATTTCCATAATGAAGTCAGAGTAAAAACTCTCTCACCAGCTGCCTCAAAATTAAGAGACGTGGAAGGTCTCAAATCAACTGCCCAAGTTCATAAATTGATTACCATTCTCTTTAAAGGTCTGTATTGACTAAAGCAAAGCTACTGAAATCTTAGGAACCCTTTTGTCAGCATCCTTCCCTTTTGAGATTGCCATTTCCCCCCAGTGGATAAAGTCAAACGACCAGAAATGGAGCAGAGTTCTACTATTAGTGGTGGTTGTGCATTTGCCCTGTATTAATGAAACCAGTTTCCCTGAGGAATTAGCCATCTATATGCATGGAATGAATGAAATTGTATTCATTGAGCACTTGTTGGAAGCACAGTTGAAGAATGGGACAGTTCTTGTATTTAGGACTAAACTTTTGCTTTCTATTGCAGATGAAGGATGTTCTCTAGGGGTCAATAGTATTCCAGCCAGACCCTTTTCTCCTTTCACCAATGCTTCAGTCTTCTTCTCTGTAACTGGAATTCTAACTAGAGTTACTAGATTGACGTTTGGTTCATGGTGACACACAAGAGTACAATGGGAACTGATTTAGGGAGCACTAGTCATTAGTAAGGCAAAATGCAAACAGTAGGAGCTTTTGGAACCTATATTAGATGCTTTTCATATCTTAAATGGTATCTTCAACCCAGTATTGTGACTGTTATCAACAAAGGGTTCAGCAGTTGGCCTCTTCACAGCTAAAAGGTTCAATGTCCATTCATAGATCCATTTGAATTCAGTGAGATGTTCACTACACAGTGAAGGAGCAAAATAAAAATGAACATGTACCGAAATGACCCGAAAATAATAAAGAAATGAAACAGCACTGTATGGTTAGGTGCTAAGTGCAGTCTTTCATTAATTCTCTTTTTAAGGTGTTTACTTCAATTTTTATCCTTGCACTACATCTTTCCCCCCTTTTCAATGACTCTACTGTGACACATGTGACACAGCTCTCACTGTGAAAGGGGTTCAAGAGTTACCTTCCCTTTATTCTGAATGTTCACTTCATGAAATAATCTCAAAACCAACTGGAGAGACCAACCAAAGGGAGAACAAATACAGATATGTCATTTCCAGCACGCAGAGATACAATCATCAGATGTCACAGTCATGTATGCAGCCTTGAAAGAGGCACTTCATCTCAATGTACTCATGAACGCATGCACCAATTGGTCCGAAAGATTTTCTTGGTCTGTACAAGCTCTAGGACTTGGTGTTTCCCTTGCTCCTCTGGTGTATCTCTTGGGAGCAGGATCCTTATGATTACTTTGCAAAAAATGTACCCATACCTTATTTTCAGGAATTTTTCTGCCCTCCCTTTGCCTCTAACCAATAATTCTGATGAACACACTTTCCTTCTTGAATGTGAACACTTTTGTCTCTCTTGACTGGAAGTATAACATCTATAGTGTCCTATAAAGTTCATTGTACACACAGTCTTGGTGCAGGAGGCTGAAGCATATATCATTATTTGCCACTTCCCTGGCTGCCTGGGAGCATTTTGCTGACAGATGTGAGCTCCTTCTGTACCTCTGAGGCATGGTGGGCATTGTTCCCACCTTCTGGCCAGGACAACACTCTCCTCCTTATCCCTTTTACACAACCCTGCCCAGGGAAGAACTGCTCCTGTTTCATTCTCCTTTGCTCAGATCTTCTGATCATTCCTGCAAGGCTGAAGCACTCACATTCCCAGACTTGAGTTCTCTTGTTCTGCAGCTAGGTACTTACACTGCTCCCAGCCCCTGCTTTGTGCATCCTAACATGCTCACGGCTCACTCATCATTAACATCTTCATGCTTAACATCCCCTCAGCATTCCTCATCTACCAGTACATGTGGTAGAACTGCAGGGAATCCACACAGATCAGGCATTCTGTGAAAAAGTTGTTTCCAGAATGCAAGACTTTAGCTCAGCCGGTATCTCAATGGTCACGGCTGTAAATACACAGAGGGTGAAAGATGGTACAGAATAATATCTCTGGCATTACTTCAAGAAATACCAAAGCCTTCTCTGTTCCCTCAGCCCACAGAAACATTGTGTTCTATTTCCACATCACAGTTTTTTCTACATCTCTGGAGACAACATGGTCCCTTTTTTTTTCCTTTCAAGGTCTCAGCCCAGCATCATATACATACTAATACAGAAATTAAACATTTGTTCATTGGTTTACATAAGTTCAGAAAACAAGAAAATAAGTTAACTAGACTTACCCCAAGGAAATTAATATTAGAATCATTTCCAACCTTGGCACTGAAGTTTTAAACAAAATGAAGTACAAGTAAGTCCTCCAGCAATGACTGTGCCTGCAAGGTAGGTAGGGAATATACCTTTTCACTCTGGATCTAACACACTTCACTCTCATTTACAGTTTCTCATTTGATATTTAGATAACTTTATAACATTATTCATTATTTAGGATGGATTCAAATCAGTAACCTTCAAAAGGGAAGTTACATATCCCATTTGTTACTCAGTTCTCCAGATAAGTGCTTCTGCTTTAAACTCATGCATCAGCTTTGATGACAGAGAAGCAGTGTTCACTGAAGTGTTGCTAATGCATTCCTGAGTCTGGCTAATTACACACAATCAACTGATTCTCAAACATCAGGATGCCAAATATTGCCTTAAATCACTACCACTTGATGGGAAGCTTTCTATTGCTTGAAGAGGTGAAAACAGTTGAGTTAATAATGAAAATCAGATCCAACATTTTGAGATCAACTTCCTGAAGGCAGCTACATAGAAATGAAGGCCTTTAACCCTCTTCTTGTTGCACAGAAAATAACTTCAGGAATTTTTTTTTTCTTTCTTACAAAATTGAATAAATACAAGCCTTTAAAAAACCCCCACACAAAGTATTCAGTAAGAGTATTGTTAAAACTCTTACCTGACTAAATTTATAACACAACACACTGCCTGGAAAGCAATGGTGCTAGCTCTTTCTCCAAGAAACATGATTCCAGACAAAATTCCACCTGCACTATGGAACAGAATCAGCCTTCTGCAGACAATCCACCAGGACCATAATCAAAAATCAGCTGCTACCTTCACTCTGGATCAACTAATTACACTTTTATCTAGAGTTCTCTATTTGATATTTGAATTAGCTAAAATATTGCTGGTCAAGGCACCCTGAAATATCAGGATAACTAACAGAGCAACCCAGTTGTGGAAGACTGTTTCTGTGCTTATAAGTCCCTGCAGATGTGCAGTAGCAACAGAAATAGCAAAATGACAAGGCCAAGGAAAACAGCAGCTAATAAAATAGACCAAGATGAAACTATTGATACAATAAATCCTACAACAGACTGTACCACCAATTCAGCTTTGTTTCCTGGGCTAAAAGTAAAATTTAATTAGGTGCTACAAATCTAGATAACTAGCACTTGACCTATATCTGTCAATATGGTCTAATGCTGAAAAACATGGAAAGGATTCGTGTACATGGAGAGAGGCATGCCAGGGTTTGATCACCCTCCCTCCAGGCACTCACCTGTCAGTGCCCTGTCACCCAAGGCACATCAGTGCCATCCCCTGCTTTGTCACCAGGGTCTTGGTTGTGCTCCTCATCAAGGGGTTTAGGCATCTTCAGTGGCACTTCTGAGTAGGTGAACTCTCTATGCCTGAGTCCAGTCTTCAAAATACCCACACCTTTGTGTTTTATGCTGTTAACACAAAATATACTCAGCATTGTACTCCAGAATTTTTGAGGGGGTACATAATAACCTGAATAACCTGACCAGTGTCCTTCAGAGTTATGACTGTTCAGTTACTTCTAATCAATCTTTAATAAGGCTCTATTTTGAAACACTTCATTTCATAACCATAAAAAGGAGAGTGGAGAAAGAGTCCCTAAATCCAAACAAGCCAGTCCTCCATCAGTTTGGACATCCCAGACTAAAATCAAGATTGCACCATTTATGTGTTTATAAAGAACAACATTTGTATAGGACTCCTAGAGAGAACGAAGGAGGATCTTTCAATGGTTCAAAGCAGATAATAAAACCTGAAAAGGGTCAGAATTCAAGATACAGCCTGAACTGCATCACGTGAGTTCCTTACTTGAAGGCATTGCTTTGCATTGTGGATCTCCCGTGTGTGTAACTCTCCCATACCTGTTAAACAGAAGTCAGGCACCAATACCATCACAGGTATGGATTTGGGAAACACAGTACCCCAAGAAGAAAGGCTTTATAGTTACAATGCAAATGCACATTATTGTCATCCATGAGTGTGCAGGACTTGCAAATATTTTTCCTGACTCTTCTGAAACAGAACAAAAATGCAGCACTGGCTACCATTCCTATATGAAGCAGAGATGCCCCCTTGGAAAACAGGTATCTATATATTGACAAGCTGTCATCTCTGATGAAGTCAGGAGTAAAGTGCTCTTAAATCAACCTTGGAAGATAAAACTTTTAATGGTAGCTTTGCATTGCTGTAACTGGAAATGGATCTTCAGCTTTGTATTTTAAAGGTGAAATCCTTCTACTCCTTTGTTCCCTTTTTTTTTTAAATTTTACCTTCCCTTTTCTTCTCCCTTTTCTCCAAACTAACATTTGGAACACTTGAAAATGCTAATTGAGTTTCACTTCATTCAGACAGGAAATAATGACCTCAAGTTAATAGTCCCCTGCAGGTAAATTAACACAAGACCAAATGCTTGAAGACCTTGAGGATCACAACTGTTCAACTTAAGTACGCATTCAAAGCAACTCTGAGCACCTAACAAAGCAGGTCACAGATTATCAATCAGAGCAACTGAAAAAAACCTCTTCAAAGAAACAAGAGAACTGTAGAACACATGAAGGTAATTTCTTTTCAACATCTACTGTAACACAGCCAACTGAAAGATGCTTTTAAGTAAATATATTAAAAAAACACAGCCTGCATGCTCAATGTGTATGGAAAGGTGTGCTCAATGAAGTCATTAACTTATCCCGAAATCAAACAGATATATTTCAGTAAGCCATCCATCAGAAACAGATACATTTCCATTGCAATAACATCATATTTTCTTTTCACAATCACTTCATAGAGTTCAAAATACGAATTTGAGTACAATATATCCATGAAGATGAAATGATTACAGAAATCATAATGCTGCTTTAAGTCACTAAACAAACACTTCACAGCCCACAAACTGATAAGTGCTACAAAGGTGCCCAAAGCACAATAGTCACTCCACAAATCACCTTCATGTCAGAATAGATAAAAAAATCTAACCTAAAAACACTCAGAGAAAAATATCCCCTCTCTTTAAAATACAGCTGTTGACAAATAAATGGGTAATTTTGACAAGCTACTCAAGTTTAACTTCATAGCCCCCTATTAAAATAGCACCAATGTCCCCTATTAAAATAGCACCAATGTGTTTTAAAAGTTAAAATATGTTGCTGGATCATGTAGAAATTACAAAATTAAATAACACTAGTTAAAAAACATAAATGATTATGAGAAATCCAAATTTGTATGTTCAGTACAGTTTCAAAGATATCACTGTATCTTATAATCCTTTAGATGCTAAATTATCTTAGTGTTTAGAAAGGAGAAAAGCTGTTATTTACAATCTTCTATTTTTAATTTGAAATTTTTTCCTTAATTACTTTTTGTTTCAGCACAACTAGCAGGTGTCAAGAGCATATTTTCTTTGCTTGCACTAGTTCATCTACAGTTAAGACACCAACTCTGAATTGAAAAACCTGAAAAGCTCATTTTCCTCTCCTAGCACATGAATATAAATTACATGGTAAGAAGAGGGATCTGGTAAATTGAAAATCTGCATGACATGCACAAATATTCATGGATGCCCAACAGAACAGGTAGGCAGCAGAGAACTTCTGACAGAACATTGTCTCCACTAAAGGACTGCTGCAAACATAACCCTGATGCTTTATCTGCTGGGACACACTCTTTGAAGTCCTTGCATTGATAGCTGATTAGACATGCAAAAAACCCAGTCCAACAGTGACTAGAAACAATAATGAAATTCAGTAAATCTGTAGCTTCAAACTGGAAGCCTGGCATTGACAGAACTACCGTAATAAAGATATAATAAATGCAATCATTATAAATGTGATGTAAAATCCTAGCTTTTTTTTTTAAAGCACTTATTTCCATTCAAACAGGAAAGGCACAAATCATGAGAGAAATAATATGCAAACATGAAATATATCAAACAATATTATCTGTGTAATAAAAATTAAAGAGAATAATTTGATTTGAGCTTGCTAATGATTAAACCACTTGAATTAATGTTCTGCATAAACAGTATTCTGGGTTTGCAAAGCGAGGCTTCAAAAATGAATGTGCAGATTGATTCAATTAGAAAAAACTATATATCAGTGGGTTTTCTTGTTCTTTGCTCCTTCTTCTAGAAAAAAATGCAAAATAAGATTAAAAAAAAAACCCCACTTAAAATATACTTGTTTCTTTTATCACTACTGTCATTACACTGCTCTGTCATTAGAGACATTAAACCTTCTTTTTAAGCTGGTTAACCCTTCTCATTTCTGTGGAATTCCCTAAGTGGCTCAGTTCACTTTTCCAAGGATTTTGGGTTTTATCCTTTCTGAACATTACAAAAAGCACACCCCAAAGAATTTTCTATATGGTTTTGTTGGTAGTGGTTACATGCATCATAGCAGTACTTTCCCAAACAGCACTGATACTATCTCATGGTTTCTGAACAAAGCTTTTCAATCAAAAGGCTGCATCATCCAGGTTCAGGGTGGTCCGTGAGGAACCTGAAATGGCTTCCAGAGAGACTTCATGCAACCACACAGGTCACAGTTACAATGACAGGCCCGAAGCAAAGAGAAAACTCCGGAAAAGAGTTGATATTTATGCCAACATTTAGCTGCCAAGTGCCCCAGTCTCATAAAAACAGAGCACCTGCATACATGCAAATGCATCCCACACCACTAGAGCAGCACTGGTACTAGTCCATGCATCATTCCCATTTAAATAGTTCAGTTGCTTTCTCCATAGCATCATTCTCAATTTCAATAAGAAATGATTCCTCAAAGTCCTGTGCAACATCTCATGGATCTCTTGCCTTTAAACTAAAGAAGAATTCAGACTTTTATGATAAGTCCTGTGGTGGACTGTTTAGAACCAACAGGGGATAAGGTTTAACCTGAACAAAGAACAGTTAGGTAACTGGACCACAATTAGAATAATACAGATCAACCTTACTAGGTGTCTCTTCTATTAAACAAATGTAGTTATTAATTCTTTTTCAATTAGTTTAAAAAAGTTACCACTTAGAGTAGGTCTTACCTCACAATGGAGGCCTCCAATTAGTCTGAGAAACCTAAATTCTTGTGCTTCCCAGATTTTGTGGCATCATCTGAAAGCTACTTAATTCTACCTCACTCCCTAAAAATGAATGCCAAAAAGATGTATGTAATATTCACAGAACGTTATGCCACCATATAAAGCACTTTCTATAAGCACCCTTGTACAGAGATAGAGTGTATTAGAAAAATTCGGTTTCATAACTTGTACACAATTCAACTCCAGATGTGGCATTAATTCTTTCATGCTGAGGTACCACAGCTGGAGTTGCTCTGATTTGCTGATTTTCACCAAAGAAACACAGGTGCTGCAGTGTCTTGTTTAGGCAAAGAGAAGAGAAAATGGTACAGCATTTCCATATGAAGTTCTGAGGAAATATGCATGACTCAACCCAAATTTAATACAGGTTCATATTGTCCTTGTTTAGATGCACATATGTAATAGCCAAATTTAATAATGCCAGAGATCTGCTCATGGAATTTCAATGCTCAGTGGGCTTAGTCAAGTTGAAAAACTTGTAAATCTGAGGGAAAACATTACACATTGTTACAACTAAAATCTTACATGACAGTGACTGAAACAAGATAGTGAAAAAGGCAGTTAATTTTAGTATTTCCTTATGTAGTTTGTCAGTTCATCTTTCACAGTTATAAATATTCATGGGAGATTAGAAATAAAAAAAATGTTAAAAGGATTTTCTGTTTAATAAAAAAAATAATTTACCTTCTTACTGTGAACTCTCCTACTCCTCCTACTATCAGTAGCTTTGGCTACTCACTTTTTAAACTGGCTTTTTAAAAATTTTTTAATCCTTCTCCTTACATTCTTCTTTGTCTTGGGAAGAAATGGAAATTACCAGCTCTTTTGGTTCCTTCTTTAACAGCAAGTGTTCTGTTGTTATGTACATGCATTACTAAATATGACTACTATGTGAATTTGTGAAGACTGACTTTTGTTTTCAGAGCCTATGTCTCTACCTACGTTCTGTCCTTCTGCTCATCTGTTGCCTAGTCAAAATGGTCTGAACTTGAGCCAGTTTGTGCATTGCTTTATAGTGCATGACTGACTGAGACCTTAAACTTCAGCTAATATTCTAAGACATTACTCCTTGCAGAACTAAATAAAAATATTCTTAACAGGAACAGCATTGCTTAAAAACTTATCCTACTGCTGTGGAGACAAAATCTGTCCAGAGACCAGACACTCACTGGGCTTTTTCCCATAGATCTGCAAACACATTTCACTCTGTAGGTGTAATGGTCCCAATTAGAAGTTGTCAGCAGATTTTGAGAAAGTTTGTGGCTCTTGGTAACCTTTCAGATTACAACCCTCACTGGAGAGAGGAGTGCGAAGTGAAACCAGGTGGCACTGGGAGATGCTTGGGAAGAGAAGACATGGAACATTTCAGGTCCCTTATGCATCAGTCTGCGTCACCACCTCACAATTTTTCTCAGATCTATCTGGAGTCTACCTGCAGCATGAAAGGACAGGACTTAGAGAAGGTAAGTATCCTTCATTTAGCTTGTTTTTCAGGTTTGCCAACCGATGACCCAGTAGACAGCACTCAGTTTTTTTAATGAAATAAAAAATGTTTAATGTTTAGCAAAAAACATACAATTGGTATGTTTGCCTTTTGTCTCTTGTTAGTGTGAGGCTGTCACTCCTAGTGACCATCAGCAGTTTCCTGAAGACTTGAACTTTCTGCACACACTGGAATTACATTTAGTTCATAGTTTTGCATCAGTTTTTACATCAACTGTCTTCCAGCTTTTGAAAAGCAAGTAACAATACTCTTTTAAGAAACAGGGCTAAATCCAACTCACAATAATTATGTGTGTAATTTAGTTATGTAAATTACAGCAGGGAAGTAGGGAGCATCCTCTCAGACCACCATACTTACATTCCTTTCCAGAGCTAGTAAGTCTCTCTGGAAGTATAACTGGAATATCTATTGACTCCATTAACACACAAGAAATCTGTGCATTTTGAGAAGCAGACAAAGCCTGTTCAATTTGTGCAATTACTGTGAGAGAACAGGGTACCAGCCTGGAAATGGAATCTTCGGTCAGTCAGACCCAAGAATGAATTTTGCTTTTATCAGTAATGGTGCAGTTTACATCCATATTCTGAGGAACTCTGAGCTGGGAAGATGAGTTCAGCGTCCTCCTCACACATTAAACCATCTTTCTTTTTACCTGCTTTCTTACTCAGCCCAATTTTCACAGCACAAAAGGTGAAAGCTCTGCTGAGGACATCTCAAGACCAATTTGCTTACCAGGGAATCGATCAGGTAAATTTCCTTACCAGGAGATTGGGTCATCCATCCCCAGGCTGATCAGCAACCAGAACCTGTGTCCACCACTCTCCGGACGATAACAAAAAAACAAGCCTCCCACCAAAATCCATTCCAGATCTGCCCATATCTTGTTTTCTGGACATCTCTTGGAGATTTATACACTGCATCTGATAACACATGCAGGGCCCAAATCTTCCGTAGGCCACTGGAGATAAGCATTTAGAGAGCTTAGTGAATAAGCAACAAGTTCAAGAATGCAATTAGGTAGCTCCTGAATTCATCAGACTGGGTGTCTGTCTGGGCTAAAACTCTAGGTATCAAAACTTTTACACAGGGTTTAGGAATCTAATCTCATCCATGGTCATCTACAAATCATGAGAGCTGCAGCATAAATAGCTCATAATCCAGGCCTCATCTGAATTTCTACAGAAGCAGAAATTATCTGAAATCTATGGCTTCAAACAGCCTATGTAACCCTGAACTAGGGAAGTAAAATCAATAAATAACTCAAAAGGTCACCTAGTTATGAGTATGCACAAATGCCTTCCTGACAGATATGCTTAATAACCTTCAGCACTGCCTATGGAAATTGTGGCATCATCTCATCCATTCCAGCATTTCATTACCCTCATCATAAGATATTCCAAATACCTAACATGATCTTTTTTGTTTTGGTAGTGAAGTTTGTGATTTTGCTATCCTGTCCTTTTGCCCATGTAGCAGCATTTATGGGTAAAGATTATGTTTTAATACAAAGATTTCCTCAATTCATTGAACATCTCTTCCTTAGTTTCCCAAGTGTCACTGCCAACAAAATTATAAATCTCTTCTTCATAAAGTGTAATAGCTGCTTCATTAACTCATATAGAATAATTACAGTCATTTGACCAAACCTAAATTACACCCATCCAACTAAGCAAACCAGCATGATCCAGAAAGTTCCCAATTTCAGTTAGCTGTTATTTCCTATGCCTGAAAGTACTGTGACCATGTTGACATAGTATTTGAGGGTTGCTGTTCAGTTCTTCAGACCAGTAAACTCATTATAAAAAACATCATAGAATATAGAAGTCTCCTGGAAGTGACTAAAGGACTGAGGGTGGTTTGACACCTCATCCTGTTTGCTGGTTTGTTTGAATTAATATTGAAGATTTAGAATGAGGACTGGCCATCTTCCCTAAGCCTAACTTACTATTAAATAATTGTGCAGAAGACAAAACTTTCAGGACAGAAACATTCTCTAACCCAGGGGAAAGCAAGCAAAATGCAAAACTGCTGTTTTCTCTCATTAGCATGAAACCTTAACTAATCAGGGCTTCTGATCATTACATTTTCTCACTTATTTTAAATGAATAAAACATACCTTCTGTAAAAAAGCATAGTTCTGTATCTTGTGTATTGAGTGTGTCTGCCTTTAATCATCAATAAAGCCCAAAATTAAAAAAAAAAGGCAGTACTGAAGGAATGCCTATAAATTTAATCAACGATGACCCATTGCTCACCACTTTCAAACAGCTAGGGAAAAAGGAATTGAGCTGTAAAATTTGTTCTGGGCAGGAACTTGGCATCTGCTATCAAGTCAGAGTCCAGAGAAAATTAGCATCATGAATTTCAAATACATTGGCTTATCTCATGAAACTCAAAGCACACAGATTTGATTTAAATCATAATGGACTAAATCCTGCCAAGCAGTCAGACCCATGCATGGGACAGGATGGATTCTGGTAAAGGGGAAAAAGGGGGTAGAAAAGACTCAAAAGATTTTGTCTTGGTAGGATGAACTGTTTGACATCTATTTTCCAATGCTAGAAGTAGATGTAAATACCATTTCACCCATTCTCTTGTCTCTCTCATCAAGTACTGTTTAATAAAAAGCTCTGCATCCATTGATCCCATCCTTTTTGACTGCAGAGTTTCAGACACCATGATAAGTGAAGGCCTTTTGATGGTTCTCTAGAAATGCTATTTTCATTTTTAATTAGGATTCACCAGCAATCCTCTTCTCCCATAACCAACTCTCAGCTGTAGAAAATATGCTTGAAGCTAAAAGAGCACAAACTCCCTACTCTCCAACAAAAAGCATAAACAACATTAGTAAAGAGAATCAGAACTGCAGAAGGAACACCCTGTTGCCCACAGAGCACCAAGGAAGATCATACCCTTGAAAGGGTAGGGCTGGAAAGGTTAGATTCCTCATATTTGATAGACCAATCTCATAATAAATAAGTAGCAAAATGGAGAGAAATACTGGAATTCCTCATTACTAATTTATCCAAAACTGCAGAGAAGTTTATTTTTGTTTAAGAACAAAATATCTGCTAAGGAAACAAAGTGTGTTTCCTAACATTGTAAGATGGAAGCATTCACAGAATTTACAGTAACAAGGAGAAGGTGAAATACCTTCTCATCAGTATTCTGCAGCACTTTTTTATCTGAAATGCTCTTTTCAAAACACTTCTATCAGTCATCAGAGATTATACTCTTTAGGGGAGAACAGAATTAATGTGGCATTTGCCTTACCTCTCTTCAAGCTAACTCACGCTAGAGCAGTTCTGATGTCTTCTGTGTTAACTTGTACACCTGCCATTGGCTTGGTATCAGAAGAAAACACTACTCGCTTCTGGAAATCACAGTGAAAAACAGTTTGGTTTCCACATTTTCAAGGAGCAGTCAGAAGCAATTCATCAAACCTGTGAAAGGGCTGGGATTTCCAGAGTGGGCCAGGTTCTTCCATGACACAAGCCAGATCTAAATGCTCATTGCTCAACTGCTCAGAAGAAGATGCAGAAGCGGATGAAGTGCTTAGCCTATGGTTTTACTCATAATATTAGATACTGTTTTAGTAATCGGGTTTGTGGAATAGAGTCCTCACCTGTTTTCAGTGTTGTCACTTTCCCCATAATGTGTGTTGCCTTTTTTCTAACCTTGAAATGAAACTCAAGATAATTTTAGTAAGGAGGTAATATAAAAGAGGATCTTCATTTGGAGGCCTCCAGAGGGAGTTATGGGAAGATGTCCACAAAATCCCACCTCTCCCAGGGGTGAGTACATTTTCATAGGTTTTAGGAAATTAGCCTAATTGATAAAAATCACCTATTAGGAGAACAAGTGGTGATGCAATTCCCCCCCCCAGGTCAAGCCCCTTCTCTGGAGCCCCCCTTCAGCACTAGTTGTACTTTGTCCATGAGTTCTTGGCCTTGGCTTCCAGGAAGAGCCAAGATAGCACAGGGGCCCTGCACCTCCTGAGGCTTGGAGCTCTGGAATTTGTTTTGTCTTTTTGCTTGGGAAAGGCCATGGAAAAGTACTGGGAAAACTAGTCACTAATACAATAGACTACCGAGCTACAAATACATGTGCAAAGAATATGGAAAACATATAAAAGAAAAAAAGGCAAAACCCAAACCGGCATCATGTGTGTATAACTGCAACTATTTGGGCAGAATAATTCATAATTGAAATTTCCTGGCACCTCATTTTCCATGTACAGTACTATTTGAAGAACATGAGAGTAGTTTGAAGACAGTCCCCTTTACCTACAGTCTTTCTACTGCCTGTCTGACCTGGGGAAGAGGTCACTCAGTCTTTTGGAAGAACAATTTGTAAGATGAGTCAAGGACGAAGCCAGGATATGGAGAGGGCAATTTCATGCATAGCAAAGATGTAATGTTTTACTTATAATTGGATAGCCACTCCAAATAATTTGCAAGTCCCAAACACTTTTTTCTATTCATACATGTTTTAGGTGCAGTGATTTCAAAGATAGTTCAGTATGTGGCACGTATTTTGCAAAGCAAACACCAGCACATAATTATCTCCCATAATTATTTAAAAGAGTTCTCAAACAATTTCTTTTCTAAATTACAGTACTGTGCAACTGGAACCATTACAAATGATCATATTGTTTAATTAGCCAGTTTCTCCTAATTTCTTCTACATTTCAGATTTTTAATTAACATTTCATAGCTCTTAAACTGAGTGTAATTACCAACAGCTCACATGAACCCCAAACTAAAATTAAATCTTTTAATAAACTGCTATTCTGAAAACTGTAAGGAAATTTAATGTTTAATAATTATTTGTTTGGCTAAAATCCTTACTTATTCTACATTAAGAATTAGTTCAACAGTTCATGTAAAAATGAAGTAAAATGTCCAAGCACACAACAGTCTCTGTTTCAGAAATTAAAATGACAACATGGAAAAAAGTGTACTCTACATCGTATATAAAAAAAAAAATGCATGTTCTCATTTTCAGCTTCTAAAAGAGATGGAAGGCAGAGTTTTGACTTGGTTGAAGATAAAGGCCACAAAGATGGTCTAAAAAGTCTGAATTAATGCATTTTGGAAGAAGGCAAGACATTGATTTGTACAATCAGTGAAAATGCTTAGGGTACAATCCAAAATTTGGGAGGTCCAGCAGGAGGCTCTTAATAAAGATTTAGAAAGATATTAGAGAAGTAAATATTTTAGATGTGATGGACATTAATGGGAAATTATAGGGAAAATCAAGTGAAAGTAAAGTCAGCAAGGCTGAGAGGAAAGCAAAAGAACCTGCTATTTTAAGGAAAGGAATAAACGTAAAGGGCAATTGCCTTGAAAAGTGGAATTCAACCTACCCAGGGAATAGGTTGAAAAGGTCTCCTGGGAGAGGAGCAGAAAGGATGGAAGTGTTCTGGAGAACTAAAAGAATTTTATTAAATACAAAAGCAAAGAGCTATGCTATTGCAGAGGAAGGGTACAGAGCACAGTGATAAAACAATATGACTGCATTTAGAACCCTCCAGCGACCTCAGAATAAAAAACCCTATACAGAAAGCTTAAATAAGGACATCTATTTATGGACAAGGACAGAGGAACAGCACTAGCATGTAGGAGTAACACTGCAAAGGTTATGACACAGAATAAGTTATAGTTCGTAAAGGACATAAGAGGCAACAAAAAAGGTTAATAGAAGAAATAGACAGAGAAATACTTTATTTTTGTAATGGGAAAAGAGAGCACACAATGGACGAACCAGGGAAGTCTTAGGTATTCAACACCTATCTTCTTTCAGTCATTTGTTCTCTCCCACCCCAAATTAATTAATCCCATTTTAACAGCTGAACAGGATTGTGAAAGAACAAGCTGTGAATTTACTGAATAATAGTTATCTGGGTCAGGCCAGAATCTGAACTGCCCCCTACACTCCTTTAGGAAGTAGGTGAGGATCAGTTGGTCTCTGAACCTAATCCACCTCAAAATATTGTCAACAATGTGAATTTGTTTAAAAGCAAAAAAGATTTGGACTGAAATTCCTTCTTTAACTAGTTTAGAGCAGGAATTTCTGCCAGTCTCCTTTTTTGGTAACACTCCTGTGGCAGAGTATTACATGAGAACCTAAACTAGTGTCCTTAATATTTTGTTGGAGCTGTTCCCTCTTGCACAGTGAGCTTTACCAGCAAATCAAACAGACAGCAAGAAGAAAAATACTCTCTAACTTAGACAACTTACACAACAAGAATCCTTGTCTCTTATCCAAAGTGAAAGCATGGCAGTAGGAAAGGAAGAGGATGAGATCTTGTGCTAGGTGTATTTCAGATTTGGAAAATTTCTATTTGTGCCCTTGAGACAGGGAGAGGAACTGAATGAAATTCTCCCACATCAAGAGTGAATGCCCTAATCACCAAATTAGTTATGGGATTAACAAATAGAAAACTTCCAATTAAGCCTTGGATTTTTTCCAGCCACAATTATTTGATGCCTTCAAATGCTTCTGAGACTTTAAATCATGCTGTTCAGCAAATTTGCAGTTTCTTAGTAAATATAAACATACAGCCCTAATGAATATTGCCTGAAGGTGAACAGAGAAGGAAAGAAAAGTTATAATTAGTTGAGCCAGGATACAATTTCCTGACAAAGTGTTCAGCTGGCAGTTACAGCCTTCATCCGTGCCACCCCACTTCCCCCTGGCTTTTCATAGTGGACCCTTTCTGCTTCCAGAGGAAGCCTCCAGCTTGAAAAGCACTTTGGCTCCTGCATGGCATGGCAGAAATGCAGAGCAACATCATCTACTTCACCATAATGCCATTTACATTGCATAAATATGGAAAATCAGAGTGCATTATTTAATAAGAAATGCTTCTAAGCTCCATATGTTCATAGCTCACTGTTCTCACTCACCTGTCTCCCTTCTCATCCTCACATTTGCAAAAATAACACCAAGTTATTATTCAGTCTTTGTGATAGAAGGCATATGTAGAGCACTAACTGGCAACAAAGGGTGAGAACAATGTATTAGCTAAGTCTTGAAATATTTCTTATTCACACACCCATTTTATCAGGTTCACATCTGAGTCAGCAATTTTGCCCAAGCTGTTTTTCAAGGAGCAGTGCAAGAGCCAGATGGCAATGAAGATCCACATGATCTTCACATTCACTGCTCACTGAGAAGGAGAGGAATGAAGCCACATTTAACCCTCAGAAAAGGTCTGGGGAAAGCAGTGCAGCTGTTCATCAGATTTGGACTTCATTACCACTCCCCCTGACTGCAAACCATCAATGTCTTGCAGGCGATTGCAGCCAACCATTCCAGAACTGCCAGTCTGTCTGTCCATTTTTTGGGTGTCTATAAAATATGTTATTAAAGCCATCTCCACATCCTTTCCTTAAGGAGATTTTGGTGGAGTTAGCTTCCCTCCCCTTTCTCATAGTTTTGCATAAGCAAACTACTGTTGCCAAGCTATCGTTTTAAACTGCTAAATTTATGTGTCAGGAATATTTTATTTTCTCCTTATGTTTTAAGTCAATCATTTTAAATGCTTTTGCTGTTTGAAAGTGTAACCTAAACTACCAAATATCTTAATTTTCACTCTAGGAGAAACCCATGTTTGTGGTAAGAGAAACAAGGTTCTGTGAGCAACAGACTGAAGTTTTAAATCCTTGTTCGTCATCTGGGGTAAATGCACAACCAAGATTCTCTGAAGAGCATCTTTGGTATCCTTCAGGATCTAAGAAGCTTTCTCCCAAAAGAGGAATTCTAGCTTAAGAAAGCACAAGTTTAACTATTTCCTTCCAGTTAGAGCATGATAGGGTGCACCACTTTACATGGTCACGTTTTACACTCAGCAACCCCACTAAGACTCTTCCAAAAATGAAAGTATTGATATTATTGACACAGGAATGAGCAATAGGCACACAGCAGAATCAAGCCAAACCTGAGGAGCACAAGTGACAACTCACTAAACAGCTCAGGCTCATACTGAATGCATGTGCTGCATGACTTGACTTGTAACTCAATGTCACACAGATGAAAAAGGAATTCAAACAGGAAGAGTGAATATCTGCCTCTATACGGAAAAAAAAAATAAATATTCACATAGGACTAGATATATTTAAAGAATTCCTAAAGGAATTGCAGTATAGTTCAATTGTATTTGCTCATAAGCAGCAGCACATTACAGGCAGACTGTGATTAATATCACCTACAGAAAATGAAAGGTTTGCAGAGAGCTGTAATAGTGGTTAATACAATAGAGACAGCAATTTGTTTTAATGAAAGTTAGTCTGAGCCTTTAACTAGTTTGAGAAACCCTCTCAGGATCTGTAGTGCCAAACTTGCAAGCTTCATTTTAGGGTGCCTAGAAAAACACTCCTCAAAGCAGTGGGAAAAAGGCATGTGTGCCTGAAGGCTTCCAGAAGGAAAATCTCTCTGCCCAACTTTCTGCCTTTTTGTCATCAGACAGGTTTACCTAATATATTTTATAACATTCATCTCTAATCTCAGTACAGTTAATGCTGTATTATTAAACGCTCTGCTTTAATTACGATATAAGTGTTTGTCAATCTTCCTTGCTTTCATTCTGGTTGTGATTACTCTTCCAGGTCTCTGCTGCCAAAAATTAATGGCTTGCTTTCAGAGATTGGTAGATGTTACATTATTGTAGAGTTTCTGTACAGGCAACGACCTACAACCAATAATAGAAGAAAAATATTGGAATGACACACAGATTAGTTGCAAGAAAAACACAATATGCTGGGGAAAAAACAGTAAATTTAGAATGTATGATTTTTCTCTCATTATATATGTATCTGCAGAATACCTTGATCAATAAACACTTACTAAAGCTGAGCGAAACAGAACAAGCAAGCATTCCTGGCTGGCCTCAGTTATTGTAACCAAAATAAACCAAGTTACAGAAAAATGTATTTTTAATTTCATCTTGACAGAGAAAGAAAATGAGGTTCATCTGTGCAGTTACTAAAGTTCTTCCAAACCAAAAAGCTGTGTAAGAGTTATTATTAGTTATATAAATCTTGGAAGCTTGTTGCAATCCAGACTGTGATCACTAATGACTATAGAGCAGAAACAACAGTAAAAATTAAGGAACCAAGTGGTTTATCTACCTGAAGCAATAATGAGCTGCCCTGGACTCCTCCTGATAACTTCAGCTTCCACTTGTCTGACCTATTTTAGTTCCTTCTTCCCATCACCATGATATTTCATTTGACCTGTGGGGTCAAATTAACAATTCTGGGTTTATTTTTTGTTGTTGTTGTAGGATTTTTTGTTTTGTTTGGTTTTTTTTGTTCATTTTGGTTTTGTTTGGGTTTTTTTTCCAGAAAAGCCCATTCATCTTTACAGAAGCCCATTCATCTTTGCCATTTACACTGCTTGTCTCTCAGAAGCCTCTGTTGCTCCACTCTTCCCTTCCAGGCATCACCAGCCCTCCTCTTCATCCTTCTCTAGTCACCTTCTGGCATCCAGCTTGTATGGGATATATAATGCCAGAGGAATGATGACCTTTCAGCAGAATTCAAGACCTTTTCTGTCTCTCCTGTGATGAAGCTATTTTCAGCTGTCTCCCTCCTTTCCTTTATGTAGCCAACGCTGCTGGCCCCCGGGCCTGGATCATTCCAGTATTTCCTTCCCCTGAACCAGATTTCACTCTACAAGACACCTTTGGTAAATACTAAAAAGTATCCCCAGTAACAATTCACCACCACTGATTCATCTACCCTCCCTTTCACTCAACTATCCTCTAATTCCTTTTAATACCTTCATTTTAACTCCGAGAAATCTCACATTGACAGTCACTGAGCCCTTTGTGATGTCCAGGATTTGTTCCTCAAAATCCCAAAGCATTTTCTGTCTCTGCTTCTCTCTCCACATATAATGTTGTTGATTTCTATGAAAAATCCAAAATGAAAACTTATTTTCTTTCTTTCAGTCCCACTTTCTATGGAGAGAAATAAGCCAACCTGGCTCTGCCATGTCCCTCATCTCTGTCTCCTATAAAACCTGTGCTTCCCACCTGTCTTATCAACTGGGATTCATCTCACTTCACTGTTGAAACATCTGCACTGTAAATGTCTATAATGTAGCCTGTTAGATGGTAATTTTTTGTTTATCCATCAACAGGGAAATACAATCCCTTAGTGTACAGTTCACATTCCTCCAAGTCACCTTTAAAAAGAGGACAAATGAGTCATGCCCCCAAAGTCTCTGTTTTTCTGCATCACCCATAACAGGAACCTCAACAATGAAGACAGAACAATTGTAGCTTGTTGAAATTAAACAACAAAACAAACCTCCAGCTTGCATCCATAGCTATCTTATAGTTGCTCATGCAAGTTCAGCACGACTCAGAAGCTTGTCATGCTTCCTTTCATGTTTCTTCTGATCACCACCACAGTGCAGATCTTGGTCCTGCAACTTGTACATCAGACTTAACTCTGATTTTTTAAAACTTTGTTTTAGTCAGGAGATCCCTAAGTCCAGCACATGTTTCCAACTTCAAGCAAAATTGCTCTTCAAATCTCTTCCCATGGTTCTCCACTGCCACCAGCCTCCCAAAGCAAGGCCAATGATACTCTGTGCAAATGTTGTTTATCACATCACCTTTGAGAGCATTGGCTGACAACACTGCATGGTATCAGTAAGGGCAACAATACTGTATTGCTCCATTCCTTCTTCTCCTGAAATAAATGATTCTCTCATCTTAAATTTAAATCACTAATTCTTAAGGACAGAGGTAATATTTCTGTTCTGCATTTACCTACTTTGCAATGGGATACTGTATTGTGACTATGCCTTTGAGGTATTATAAAAATAAGCAGATAACAAATACACACAATAACACAATTACATTGGTTTTGCTTACAGCTCTGCAATTTTTCTTGGGCATTAAGCAAAAGAAAAATTAGACCTAGCAAATGCTTTTGTGGGACTCCCTCAAATTAGACTATTACCTTTATTAGAAATGCCACATAACAAATAAGAGAAGAGTAATAGAAAAACATCAGCAGATTTACGAAAGGACCAAAAACCACAGATATAATTATGTCCTGGGTTGATGCTAAATTGTATCCCCATTCATCTGTTTAGTTCAGAAATAAGTGTTGTACCTTTAAAAATTGGATCTGAGAGTGAAGAAGACACACTGGAATTCCTGAGGCAGTTGTTTTCAAAACATAAAGATAAGAGTCTGCAGTTTTTCGGACACACACAGCCTGTGTTGTTGGCAGGGTGTGGACAGCAGAAGAGAGCTCTCCTTTGCTTTTTGTTAGTTTTTTGCTAGCTGAGGCAGAGAAGTTCTCCGAACTGCGTTTTTCTTTCCTTTTATTGAAACCGTTTGAACCTGCTCTGGACTAAACACCCAAAAGGGCACCAGGAGCTCAGCCCTTGGCCACCAGGCCTGGCCTGGGCCCGGCCTCTCCACCAGAGGAACCGACAGCAGCTAAACCGAGCTACAGCCACGAGAGAGACTTTCTGGCATCTCTGAGAAGCGGCGAGAGGTTTTTTTTGTTGTTCAGGGTTGTTCCTTCATTTGTTGGGCTGGGGAGTGTTTTATCTATTAAAAAAACAACTTTTTCCACTTTCTACCAAGGAAATTTTCTTTTCCTATCCCGATTCAGCTAAGGGGAGGGGTGGTTCATCTAGAGGTTTGTTTGTTTTCCTTTCTTTCTCTCTCCCAAATTTGCCCTAAACCAGGACAAATAATAACTACTTTGCAGCTAATTGGTAGGGCTCAGAACACTTCTCTACATTTACTTTCCTGTGTTTTCTTGATTTGGTTTTAGTTTCTTCATTTTGCTCTAGCTCACACACTTGAACTTGACAGCACTAGAAAAATAAGGCAAGCCCACATAGTCTTTTTCACTGATTTATCCAGCTCTAGGAAAAATATTACATGAATGTCCTACTTATTTTGATATTCTGCAATGGTAAACCTTTCAAGTTTCCAAAAGTAAGGTTTTAAAAGCAATTCTTTCCATTTGTAAGAGGTTATTTAGTTATTCCCATCTGCCAGTAAAAATCAGAAATTGCCTTTTTGGATAGCAGGCAAAAAATTATGCAAAGTCACCCATACAACCTTAAGTTTTTTAAGATCTTTTAAGCTATTTACAGTTTTGCTTATAAACAATTGCAATAATAGGATTTTTATAATCCCAAAATAAAATTATCATCTTAATGTTGAAGAAGCACAAAGATATAAATGGTGTACTTTTTAATACCTAGGCTTTCCATTACCATATTTAACTGCATAGCTACTAGGTTATATATGTACATTTACTTGCAAGCAGGGCAGGGCTCATTTGCAGATCTTTAATCTGATGACTTTTCTTTAAATGTTGTTGATTGAAATCAGTGTCTTAATGTTGCACAGCTCTGTCTTTTGTTTACTGCAAGTGATTAAGGCAACCAGTGGCAATAATTTTTCTCAGCACTATAAAACAACACAATACACCACATTCCAGTTCTTCATTTATTCATGTTACGTGAAATGTAGCTGGAAATTCACTTAAATTCCAGTTCTGTAGTCCATATGCAAACAACAGCTAGCCGCTGCCAAGGGAGTAAATCTTTAACACACCTTGTCCACAACACAAGAGAATCCTGTGTTGGTTTTGAGATAGAAGTTTTTTTGTGCTAAGGCATGCTCACTATGAATTGGCACTTGCTCTGTGAGCTGCTGATTTAGCCGCTGGTGTAACTCCTTCTGTGCAGACTGTATCAGCTTGACCAAAATTTTTGGTTTGTCAATAGGAAAACTAGAAAAAACATACACATTCACTAGGAAGAATGATTCTGAATGTGCTTTTTGTGATAGTCTCTGTGTCACATTCAGCAAGGGGAGTTTTTAGTTTCCTGAGCTAATATTCTTCTCACATTTCCTCTCCCAAGTAGTTACTTCACTCCTTTAAACGACTTCTGAGAAAACTCAGAAAATATAGTGCAATTCAACCAACCTACATTTCACATACTTAAAAAGGAATAAAAATGCTGTTAAAGCTGCATAAATGACAACTTAATCCCACATCAGGTAGAGGTAAACATAGCAAGAAGCCAAATTAAATGCCATCTCTTTTTCTGTTTTTCTCCTTGGGCTGCCACACACCAAACATTTCATATGATCTATGAGGTTTCCAGGATAATAAAGCAAAAAAGATACATTTGTATAATTCTTTTTGTATTTACAGCAAAACAAATTGTCTTGTTTTGAAACACCAGGGCTGATTGAAGTTGTACAACAGGGTGTAAAATTGTCATTGCAGTAGTCTATGTTTGCATATAGTCAAATATCACACTGACAGTACAAGAGTTCATTGTGCTTTGAAAGAATTTTATCTGTACACTCTTGTCTGAACCAAACCCCTGAAATCTTGCTTTACACTTCTAATTTTTTAATTTTACTCTGTTTCCAATGTGTACAGATTGATTTAAGATGCAAATACAAATCTGGAAAAATACCAGAAAGTTATTTATACCTATGTTGTGCTGGCTCTACTAAGATATTTTGGTATTTACACAAAACATGTTTTCTGTTTGCAATTTTTCTTCTGTTTACTCTGTGAAAAACTGAAGTGATAGCCACCAATGTTTTCAATGGTGGTGCCTGAAACTATCCTTCCATATTTAAGCTTATGGCCTCCATTAAAACCAGACTTATTTTAGAAGACACTGGGAACCAAAGTGTTTTCAACAATTTGATCATGATCTGAAAACCTTGCAACTTATAGGCCTAATGCTCACCCAAGGCACAGTGTACACAGTTCACTCCCATTCCAACCAAATCCAAGAGTGCCCAGCATCCACATGGAGAAATCTCCAGTGTGCTCACAGCTGCACCCCGGCACCCCTGAGCTCTGGGGCTCTGCAGCAGTGACCCAGAGCAAGCAGCAGCCCCTGCTGCCACACTGTGCAGTCGTGAGCAGCCCCAGGACTCAGGATGTGAGTGGGACCAGCCCCACAAGCAGCACAAGGAGAGAGGTGGGGGCAGACCAAAGGGGCTGCAGAGCTCAGCGTCAGGAGACCACAGAGGCGCAAGGTTCAGGTGCAAGCATGGATGAACTCCTGGCATGCACCAATTTTCAATGTGTGCACTTTCTAGTCCAAAGGGGGCAACTTTCAACCTGAGTGCATTTTTCTTTCATTAATTCGCTCAATTCCTTGTTGAACGTCTAAAAACTTGGAGCATCCATTCATTGTCACCCGAGGGGAAAAAATTCTACAGCTCAAGTAAACATTGCATGCAGAGATATTTCTCTGACAGAGTTCTGCTCATTTTTGTCATCTATCTTTAGAATTACAACTATTGACAAGATTTGCTCATCTTATCCAAAGCACTCTCTAAAATAAAAAAAAATATATATTTCTAAAAATCTCCTCCTCCCGGAAGTGAGAGTTATGAACAGCAACTTCTCATTCCTTCCCAATGCAGAACTCTCTAAGTCTAACAGGAATAACCAGGAAAACTTCCCAAGTTTGCTTGGTGAAGGCACAGAATGCCCTTCAACATCTGTACTCCATAAGAAATTTGAGTACAAAACATTTTGAAAGAGGGACAGCCCTCTGGTATACCAACCACTTCTTTCATTTTACATTGTCTGTAAACTTGCTAAGGGTGTATCCTGTCCCATCATCCAGGTCACTAATGAAGATAAAAACAGTACTGGTCCCATTATCCTTGGGTCACACCACTGGTTATTGATCTCTAGTTGGGCTTTGTGCAACTGATCACAATAATTTTTTATCTGTTCAGCCAGTTTCTAGTACCCCTCAGCATTGACTTATCTAGCAAATTAAACCCCCAGTAGACAGTAACAAACATTTTCTAGTAAACTGAGTGGCACAGAAGAACCCAGAACATTTTGATGCAAAGTACATCACTTTGTAAGTCAAATACTTCAATTTAGCTTCGTTCACTTTCAGCTGCAAGGTGCCTGCTGTGATAAAACAGTGGGATAGCCAGGGCCATCGGCATTCTCCGTGGTGCTCAGACTTTCACTGTACAATACAGGACACTAATGATGCCAGTCCTTCCTTAGCTTTTCTCCCCTGAGATAAAAGGTAAGGTCCTCAAGTGGAATGTAGTATTTTCTAATATAATACTGAAGGTTTTATCAGAAACATATAAAAAATTTGATTCCCTAAAGTAGCTTATCCTATGACCATAGGAATTTTCTGGGACATACGTTATGATGTCTATCAGACATCATGCTCTTCACAACTTCACTAGGAGCAAGAGAGCTTATAGCAGGTCCTGAAGGAGGATCTTCATGGTTCAGCTGCTTTGCAGGAAGCATGCTCATGATCATGGTGTCTCTCTCTGTCTCCCTGCATGCCCTGTCCAAAACCCACAAGATTTTTATAGAGCCTGACTGGGCCAGTCCAAACCTGAAGAATATTCCACAGGCCAAGTCTGAGTCTGACACCTGCTGCTTAGAGCTCTGCTGAACTAGTGGGACAGGATCCACAAACTGGAACATCACACAGTCCAGGTATCACACATCCATCTCGTGGTGGAAAGACTACAGCACCAGCATTTTACATGCAGCCAGACAAATTCAGAGGCCACATAAAAGTGGGATCTAGAAGTTTTTAATCTGTTTAATGTGTCTATGCTTTAATTTTTTCAGTGAAAATGGGATTTCAGTTAAGGAAAAAAAAATAATCAATAGCAGCTCTGCCTTTGAGCCTTGATTCTGAGGGCTAAGCGACCCTTGAGCCTGGTAATCCATAAAGGTCCTGTTCCCCATTCTTTTCTGTTTCTCATTTTATACCTTCGATCCTCCTAAAATCTCCTTGCCTCAGGCACTTAAGTCTGTGATTAATTTGGATATTTCACACGTTACAGTGGGTGAAAGTCAGGTTTATTTACAATCATAAATGAACTAGGCTATAAATAAAGTCATCACTGTACACTCTGATACACAGAGCTCCTTTCCTTTTCAAGTGGCATTTTTCGTATCTCTTAAGCAGCTGTATTAATTAAAATAGGATGAAGAGACACAGGGCTAACTTCACCTTGTGTAGTTATTTGCCACAAGACAAAATGAATATAAAACTGCCACTATTCTGTTACAATACAATTTCAAAACTTTTGCACCCACAAGTCTCGAGCAGCACACTTTCCAGCTACAATCTTATAATTAATCTTTAAAAACGAACCCATCATTATATTTTTCCTTTAATAAAGTCACATAAAATTAAAAAAGTCACATAAAATGAAGATTCTTAACCAAAATTATCTAGTGCTTGGTTTCCAAATTAAAAAGTTGCAAATGCTGAGATAACTACAAATATTTCTCTTCCTCATTAATCTAATTCCAAAGAAATTACTGAAAAACTGCAAGTTCACTTCTGTTTTTCCAAGGAGAATTTCACAATACATTTCAGAAAATCCCAGAGTAGCAAAGGATCCCAAAACTTTTGCAGAGGATAAAGCAGTCTGGCATTACACTTCTGTCTGCTGATGCAGTGTAAAAGCCACACAAGTGAGAAGTAATTGATAATTTGAGAAGAGCTTTGAAAAAGATCATTTTCATCTGTCATGTGAAATATACTCTCTAACATATACTATATTATATTATATCAACGTATATAATATGTAATAAATGGTCTTGTCTCTCACTGAAAATCAAGGCTCAAAAATGCATGGGAAAAAGATTCAGATATGAAATGAAGGCCCACAGGAAAATGTACTAGGAGGAAGAAGCAAGGGGGAAAAGAATGTTCTACTTAAAAAAAACAAGATGGTATACTGCCATCACATATAAATTTTCTGTATTTGATTAAAAAACAGGTTTGTGTAAATCTCTCAGCAGAAACCAGAAATTCATCATTTAACAGAATATTTCTACATATGCATAGGTGGGGGGCATTTCCTTTATTTTCTTTTTGCCAAGAGAGACTAAAGATGACAGGGCAGGAGGGTGTCAATACTGCTGCCTTTTCACAGGCTCAGTTCAGGAATCACTTCAGAAATGACAGAGTTGGTGGCATCCTGACTTTCCTTAGCAGAAATCAGTGCCATGTCCTACTGAAAGTTCTCAGGGCAGGTAAAATATCCTGTATGTTCCTTCAGTAAGTGTCCTGAGATATCTCTACAAGGAAGGACTGCTCGTGCAGGAAGGCAAATGCGATGCACATTGCAGAAATAACTCTTCATTTTCCCACATTCAGAAAGGGTTTATTCAATGTCTGCATTCAGCCTACTGAGCCTAACCTACTAATTCCAGCTTGGAGGTCCATTAGGAAGTAAAGTCTTTGCCCACAGAGAAAAAAATGTAGTTATGCCCTCATTCAGGAAGGTAGATGGGAAATGAGGAAGCTGATGGGAAAAGCAAGAAAAGAGAACTTTTTTTTTTTTTAATCAGAAAAAAAGTAAAAGAAGCAAAAAAATTCAAAAGATCTTTTACATCAACTTTCTTCTGTTAAGAAAGATTCAGGAGAACTTCAGTAAAACAAATAAGTCCCACATACCTTCTGGAAACCCTCTGCAGTTGTAAGTTACAATGATGGAAAAAAGGTGAAATGAGGTTAGTGTAGACCTGATTCCATCCTGCCATACTGGATGGATATTACCATAATTATTTATGACATATTCCCAGAGCACTCTATGAAAAATTACTTTAAAATTAATTTTAATGTACCTTTAGATACAAAAGATTCACACTACACTCTAATGTCTACACTAACAGTAGTGTAGATCATAAATACAAATTGACATCCCAGGTTAATAATGCTCCTCTAATGTAAAACCCAAATGCATGTCCCTTTATGCCCTGTTCAGCATTCATGTTTTTTTTGGGGAGGGGGGTGAGAATGGGTTTGTTTTCTTTTGGTTTTTTTTCTCTTAAATACAGTCATCCAATCTAAAGCTTTAATGTAAAACTTATGTGGATATTTATAACTGTGCTGGAAATAAAAGAGCTAGAGTCATTTAGCTCAGTCTAGCATGTGGAAAGATGACTGGGGTAGAACAGCACTCTTGGCTTTCCTGGGGCACTTACAGACACATCAAACATGAAGGGTCAAGGAAATCCTTGGCTTCCCCTTTTCACATGACATAGTGCCATTAAAATCTGCACAAAAACGTATTTGCAATCTATTAGGAAATTATAAGATGATTTCTTTCAAAGTTTTTAAATATAATTTTTAAAGTTTTTCTCTGGAAAGGGCAATAATTCATGGCAGTGCTCACAGAACTGGTCCAACACAGAAGTCTGGTCATCAATCTGATTTAACATGATCCTGTAGTGGCCAAAGAGAAGTAAATCTTACCACATTTCATTTTTACACACTGAATTGTCCAATCACATCCTATCTAATGAAAAAACCCCAACCCAAAGTCATATCTTCACTGATAATCATTCCTTCATGCACTTTCTGGCTTTAGACACCATGGCTACAGAAAGGCTTTGGAGGAGATGTCCTTTTCTTTCAGTCCCACTCAGAGATTCACAGTGCTGTCTGTTGAAAACACAACAAACTTTTAACTGAACACAGTTCAGAAACAGAAGGTGAGTAGAAATATAAACAAGTGCTCATTGTGCTTCAGTCAAGGGGATGATACAATCTGGGAGAATAATGCTTTGGAGACCTTCTTCACATCCAGCAAGGCTTTTCCAAGGAAGAAAGAAAGTCTTCATTTTAAAAGACATGCACCTCAGAGGCAGTCACTGTCATGCCAGTCTCACAGGCTGGATCTGTAAATGCTTTTAGCTCCTCACATCATGCTATAGATTGGACAAAAATGTAGGCATTCTTCTCAGAAGAAGAATGTAACCTCTTGAACTAATACATGCACTAGTCAGGAATATGCAATCACTAGAAAAATAAAAAGGATTTTAAAGGAAAGAAAAGCAACTGGATTTCTGTGTTTTAAGAAACAGACAATTCATAATACAACTGTCCTTTCATTGATTCTGTACTATGTGAAGTCCTATAAAAGAATGAAAACACAGGAAAGTCACAGAAGTAATCTGGTTTTTTTTATTACATAAGAAAATGAGTATGATTATTTTTCATAGTGTTACAAATAGGCATTTATTTTTCTCATTAGGAGGATAAATTAAGTTATACATTCTGATAACTGTAAAGTAGTTAATTTGTTTTCATAAGTTTATGCAAAATTTCAACGTGATCAAATACCATTTATTTGTAACTAATGATTCAGGAAGCCTCTGTTGCTAGATCTTTTAACAAGTCTGCTTTGGGCACACTAATGACAAGTACTGTCCTATTCTTTTAACCTCTGCAGCCTCATTCCCAGAAATCTGTACTGAACACCTTAATATTTTTCCAGTGGTACAAGCTAAGGAGTACTTAAACCACTTAAATGACACACTGAGGTCAGCATGTTGGCTCCTGGTACAAACATTGCACTTTCCTCCATTTCAGGGCTCTGAGAGCCCATCAGCTTCAGCACCACTTGTCATTTTCAGTTCCTTAAAGCAAAAACAGCTTTCTACACAGGAGACTCCCAACAAAGCAAAGGAAATACACAAAACCAACCAAGCAAGCAGTCCCATCGTGTAACAGTCTATCTGCTGGGCTTGGAGGGAATTTGCACTCAGATTCCATTTCTTCACTTTTAGCAGTGGGAAAGCAGGAACCAGGTGCAAGGAAACAAGAAGGAAAATTGCTGCTTATATCTAAATGCACAGACCTTGTGGAAACATCACAGGAAATTGTCCTATTTTTTTTGCCACAAAACTTAACACATGGGGAAATTTCCTCAAATGCCCTTTTCTAGGGGCAGATTGAGAATCTCAGCCATCCTTGCTACCCACACACATACCCTGATGTGCAATTGCTTCTGGTTTTCATTAAGATCCAAGTTGTGTAGCTACTGCAAAACAAAATGTATGCTCATTACTGACCAAAGAGAGGTAATTTGTGCTTGAGGGTAAGTGACAGACACCATCTTGTGACAACAAGCAGGTTTGCATTGATCACAGCTGGATTATTGGGTGGGAAGGCAGATGCCTTGTGTGCTATCACTCCTACAAATCAGACTCCTTACAGACCCTAATTTTTTCCCTCAGACTAATTTTTTTTTGTCAGACCTAAAACTTACTGGGATGGTCCTTCTTATTATATATCAAGAAAAATATGGCGCAGGGGTGGAACACCGTGAGTTTTCAGAAGCCTCCCTTAATATGGACCGGACTCCAATAAATACCCACACTCTTCTTCAAATACAATGGACCTGTTCCTTGTGTCCTTTCTTTATTCCTTTCCAGGCAAGCGGTGGCAGTATAATAAACAGCAAGTTTTGCAAAGTGATGAGCAGAAGCAGTTATAGAGTCTTAAAAACCATAAAATAAAATAATAGTAATTAAAAACCCCACAGAGTAATATAGCTTGCAGTTGCCAGCTAAGAAGGCCAAATGGGAAATCAGCTCCTGTATTTTCCCAGCAATAGACTCATCCTACACTTTAGCATCTCCCTAGTAATCCTATTTATGAAAAGTAAAAACTAATATAAAAAAAAAAAAAACAAGGAAGAGACCCAGGGATATAGCTTGAGAAGTTCTCAAAGTGAGGTAATTAGTCATGGACAAGCTGAAAATACCCTTGGTGTAAACTTTTAATCAGCACATTCAAAAAAACTTCAAGCCTCTATTTGGAAATATGTGTTGAGATTCACTTTCTCAGAGTAAAACATACTGTAGATAAGCCACCTCATAAAATGCATTTGAATCACTCTTCTATTTCATCATTTTGTTTTCAGAAGTTGCAGTACATGAGAATGTTTTGATGACCCAACATCCTGATGTTTTGGCAAGAACTTTGCTTCACTGCCTGCCTGCTTAAAAGCCCGGCTGTCAAGACCAGGCAGCGTTTCAGCACTCAGCCTGGTGTTGCTTATTCAAATAATTTACCACTCACATCCTGCAGTGCACACCCCCCTTGTGCTGCTCTGGCTTCCTCTGAGCCTCATGCGGCTCCAAGGGCAGGGAGGGAAAGGGACAAGGTGCATGGGGCTCTGAGCAATCCAGTCTTATGGAAGGTGTCCCTGTCTGGGGCAGGCTGTTGGGATCTAGGTGACCCATAAGGTTCCTTCCAACCCAAACCGTTCTGTGAAACCATGGCTGGAACCCTGCACATGGCTGGCACCCCCTCTCAGAGCCAAGACTCATGGGCTGAGGAGAGCCACGTCTGAATATTAAGTTGTGTGGGTTTGGGTGACTTAATGTGAGTCAGAGTTAAAATGCTTAAGAATTAGAAATGTAGTTAGTAAGATACAAGCAATATATTTTAGTTAAGAAGTACAGTAAACAGAGAGATAAGAGCAATAAAATTCTGATTAAAAAAGAAAACTTAAAGAAATTAGGAGAAGGGGCTAAGGGTGAATCATTAACATATAATCAGAGCAAATAGAGTGAAGACAATCTATACAATCTATTATGTATTTCATTCAGCTATTGTGAAAAATCAGAAGCCTAAGAAATGCACCTGACTTTTTGATAATTGAGGCTAAGAAAAAGCCTGGACCATAACCAAGGGTTCACAAAGACCTGGCAATAGGACAAAGTGGTGAGAAATACTTCCTACTTTCTCCCACAAGACCACTGACTCAATTAAGAAGAGAACTACACAATTATGACAGACATCCAACCAATTTAAATACAACGGGGACAGGTGATGAATATGTATAGGTGTATTAGGTAACTTCATGAATATTCATGATTTTGGGGAATAAGTGGAAAATCAAGGCTTTGTGAATTTAGTATGTCTTTAGGACAGTCGTCCTCTGTGTTCCAGCGCTGAAATAAGTTAATCTTTTAACTACAATTCATTGAAAGATTCTTTGTCTGTGGCATTTTAATGCATCATGTACTTTGTGGTACCTTTTCTCTGTTATTTCTTACACCCCTTCTTACTCATGCACTAGGAGAAACTAGGGCTCTGGTAAAATAGGAGTACAGAAACAGCTGCAAGTCCCTATTTTTTCATTTTCTTCCTTTTTTATAAACTGTTTTCATTCCTTTGAAATCCAAGTTTTCTTCCTTAATGGAAGATTTTCAATTTTACATCCAGAAAAAGGAATTTGAAAATGACCAAATGAACCATCCTCATATGAAAGCTGACTGTTAGAAACAAAATCTTAACCAAATACATTATATTGTATTTTAGCTAAATTTGTATGCATTCTGCACAAACCACCTAAAAGAGATTCCTGTTTCTCACAGCCCCATGTTCATTGATAAGGATTTCTCTGAAACATTAAGATTTCCAAAACAATTCACAAAGAAACAAACCAACCAAACAAAAGGAAAACCATTTGTTCAGGCTTGCACTGTACTTTCTGTGTTAACTTGTCACTTACAAAATAATATTGAAAATACTATCAAGAGTATCTACACAAACAATATGTTGAAGTGTGAAAGACTTGGGAGAGTACAGAATTATCTAACCCCAGGACATGGGATATTTATTTTGCCCACTTCTGTGAGTATATTTCTGTGTTAACACTGTATTAACAAAAACTTTGCAGCTACACTGCCCTGCAAAGTAAAATACTTTAGGGAATTGGTATCATTTTGTTCCACCAAGTATTTACATAAATTTTGCATTATGCATGCAACCCCACACTTTCCCATTTACTAGTTGCAGAGTAAACTTTAACTGAAGTCAATAATATACATTAATAGCCTCCAACTGTATGTTTACTAAGATATTATCAAGTACTCAATGCATAGCATGAATAGCATGATCATTTCACAAACCATTTCATCTCAATGTGAGGATGTGTGTATCTCCCTGCTATTACAAGAGCAATTCTACAACACCAATATCTAACAGAACACTGAGAGGACATTCTTTGTTTTCTAAATCTTGTCAGCTCTCGTATGTTGGAAAGCACTGTGGGACTAACTCGATTGTATTCTTCCATGGGGAATATCACCCAATGGAAGAAATGGTGATGTTACTTTGGTTTTTTATCTTTTTCCTTTTTCTTTGATGGAAAGGCAAGGCTCCCCTTTTAAGCAACCTTTGCCAGAGACTAATTCACTGGAAAATTGCTTCTCTAGTTCTAGGTCTTTTTCCTCTTGAATTGCATCTGATTTTCTCCACTGGCAGATTAATACACACACATGACAGACATGGCCAAGAATTACTTTGCCTTTTCTGATTTCAAATTACATATATTAATCATTGTTCTGATTACTATTTTCAATATTTGAAGTATATTTTTCTAATACTATAACTATCCCAAATCATTACTAGAAATGTAAAATTTATCAATGTACATTTTCTCCCAGCTTAGTTAAGATTCTCTAAGGCCTTTCTGCAGCCAATCACCAGGATAAGAAAGAGCTCCACATAAAGAACCCAACACCTGAGAGGAAAAAGGTTCTTTCAATCACTCCAGGAACAAATGGTCAATTTCTTCGGATGGCCAGATGTGGGCAGGTATCAAATAACAGAAAGTCTTTCCCAAATAATAACCAAATAACTGAGAGAAGAAACTCCGTTATGGTGGTAAAGTCTGTTATTTTTTTCAAAAAACTTACAACCAAAGTGACTGTGTGTTAAAATACACTTCAGATGAAATAACCAGAATGAATAGCTTACCTCTTAAATAGCAAGGAAGCATCTAAATAGAAGCATCTTAATAGAAGTCCCGTTAAAAAATTCACTTCAGTGACAGCACTTGAATTATCATTGAAAAAAAAATAAAAATAAAAAAGTTCTTTTAGTGCAACTGATGTGCTGTCTCTTTCAATGAAATTTTCATTTGCCAGTCATTATCATTTTGGAGGAAGACTAAATTATTTGCTGCTTGTCAGTGAGGGGCAGAGTGTAGACGAAATGTAAGAAGTTGACAAGTTAGATGATAGAAATGAATAAAATTTATGTTCTTATGAACCTAATGGCAAGTAATTATCTCTGAACTGGCAGTACAAATGTGCTTTTTCATCATGAATATCTGACATGCATTAGAAATTTCCAGAAGACATATTATTTATACAGTAAAGCAACAGAGTGGAAAACTTGTTAAATATATGGCTTCTGCATCCAGCATCTAATAGAACAGTTTAATTGAGTGGTGAACTTTCTAGAAATTTTTTATGCCATGTTAAAAGGCTGGTGCTAAAAAAAAATCCCAAAAACCACCCCATAATTCCTTAAGTCAACATTCTTTTTTTTTTTTTTTTTTAACATTTACCAGATTCCCAGATATGGCTGCATTGTATGTTCGGGTCACAACCTGCAGCATAAACAAAGCTGGCTATGAGAGGATGAGTGTCTGTGTGTGTGTGCCTATGTAATGCAACAGACAATATCACAAAATATAGTACCTCCTAACAACAATATTAAACTGTAACTCAACCGCCAAAAAGTTCCATATATCAGAATTTTGGTGGACTGTGCTACTGCTGTTCTTTCTCATGTGCTTGTGTACACTTACACTCCCAGCACAGAAGTCTTGATTCATACTTTTTCTAATCTAAGATGGGGCTGTGCCTCATTTGGATGCACGGCGCTCTAGTCAGCATTTTGTGTATGACCCTGCACCTCGATTAGCAAACAATATTTGGATCCTGCTAGAAAGACAGAATGTTTAATTTCCTTGCAGACGGTACAACATTATTCATCCCTTAAGTACTTAAGTGGTTCACTAATAATTTATCCTCACAATATCCCTGAAAGATGAACAGCTGGTATTATCCAAACTTACAGATGAGAAAACAAAGCACAGGAAAATCAAGGTCAAACATACCCATTAAAGGGAGATGCCTATTTTGAGCATCTAGACCAGGTCATTGCTGAATACACAACATAACATGGCTACAGCTGCAAGCATTTATGAGCAGCTGGAAGGAGCCACCAGAGGAAAGCAGTGTGAGCTCTTCCTGCTCTGAGCGAGTATTTTGCCATTAAAAGTTTCAATTAGCAGTTCTGTATAAAAGAAAATAGTTTTCATACCTAGAAACATCAGGAATTCTTAACGTGCTTTGTGCATTAGTGCCGAAAAATTAAATGCATGTGTCTTGGAAGTTTTAAGAAACAAACCAGGCCTACTCCTATATTTGGTTTCAAAGTACTTTTGCAGGAACTAAGTATTTTTAAGTTACGTAGGAGTACTACAAGTTCAACCTGTACAAAAATTATCTCAAAGAACATCCTATATACAAGTGGGCAGGATTTGCTAACTGATTTTTGGAGCTGATAAACTTAAAAGTGACTAAGCAAGTACGTCTGATATGTCAGAAGTGTTATTTTTGTATAATTATACTTCATAAAAACCCTCGAGCACCGCCTTGCAACAGAACAATGCAGAACAGGACAAACAGTCCTCCACAGAACCGACAACTCAAAGTGGATAAAAAAAGCTACATTGGGCAGATTGCTTTGTGCTCTTCAGCTTCACTGTACTGAGTCCTTCCTTCCCAGGAGGAAGGAGGTAGGTGTGATTTGAGAAAACAACCCTCTCAAAGGATGGCAACTACTCTCACAGGCGCCATCCCAGGGTTCTTTTCCCCAGAAGAAGCGTCTGTGCTCTCTCATAAGTGATTCTCTCTAGATTCATCCATCCAGGGGCCTAAGAAGAGGGTATAGCCTGCTTGGATTTTCTCCCACCTTAATACAGCCCCCTGTGACAGGCAATGTTAGTCTGAGGACACAGGAGTGTTCCATTATTAAGTTGGCACCCCAGAGAGCACAAACAATGGAAGGAGTTCAGTTTAGTGAAAATCAGCTTGGCTGAAGTTTTCACTTAACAAAGAAGAAAATTAGGGTTTTTTGCAAGTATTTGTCTTCACTGCCTGTCCCATTATCAATATTTGCTGAATTCTGCTTGAGAATATCAAACTCTATAGCACAGCAGTTCTGGCAACTTCAGTATTGAAAGGGAAGCATTTCAGAAAGCAGAACCCCCTCAGAGCTTGCTTGCTTCCTGAGGATTGTACTCCAATTTTCCATTTCCGCAGATGAGAAACACAGTACTTTGAGCGAGTTTGCTTTCACTGCATTATTTAATAATTTACAGAAAAGGCGTTTTATTGACAACAAAATTACAATATTTACATCTTTAACCCATATAAGGCTACATGTTATTATCTGACATCTATCAAAGACCAATAGGTATCAAGAAATGTTAACTTACATTACTTGTGTGTGACAGAGGGACAGTATCAGTGAATATGACAGGACAACAGCATTAGTGCACACGCACATCCTTCTGCTCATAGAAAAGTTAAATATAGTATGTTTCCTAACCAGAAACATCTAAGAAATCAGTCTGTACCTAACACACAACCCAGACTGCAAATTCTTTGCTGGGTTTATTGTATGTGGGGTTTTCCCCACCAGCAGGAAGAGCCCTTTGCTTGCTCTTGTGCAAAGCATCCGGTACTGTCCCACCCAGCATCCTCATCTCTAAATTGGAGAGAAATGGACTTCACCGATGGGCCACTTGGCAAGCAAGGAATTGGCTAGATGGTCACGCTGAAAGAATTGCAGTCAATGGCTCAGTGTCCTAGTGGATCAATGAAGATTGGTGCTCCTCAGGGGTCTGTCTGGGACTTTTTAACAGTACTGTTTCGGTACAGTTTAACACCTTTTTTAGTGACCTGGACAGCTGGACTTGAGTGCAAGTTTGTCAATGACATCAAGCTGTGTGGTGAGGTTGACATGCTGGAGGCAAGAGAGGGACCTTGACAGGCTTAGGAGATGTCTGTGTGAAACTCATGAAGTTTAATGAGGCCCAAGTCCCTCACACGGGTCAGGACAATCCCAAGCCCAAATGCAGACTGGGTGGCAAACGGATTGAGGGAAGCCCTGAGGAGAAGGACTTGGGGTGTTGGTGTTAGATGAAAAACTGGACATGACCTGTCAATGTGTGCTCACAGCCCAGAAAGCCAACAAAGAAATGTGCCACCAGGTGACAGGAGGGCATTCTCTCCTTTCCTCAGCTCTTGTGAGACTCCACCTGGAGTGCTGCATCCAGCTCTAAGGCCCCCAGGATGAGAAGGACATGTTGGAGCAAGTCCAGAGAAAGGCCATGAAGATGATCAGAGGGCTGGAGCACCCCTCCTGTGAAGACAGGCTGAGAGACTTGGGATTGTTCAGCCTGGAATAAAGAAGTCTCCGGGGAGACTTCAAGGCAGCCTTCCACTACCTAAAGGGGGCCTCTGCAAGAGAGCTGGATGGGTTTTTTTTAAAAAAAAAGCACGTAGTGACAAGGGGGAATGGCTTTAAATTGAAAGAGGGCTGGTGCAGATGAGATATTAGTAAAACAATTCTTTACTGTGAGGGTGGTGAGACACTGGAACAGGTTGCACAGAGAAGTTGTGGATACCTCATCCCTGAAAAGTGTTCAAGGTCAGGCTGGATGGGGCAGGAGGCCTGGAACTGGATGACATTTAAGGACCCTTTCTACCTAAACCATCCTACGATTCTATGATTTACTAAACATAAATTGTATTAATTCACTTTTCTGGAGGTTTACAGCTTCCTTGGCTACTCCTGAACAGAGTCAAACTGGCAAAGAACAGGGAAGGGAAGGGAAGGGAAGGGAAGGGAAGGGAAGGGAAGGGAAGGTCCCTCAAATCAACAAACCAAACACAAGAAAAAAACCCACACAAGAACAGCAAAGGCAGTATTCTTAATCCATCAATTTCTGAAAAACCTCAAACAAACAGTCACTTAAACCACACATTTGTGGGATTCTCAGGAGGACTGCCAGTATGAGAAAAATGTGAAAAATGCTGAAGCAACTGCCTGAAGTCAGTTACTGAGTTAACTACCTGAAGTGACAGCACCTGGGTTTTCCCCCATACATAGCAAAAAAAGTCAAAGAAAGTTAATTTCCTGAAGTTATAACACTTTATTGATTTAAAAAAAAAATCATCTTGGGTGTTCTAATAATAAAATTTTCAGTTAAAAAGTAAAGATCTCATGCCTCCAAATAAGTGTAGGAATATGGACAAAAGGAATGTTTGAGCTGGGCATTAAAAATGAATCCTCAATCTCTGAGAAGTGAAAGGTTCCCCCAAGGTTTCTATTACTGTTTCTCAGCAGGTCTACACATGCAGTAGCAATTTGGTGCTCACAAGCAAAAATACTGAGGGTTTAAGGTCAGTTTCTGCTACCCTAGTAGGAGAGAGATGATAAAGCACTGAACAGAAGCTATCTTCAGTTATCTAGGATTATACAAACCTGAAGGATTCCTTTTTATTTCAAACCCATGCTGGGCAAATCGGGTTAGCTCTTAAATCAGAAGACTCTGTTACACACCTTTCAGCAGATAGATCATTACAGCTGTCACTGCAATTGTTTTCTTCTCTTTTCTTTAGAAACCATAGGCAACTGTACAATTTTAGAAATTTCCTCTATTATATACAGATGTCTGTTTCTCTTCCCTCTGTCTGATTTGAAGGACAATAGATAAACTCTCTTATTCAAGTGAATATGTGACACTTTCACCTTTTCTTTTATCTTCAAATTTCTATTTTTACCCTTACCCTCAATTTCTAAAACAATGTGCAGTAGGGTCACACCTGTTTCTCTGAAAATATTTCAAAAATCACTAACTTTACTCCATATTTGGAGCGCATTGCTTCCAACTAGATCTGTACATTTGGTATTTACCAAGTCAGTCTATAAAGATGGATAGAGACGTGTTGATTTATCTCTATCACCTCTTAGATCCACATGAGGATGGACACAACATGCCCTCTGGAAAGGCTTTCTCCTTTTCTCACTTGGTAGTGAAAAGAAGCTGCATAATTGATTAGTTCAGTCCATCCACTTACACTATCCTATCCCATATATCCACCTTTGGTAGGATCAGTCCTGTCCATCATCGTTGCACCACAATACTGATAAGGAGGGCTTGTACAAGAGACTTTGGACTTACCCTGCCAGTGTCCAAGTCATTACCTGACTCTCAGTGAGTTACTGCCCCTTGCCCATCCATCTCATTCATTTTCATCTACTAAACCTAATACCTGACCCCAGCATAAGCCACATTTTCATTCTGCCTAAGGACTCACCCTGCCATTCTCTCTGGAACACTTTCTCCCTGGCTGACCATTATGCAGGGAAGCTAAGGGCAATCAAAGCCTTTAAATAGCACCCCCATCTTCCTTCAAATTCTTCATGAAAATACATCTTCTCTGGTCTTCTGCAAAACAAAATACCCTTGCACTAATGAGGCCACTGGTTACTCAGGACTACTCAGTAACTACTCAATGCTAGTGATTTATATATGCAGTTCTTCCCAAATCACCCTCCTAAACAAGAAACTTGTCACCAGACTTCCTGAAGCTACTAAGCAAATGCATTTTATTTACCTGCTGAATCCCCCCATAATCCTAAAATTGAAGCTCTCTGGTTGGTTTAAACTTTATTGGTAAATACAGCCTACATGATTGTATAAACCTGTGGCTACTGTCATGTACATTATTACAAATAGCTGTTGCAGCCTCCTGCTTCTAGATTATAAAACTGATTTGTTTTAAAGAGAAAATTATAGCATTTCTCAATTCTCTGAATAAAGTCAAAGGATTATCAGAGACTGAGAACATTTTGGTAAAGGTATTAGCAAACCATGCCTAGTGTAGCCACCAATTTTCCTGCAACTTCAGTAATTCTTTTAAAGACTCCTTTTGGAGTTAAAGTCATTTGCAGTGATCTTTCTTTTCACACGAAACAAAGAGCTAAGTACCAATTTAGCTCACTAAAACTTAATCATTAAGGTAAGGTGACTAATTTAGCATTAAAACTACCTCCAAAGTGTCTTTTGCATCTCAGTTACCTAATCATGAAGGGGCCTGTCTTCCTCTGTTGACTAGAAGGGAAGTATAAGCAATTGCATCACCAATGCAAGTACTTGCACAAAACGTGTGAAAGCAGGTAAGCTGAGTATATGTATGCCTCATGCTTGTGTCATCAAGCTTAAACCCAAAGTCTATGTGTTTAATAAATTAGAGGCAATTAAAATATCAGCATTAACCATTCTTTCTAAAATCCTTTCATTTTAGAGGCTGACTAAAGCTTCAGACCCTATTCTGTGATCAACAATCGACCGCATTTTGGAGAAAAAGAGCAAGTCTCAGTGCTTTTCCAAAAAAAGGTGTAATAGGATAATTTAAGACTGAGGATACATGCTGGAGACAAGTTCAGTCTCCCCATCAGCAGAGCACAACCCAGTTCAGCAGATTAAGGCAGATGAAGAATGGAATCTGTGAGAGTTCTTGTTTTGAGTGTGAAGCTGAGCTCATTAAGACATGCCTGAAAAGTCCCAGTTTCTAAGCAGAATTCTAGCCTGAGCTTGTCACTTGTTTACATCAATCGAGCCCTTTGGCCTATTCCTCTCTCTGTGTATTTTATTTTAGCACACACAGGGAGTAGTCACTGACCTCATTTGGACTACACTTTCCTCTCAATTGACTTTGAAAAAAAACTGTATCAGCATCAATAGGCAAATTTACTGGTATCCACCCAAGCATGACAAAAGGTAAGAGCTCATGTTCCCCTGCCCTGGCATTCATCAAAGCCGGAGAGACACACACAAAAGAAAGGGCACACTCCAATGACACACACCCAGTGATGGGAAACCTGCCACAGCATCAGCCCAGTGCTCCTCAGTCACAGTACGTGGCAGTCACACAGGCTGCTTAGCTTAACCCCTGGAAAGCTGCTGATGTGCTATAATGCATATTTAACAGCCACAGGCACTTCAAGAAACAAACTTGGTCCAGTTGGGCAGCTAGGTTGGTTATGCCCACCTTGTCTCTTTAACTGGCAAATAATTAATTTGATAAACACTATAAATTATCAAACTCTTGATTTCAGGAGGGAAAAATACAAATATTTTAGATTATTTCTGTATTTTTTGGTAAAAAACAGAGTAGAAAGGAGAAATAATAGAAGAAAGTGCTGAGTCTGCTGGTCCAACACAAGTGTTACTATTTTGGGGATTCTGCTTATCTGATTGAGGATTCAGAGAAGCTCCCTTTTTCATCTTTTCTTTTGCACTGTCAGTGGTGATAAAGGAATGAAGTGGGGAAAAAAAAAAAAAAAAAGGTTACCCAGCACTGTTGAGTATACTACTGACTTTACAGGAGAAAATGGAAAAACTGTCACCTAAAATTGGGTGTCCTGCTCAGAAGCAAAACCTCTGATCTGTGCCACCCTGCAGAACCAAAGAACAGACCCACTCAAACAACTCTGTGGAGTGCCACTCATTAAAGGGAGACATCTCAGAACGGGTGGAGAAAGAGCAGAACAGACAGAGCAGCCCAGGCAGCAACAAACAAACAAACAAAAAAGCCACTTCTGTAACTGGCAAAAGGAAGAAATTTCTTCTCCCTCCCCTTCCCAAAATTACTTATTTTGTAGAAGAAAAAACAACTGGGTAAAGGAGAGAACAGAACTGTGATCTAATGTATGACAGGAAATCAAAAACTCAAGACAAGGCAAGGCATGAGCTAAAGGATTAAACAGAAGGACTGTGCTGGATTGGGCATTTCTGTGCCTGGTGGGCTTGTTCAGCATTTGAATCTGCTGAAACACTTTTGAAATTTTTGGAGGAGCTGTGGGATTGAGCTTGGCTATCCTTCAGCCAGTTCAGGCCCTTAACTAAGATGTGTGGCCTCAAAAGGTTTCAGACCAACATAGCTCAGGGGAATGAATGAGCAGAAACTGCTTTTTTTTAATCAGTAGAGCTTCCTGAGACAACATGTACTCTGTATGGAAAATGTTCTGTTTCTGCAGCTGACAATGGCAATTTCAGACAAGTAACAGTGAGGATGTGGGTGCTTAATGGCAAAATGTTGGTTCTGCAGACTTCAAGTTAAGCTGCGTCGTAGCGTGGCAATTTTAACATCAGCTATTTAACACTCTTGCTAACACCTTGAAATTTTACATATTACAAAACCTGCAATTGTTGTTTCCTGCCCCACTTTCAAACCAATATGCATTAAGGGAGTGAGTGCTCTGTAACACGAGCAATGACTTTCTGACATCGCATCTGTGTGTCCCTCTGCAGCACACCCGCAGAAGTCACACAAACCAATTTCATTCAGAGAACCTGTTACAAGCCCACTTGTGTTCCTAAATAGCAGTCTGTGTTCCTCATGCATTAACCACCCACTACTGTGCCCTTTTATTTCTTTTTGCTTCACATGCTTGACATGCCTGGTCAGCTCTAACAATGCATGGGAGGGTGGAGCAGGGAAGAGGCTGTGGAATTCCTTGGCACTGTCCTGACAGGAGCCTTTCTAGGAAGAATGAGCTCATGCTACACCCTTGCACCCACAGCTTTCTGTCATATGGCTGTCAGTGTATCTCACTGGATGGACAGATGAACTAGGACTTCATGAATTACAGAACTTTGATGTCGTATATCTGAAAAATCATGAGATCTGCCACTTGGTCCTGTTGACCCTCTCACCACTGTAATTTCCAGTCCTAGTTCATGACAAAGCACCAATGTTGGGAAGTATCATACTTTTATGGACTAAAATGTCATGCTTAACCCCATCCAGGAGAGCACCCAGCAGAAATGCCTTGAAAAGCAATTATCCCAGCTCCAAAAGGACATCTGGAACAGCATGGTGCTGCATTCTTGTGAGTAATCAGCAATGAGGCCTGCAGAGATCACCTGTGATTTCCCTTGCTGTGTTTTTGGAAAATCACTTATTTCATAACAACCACCACTTTCAGAATGCATGTCAGTCCTCAGATGAAGGGGACATAAAATGGTAAAAATTATGGTAAGACAAGAACATTTTTCTGCTTCTGAGAAGGCAGACTTAGGTGGCTATTTTGTGTCATTTACATCACTCTCTGCTTCATAGCCATGTGAAGCAAAAGGAAGGGATGAGTGTTTGTTCCAAATTCGTGGTCAGATCTAAAATTGAAAGCCTAAAGTAAGATTGCAGCACCAGAGCTGACCATAAAAAGCATGCCTGGGGGATGGTGTGCCCAAAGCTCTGCTGCTTCCAGTTATGGCAGTATCCCAACTCTGTTATCAGCTACAGCAAGCAGATAATGCACTTGAACTCACCCAAGGGACTAACCCAGTGAATTCTCTAGTTTATCACATTATCTTTTGATAGCTGGCAATCTACTGGGACCACACCCTACCTGACCCACAGCTCCCATCTCCCAGCACATTTCTAACAATTGCATAGGAGTTTATGCCACTCTAGAAGACAGGACTGCACAGCTTCAAACTGCACTTCACTTCACCAAATGATAAACATGTGCATGTGTATTCCATATATTATAATTTTTCTAGATATTTCAAGACCATATTGCTTGATCCTATCTTCTGGTGATATCCATAATTGCAAAACTCTCAAGTGTACACTTCAGCTATCTTTATCTGTCTGTCGCTGAGTTTTTTTGGGGTTAGTGTTTCTATAACACCATAGAAGTTGATGTGTAGGACCAGGTGCTCAACAAGCCTCAAGAAGAACTGTTTTATTCACTGATTGAGGAAATTGTACCTGATGTGTGTTATGACAGGGTCCTGTCTGTGTTCCAGGTGGTAACCCCTAAATTCTCTGCCTCAGGAGAAGAAAGTAAATAATCCACTATCCTACACTGCTCTTCGATATGCAGAAAGCTGGTTGCTTGCATAACCCTCAGTACTTGAGAAGCCCTTCATTTGTCCATCTAAGTGAGCTTTTATTCCCAGAGCACTCCCCACTCATCTCTCTCCAAGTGTGACACAAGTTACAACCTGCTGCTTTGCATGTTAGCAGCACACAAAGACCGTGGGACATTTCCCGCACCACTTTTTCATCAGAGGAAAAGACTTTTTGTCTCTTTTGGACTTAGCAATCATCCCAGGTACTAGATTGACACAAATCAGTAGCAGCAACAAGACCATCTAAACTTATGCCTGACACAGCACTACTCAAACCAAGGGTGTATTTCTGAGCAATGCTCACTATGGCATGGTGCAGTGCTGGTCAGCAACTGGCTTGCAAATTGACCATAGGTCTGTAGATTAAATCAAACATTTTAATTATCTTGTATTTTGCATGAAATCATTACATCTCCTATAATCACCACCTGTAAAATTACTGTGGGGATAGGGAACTTTATAACCATCCCTGAGGCAGCCAGGCATTTTATTCTGCCTCCTTGGCATCATTCATGTCTTACATTCCTATTAAGCAGCCAGGTCTGACACCTGTCTCTTTAACCCACTCCCACAGATAAGCACATACATCTGCATGTAAATGATTAACACTCCCCTCTCGTGAAGCCACATTTCTGTGCTCCAGTGAGGATAACTGCTTATACCATTGCAAATAAAAAACTGTGTCATTCAATCCTTGTAATAAAAGCTAAAACTCCAATGTGAGGTGAGGTGGGTGTAAGTCAACATCAGCAATTTGGACTCAAAGGCAGTGTAACGCTATTCACAGGTTCAAAGATGAATAAATCATCTCTTCTGGCTCTTACACTCATCATGCCAGTATTCAGACTTCTGCCCACAATAGCCTATTACACACCACTCGAACTCCACAAGGATCATTCCTCTTTGTCTATTTTCTCCTCTTAATTTTGGCACATAAATTACATTAACTTTGGTTGACAGGGAAAAATGCAAAGCTGATGTGTAGAACAGTATAAATAACCTATATATAGTATCTTTTAAAAAGTTTACTTCCTCAGTCATCCTTACTGTTGGGCAGATGTAACCTCACAAAGAAGTACAATACTCCAGAAGACATTTGTCAGGGAGCTCTTATCCAACTGTAGTGTATCCATACTTCACCTTTTCCCACAGTGAAGGTTTCTAACATACAGTAAGACAAGTGTTCTGCTCTCTGCCACAGATTTCCAGCCCTGAATAACTGAGCTCCAGAGGTGCACATTTCTCCTAACTATATCCTACCATGAGATATTAATATAAGCAAGAGAGAAACACAGAGGAAACACAGATATTGTTTTAAATTGGGCCAGTATTATTAGGTTGGAAAACAGTTTTTCTTTGTATTTCTTCATTCTCAATGGATAGTATGATTTATTTCTAGTTTTAAAAATCTATTCATAGATTGATGATGCATGACCTTCCCTTCTTCCACTTAAACTGGGCTCATACTGTATTTTATACTTCACAGCTGCTGCTAGAAATGTTCTTGCTCTTTTCCCAGGATCAAGCAAGCCTTTGCTAGAGGAAATGCTTACAGGTGCAAAGAAACCAGACCTCCTACCCTCAAAGTGCTCCTAATTCTAGGTGCAAGAGAGTGACATATTGTTCTTGTACTTTTGTGATGCCATTTTTTAAAGAAGAGAACTACAGGATTCAAATGAAACTGGTAAATTTACTGAAACAACAAAAGGAAAGGACATTCAGAAAGATAGGTGAGTATCCCTTACAGAGAGGAAGTGCCATACCAAAGCATTTCAAGTGTTATCCAACTACTACTTACACAGACCTTTTTGTGAAAACACTCTCATTGCCTGCAGTTTATCAGCCTTGCCCAACCTACCCAAAAGGTGATCTAAGGGCTCATATGCCATTTCCATGGGAGATGGGACATTAAAATAAAATATATTCCAGCTCTTTGATTCCCATTGATTTTGTGGGTAATACAATAACCAGAATGAGATAGCTGAAACCAATAAAAACTGATTTATAGCATTAAAGGCATTCTTTATAGCACTTATTTATGGTACATTACATCTGAAATCCAATTTCACAGGCTGCTGTTTGAAACTTTCTGTTCAATCATAAATACACTACATACAGCATAGCTCAGTGCCACAGAGTCAGATTACACAAATGCCTACATTCCCAGAAGGAACTGCACTTCTGCTGTAAATGAGTTTGACAGTAATTTTTCCCAACCAACTTCCAACCAGAAAGTTCCAGGCAGCACTCAATAAATTTAGAATATATGGTTACTCCTTTAGTCATAATAAACAACTATTTATTAACGTATTTCAGTTATTGAAAAGGCATTAGCAGAAATCACAGAAAACAAACTTGGCATATGTTGCATGATAAACTACTGAGTACATTTAAGCATTGTAGCAGGGACATTGTTTGAAAGGCACACACAAGCAGGCTTGTGTTCCACTCCCATTTATGGGGATGGGAACACTACAATCCTGCTCCTCTAATTTTCAAAGAGTGAAAAAAAGGAGCCTCCTCAGTGTATCTCAAAGCTGCTCACTTCAAAGGAACATACCACATTCAGGTCACTTACTATAATCACTGTCAAGAAAAGGGCAAAAAATCAGATCTGACTTTTACAGAGACACTGTCATTTGAATCTGGAGCAAGTTCTTGTTTATTTGAAAAGACTTCTCCCTGAAAGTAAAATCACTGCAAACTATGTATGTCAGGCTTTACACAAATCTAAGTTGAAAGATGTTTTCTCTCTGATATGAAGGCAGACTTTGTCTTTGCGTGATGTTTCATTTCTTGGTTATAAAAGATTATTTTTAAAGATGTAACTACATTGACATGTTACAAAACAGAGTACCTGTAGTGTTACTACTTAAAACCAATGGACAAAAAAAATCATATTGTGCCATATGATGTTTTACTCCTCTAGAGACCCAGCTCCACAGAGAAATAGAGCAAGACAAAATTGTATCTCCAAACATACAGGAGTACATCTGAACTTTGGATCCTCAGCTATAAAGCCACAAACTCCTGCAGGGAAGAAAAAATATATCAATATTGTAGAAGCAAACAGTGGCTGGAGACCTAGTGAGAGTAACAAAAAAATGTCAACTTGGTATACGTTTTGGGGGTAGGGAGGGGAGGGCGTGAAACGAGAACCCAAATCCCAAGTTTCCAGCTGAGAGCAGACCTGACCTGACACATGTACTTTACTCAAACTTCTATAGGAAGAAGAAGGGAGGGAAGGACACTTCCAGTGACAAAACTTGATACTGCAAAGCATTAACAATTTAACATCTAGACACTCACCTCCTGAACACCACTTCAAATTTGATCCACGTCAGTGGTGACCCAAACTTATTAAATGGCCTGCACATGGAAACAATCTGATAGACTTAATTGGTTTCTAGTGTGTATGGATTAAAGCTGGCCACTACCTTTGACATTCACAGCAAACTTTACAATGATTGGAGGCAACAGATGAGGAACACTCCCCCATAACCATCTCTGCCCTCCAGTGCATGCTGAACAGCTCCCAGGAGAGACACTCCCTCACACCACGAACAAAAGGAACCTACCTGGCCTTCCACCATGTAAAAATACACCAGTGAGATTTCGTGAGTGTGAGGTACTTTTCCAAAGAGTAATTACTGTATAGCATGGATATTAATTTGATTTTGCTTTGTTTTGGGTGGTTTTGCCACTGAAAAAAAGGTCTGGCCACTAAAACCATGTATTGAGTGAGGCTGCACAGTTGGCTGACATGGACATGAGCGACCAGTTGACATTTTGTATTCCTCTAGCTTATAACCCAGATCCTACAGATGGAGCATAGTGGACTCAAGGATACAACGGGGCAAGAATGGAAAAGAGCTGCAGATTCCAATACCCAGGTCCTGGTCACAGGCAGAAAAACTTTCTGTTTTCCTTTACATCATTTAAAACGACTTGTACCTGAGAAAATACATAACTTTATACCAGAAGGCTTCTGGACTTAAAACACACACTCTGGAGCCTTGTGAAAAAAATCATTTATATACATTTCACTAAAATGAAAAGGTATCATATCACTTATTCTGAGTTTTAATGAAATAAATTTAACTAGGCTTGATCAAAAACTATTTACATCCAAATCGAGATTTCACTTCAAGACAAGACATATCTAAATATGTATTTCCAATTTTAATGATGTCTCCAGACCAAAGCCCCTTCCATAGTCTTCCTGCATAAAATGAGTAGTTCTGCTACAGAAATTATTTTTTTCAATTTTTCAGTAATCCAGTGTTTTGCTTACACTGCAGTTTAATTTCTAAAATAATTTATGATGAGTCTGCTCAGAATATTAAATGCAGCATGCTAGCACTTTGATGCTAGCGTGTCCCCACCCAATCCACAAAGCAAAGAAATCTAAAAATTCTGTGATCTGTCTCAAGGATGGATTAATTGAGGCAGTAAAGTTTTGCAAATTAGAGAAAACTTTTCAGTTAATCAACCAAAATTTTAAAAAGGCCTGAGATCACTAAAAATATTTCACTTAGATCAATGTAAAATATTAAACATATTATTGTATACAATGTATAAAGCTTAGAAAAGTACTTAGAACACTCATATTTCTGAATTCTTCATGAAACCATTCTGATGGGAAAAGAGTGAAATTTATATTGGATAGTTCACTGACAAGTCCCACTTTATGTAGAAGTTCAGTTAAGATGATGGAATGAATTTGAAATTTAATTAAAACAATAAATCTATATTTTATGTTATAGATAGCAAACCTGCAAACATGTTCAGTTCCAGTTAAGTACACTCTTTGAAAAAGAATATAGATGTGTTAGAGGGATCCAAAATTACAATGATAATGGTAAAAGATATGAGAATATTATTTCACAAGATAAAATACTAAAATGATAAATTATATTATATTTTTATGCTTTTCCTACAAAACAAGATCAAATTCAAAGATAATACATTTAAGTCTAATTAAAGGAACTTTAAAAAAAGATTAAATACAATTCATTCCCACAAGATAATAAGCAAGCTAGGCTGCTATAAACACAAAAATACAATCCAAAACCATTATGGATTATGACAACACCTCGAAATTACCCAAATGTCTTTTAGTTATTTTCTGTAAAATGAAATGCATAGCTCCTTACACATGTAGAAAGTGACAAATGCAATGCTGACACAGCTGTGATGCTTCACATTGACACATAGCTTTTCTCTGGATACCTGAAGAGGAAATTAATAGCACGACAGACACCAAAGTTAACATCTCACGAAGTTTGGCTCTACCTGTTTAACCCAAGAAAAGCAACAAAGAATTGCAAAATGGAGTCAGCTGCAGCAGAAATTCAAATTTCACTGTCCTGCCTATGGGGTAGACAGATGGGTGGACAACAGGGCACACTAAACTTCTTTAGCAAATCCTTAGTGTCCAAAACAAGGGCAATTAAAAACCCTGTTTATCCTTTGTGCTCACTGTTACCTGACTTCAGAAAACTTACTAAAAAAAGGCAGAAAACCAACAGAAATGGAAACATAACATCTGGATAAGACCTCTTGAGTTCTCAGACTCAGTTTCCTTGAGTAACAGCTACCTCTCCCATGCCCCCTCTCATGAACGGGTCATGCTCTGTTTCAAAAACAGCCAAGAGGGCGATTAGACATACGACAGCTGTACAGCTCAGGATAGATGTCAAAGATATTCTGTATGTGAAGCCAGTATCTCTCACAAGAGAAGCTCAAAGATGAAGAAAATAGGCACATTGTACATTTTGCACTGAAGGATGGCACATAAATCTCGGAGTACATTACCTAGAATCCCTCAGAGATGTTGGAAGTCTTGCCAACCCTGCAAAAGGAGAGCCAGTATCTGACTCTCTGTCCCACCAGTAGCTCCATTTTCTTTTGCGTTCATCCCATCCGGACCAGATGGGACAAAGCAAAATGATTTTTGGGGGGATTTTCAAAGCACTTGAAATGGCTCTGCTGCAATAAACAAGAAGAGGGCTTTACAGTAAGAAAGTGAGCGGGCATGTGAATGCCACACAGGCAGTCATGAGGCCATCCTGGGGAGGGACAAGTCTGCTCAGGCAGTGCCAGAGAACTGCACGGAGGAGGAAGATGAACCATGTGCCTTTTTGTCCACAACACTGTCTGGGAGCAGTTCCCACAGCAAACTATTCTCAAGCAAGGCAAACCTATACCTGGTAAAACCACCTGCATCTAGGAATGTGATGCATACCCCAGGAATGCCTCCCTCTGGAAAAGACAGTGGAGGACTGCTGCAATGACTTTATCATCAAAACCAGATGCCTTAGAAATGGGACAAAAGGTGGAGAGATAGTCCAGGACCAGCACAACAAGGGCATCAAAACCATTGGGAGGAGTGTTTTTACATCTCTTGTCAGCCTGAGGTTGCATAGTCTCAAAATTCTCTGTGGCTGCAAGGAGGAAAGGGGCACAGACTCTGAAATGGCCCCACAGTGCCCTCCCACTTCACTCTCTGAGACACCTGGAGTCTGACAAGCCATTAGCTGGCAAAACCCAGCCCAAACCTTTTCACTGTTGTTTGGTTCCAGCTTTCAGTGAAATCTAAAATGTGTTATTTTCCCCAAGTGCTAAAAGACAGCTAAAAGACCTTTGCCAACGTTTTCCCACTGGTATGTGGAGGAAAGTCTGAAAATCACAGTACTAAAAGGACACAACACTCAACCTGAATTGACAGGACTTTTACCTCCCATAAAAAGACCCTTCTTGCATTAAAGTAGAAGTATAAGGAAAGACGAGAAAATGCACCAAAAAGCAAATTTAAAATAGTATCCTAAATGCTTCAGAGCAAACTATTTTTGGTGCATATTATGAATTTTCCTAATTTTTCCTTTTCATCAAAATCTCAGTTCAATACTATGCAATCTACTATAATTCAAGGACTGAAAAAATGTCAATCTCAGCAAATCAGAGATAAGATAGAATAATGTTGAGACACACAATAAGTGATTATAATTATTAAAGCAAACTAGACTTTGTATTTCATTTTCACATCTAAAGACTTTATTATGTTTTATTTACTAATTCATAAGATTTAAAAATTTGTAAAGCACTTTCAATTATTGATGTGACTTCGATTTTCCAGTGTGCTCAACATATTTCTGGCCTCATAATCTAAAACCTAGAGGCTCTGAATTTGTTCATGTAACTCTTATCCTGCTGTGCATATACAGAGAAAAGAAGAAAGGCTCCCCAGATCAGACACCACCATGCAACACAGAATCATCATACAATCAGAAAATGGTTTGGGTTGTAAGGGACTTTAAAAATCATCAGGTTTCAATGTCCCTGCCATGGTCAGGGACAGCTCCCACTAGAGCAGATTGCTCAGAGCCCCATCCTGCCTGGCCTTGAACATTTCCAGGGATGGGGCATCCACATATAAGAGACATTAACCTTGATTTTACGGTCTAAAATTACAAATCTCAATAGTAGCTGCCAAGGGAAGCCATCCCCTACTCACTGAATATGGGATACAGAGTATTTCCTTCTGTTTCTGGAGTACAGGTTATCACAGAAGAACACATGCTATCTAGGAATCTTATCTATCTGAAAAGCTTCACCACTTCTGCAAAATGTTATCAACTTTTAATGAGATAATCTCTATGGCAGAGTGATTTTTTTTCTTACTAAACAAGACAATTAAACAAAATATACTTGCTTGTTAACTCTAAATCTTTCAGGGAACATGTGTCATATTGTGAAAATTATAAATTCTCACTTTTAACTGACTTTTCCCTAATTAATAACCAAAGTGCTTCTTATGTTTTTATGACCATTTTTAATGAAGTCCATGAACTTACTGCAACTGGGAAAGTTACTGCATGCCAAAAGTGCTTCATAATTATTCTAAGTTGATGAATAATTTTTATAGCCAGGTAGATCAAAGGCAATTCACTTAACCTTCAGTTAGAAGTATTTTTAAATGTTATTGTTTGTAGCAGTTCTACCAGATGGCCACCAAGATTCCCTGCTCTTTTTTGAAAGTTCCCAACATCCCTTTCATCAGTCAACTTCTCTACTGCAATCTAGAATTAAATATTTCTGAGCATTTCTTTGACAAAACAAGTCATAACTACTCAGAGAAAATATCGCCTAATATGCACAGGCTTGAAAATATTTTTAAACTGCATAAACATTTTTTCATATTTTTAAGCCAATCTTTAATGTTCATGTTGTTATTAAGCTCATAGGGGCTTAAAAGGATTAAAACAATAAAAACAAGCATCTGACTTCAAGTAATGACCTGCAGAAATAGCATGGAGGTATGTAATCAGTGCAAGTAAAGGCAGTACCTGAGAAACAAATCTTAGTATCTGTCAAAGCTTTCTGCTGAACACTGAAGCTCTGTGGAGCTGTCTTGAGTTAAGGAAGTGAGATCACATTCCCATTGTTAACTCCACACTACTCACTAGGATTTATTGGAGTTCCACTGCTTGAACCCTGACTGTAGGAGCAGCAGAGCACAACTGGTCAGGTATAAGCTCACTCTGACTGTGCCTTTCTGATGCAATGGGGTGGGTGTACAGCAACCTCTGGAATTTTCAAGAATGTTTGAAAAATCTCATCCCGTGTACAAACATGTTGGATACTGATGATGTAATGCCCATAAGTTTCACTGGTTCCCACTGTATGTTCTGCAGTTTCTTGACTGCAGAACTGAAGATGCAGGCAGGAGTCCGACCTTCTCTGAGGATTTCCCTGCTGCCATAGGCTATAAAATGTTCCCGATTAAGTTCTCGGAGTCCCACAAGAACCCAAACTTCACTTTTTTCTCCTCCTAACAGATGCCCAGCAGAATAACCTGGACAGACATGACAGAAGGCTAACAAGGTGAACAGCAAGGCATGAGAGTGCCAATTTGTTCTATTTCTTTGTTAAAATACATTTTCGGGCAAGTAATTTCCCTAAACAAAACAAATGCCCATTATGAAAGGGACATGCTCTCACACAGAGCAAGGAATCTAGGAAGAAGCATTTCGGCCCATGAAATTTTAAATATTTTTTTCTCCAAAACAAGGAGAGGGAAAGAGGAAGAGTCTGAGTTCCTGCAAAACTAAACTCAGAAGGAAGAACTGAAGGATAAGGTCCTATTTCACAATTAGGTGCTAAAGTAGGATGGTAGGATAGTTCAAACTGAATTGCATGATTTGAAACAGTCTGCCTCTAGGCAGAAGCACTGTGAAGCCTGCAATTTATGCTGTGAGGGAAGAGAGCTGCAGAAAAACCTCATGAAATCGAGTGATTAGTCATTAAAATGGCAAGAGAAATTCAGTGTAAACAAATGTGGTGCACATGGGGAAAACAGTAATCTGAACCATGCATTCAGCCTAGCAATGAGATCTTAATGGGCTGTTTCCACTCAGAAATGAGACTGTGAGATAACAGGAATTTTTATGAAAACATAAGCTCTGGACCAATCATCTACATTTTCTCCAGGGTTGGTGGGTCATCCAAACCAGATGCCTTTCTCTTCTAACAATGTATTCAAATGTCTTTCTGCAACATATTTCTGTTGCAAACATCAGATTATAAGGCTTGGGCTGCAATTTGCTTTGTGTTTCTGTAATATAACCATAATCACACTGGAAAGATTAAAATGCTTTATTAGGCCTATTTAGGTAAATCCTACTATGCAGTTTATTATCCTCAATTAATATTATGGTAAATTATTCTTCAGCTATCCTCACATCTTAAAAATAACATCAGAACACTCAATATTACTTCCTCTTAAAAAAATTAAGACATACCTAGGACTTCACCTTCACAGAAAAGGCTTTCCCTACTACCTTGAAATGCTTATTCCTTAAAAATACCACTCCCTGGAAACCCTTCACAAAACAAAGGAACACTGTTTATTTGGTTAGGCAGAGGAGTAATGCATATTTACAGAACTGTAAGACTCAAATACTGTCTGCTGTTGCAGCAAAGCACAAAATTAAAGTCCAGTCTCAGAGCACACTGGCAATCCTACACTAACTCCTCTATTGCCCCTCTTTGGTACGAAAGAGGAGAAAAAGAAAGAAATGTAAAAATGTTTTGCACAAGCTTCATGCTACTGAGCCTGTCAACTCTGCTAATCTCAGCAAAAAGAAGGGTCAGAGCAGCCTAGGAGCTGTTCAAAGTGTTCAAAATCAGGTTGGACAGGGGGCCTTGAGCAACCTGATCTACTGGAAGATGTCCCTGAACATGGCAGGGGGGGTTGAACTAGATGAACTTTGAAGGTCCAGCCCAAATGATTCCACAATTCCATGTTTCTGTTGAAATAAAGAGTCAGGCAGCAACAACCCAGGAGGTCCATATAAGCAGCCAGAGCAAGCAGAACACAGCACACCTTCCCCACTCACTCTCCCTACTCTCAGGGCAGGGGATTGCCCAAAAGGAGGGGAGGGAGGACAGTGATAGGACCCCACTCATTCTTTGTAACTCCATAGCAGCATTAGGACCACTGCTGAAAACAAGGGAAAACAAAGGTTAACAGGAAAGATGCAGTTCATGCCCTTTGTAATATCATGCTTTGTCTTTTCCCGAACAACTGTCCTCTCCCTGCATAGAAAGGAAACCTTTTGCATGGTAAGGTGGCTTCATGCTGTGAAAAATCTAATGAGTGGATGAAACAGCAATTCATCATCTATTTAAATATTGCAGTGGGTTAATCCAGCAAATAAAAATGGAGCATGAAGCAGATGGCCCTTTATGGTTCTCATGATTTCTTAAATATTCCCTCCCAGTGCACAGTCATTCTTGTATTTAACATGAAATGCACAGCTTTCACCATGTGTACATTATGTAACCATTCGTGCAACCTCATAAATGTTACATCTTATAAAGCAATTATTTTTTATGCCTTTTTTTAAAGGAAAAGCTGAATTATGTCAAGGCAAAGTATTCTTATAAGTCTTGAAATAATTTGAGGTAGCTGCCAGTAGCAAATGATAAACCCACTACACGCAAAAAAAAATGCTCAACCTACTTTTTGGATGTATATTAATGTTCTAGGTTCAAGAAGTAACTCAGGAAAAGCATTTTGACATTGGATTTGGGTGCAATATTTCAAGTGTTTAGTATCTTGCAGAACACGTGCCAGGAAAATAAGTATCTGAGCTCCTCTCTGCTTCATTAAAGCAATTACTGTTCATACTGAAATAGCATTTGGATTTCACAAAAACGTATTTTCTGCCACTGAAAAAAGAAAATGTGAAAATCAGTCATTTTCTCTTAGTTGTTTGCATGTGTGACAATGAAGTCCAAGCTGTCGATATTTCTTGCAAAAAAGACTATGAAAGTACCTTAAAAAATACACTTCCTCAATTCTGTCACCCACATAACGTGAAAAATTTCTAAAAATAACTTTTTTTATTAAAATGCACTAAGATGCTAACATACCAAATGCTATTAATATATGACAAATTAAATCTGCTGTGTGCAAAAAGCAAACACCAGTCTCGTACACCAACTAATCTCAATTACACGTAAAGTAGCACTTATATACATATTTTGCAATGTTTCATTGCCCTCCTGATGAAAAACAGACTGTAACCATTATCAAGTTTAATACTTTTGTTCCTTTTTTAAACTACTGTATTGGTACTAAACACCACAGTGTAATCCAATGTGCAAACAATGCAGCACCCAGGAACAGACAGGAATGCTTAGACAGAACCTGAAGAGCCTCCATGGAGGAGAAGCTGGGAGAAGCAAGGAAAATGTCTGAAAAAAGACCTGGGTACAAAGAAAAGACAAAGCAGGACAGGTTAGAAGTGCTTGGTAAAAGGCAGCAGGGATATGGGCACCCAGAAGCACACTTCATTCCAGAGCTGGAATTAACCCCAGGATTTCCAGCATGGTTAGCCAGTTTGTATGAAGCTATTGAAAAAGTCTTTCAGAGAAAGCAGCTGCTGACTGCTAAATTAGGTTTAGCAGCAAAGCTCTGAACTGTGCGTCTCAAATTTTTTAATCCTTATGATGTTCTAATTCTGTACTGAGTTATTTGCTACTTTCTTCCTAATGGATCTTCCGAAACTACTGCGAAGTGCAAGCACAAAATTGTGTTGGAACAACCTTGGGATGACTTTAAGTCAAGCACTCCAGAGACACGACAGCAGGAATCTGGTTTCAGCAGCCAATTTAACTGACTCCCCTCCATGCACACAAACTATAATTTGGTCTTTAATTGTCCCATCAGAGTAGCTCATGGAGGTTGCATTCAAATGGTGGGATCTGTTGGCAGACTGATGCCCAACAAATTCTGAAGCAGCCGTCTGGCAATCTGTAAGTGACAGTTTCTGACAGGCACAGGAGGGAGGTATTTGGCTTTTTAGGCAGACATTATGCAGTGATTGAAAACCATAAAAGTAACTGAAAACATCCTTAGGCTAGGTAAAACCACCTGACAGGCACAGCAACTGGACCACGTTGATACCTGCCCAAATACACCTTTTTACTAGGCTGTTTGCAAAAAAATCTGATGTGCTGGAAAGAAAGTCGTTGCAGAAGTTTTGTACCAAAGGCAGGTAATGACAGAAATAACAGCAAGGTGTAAAAAAAAAAAATATTGTGAGCTTTGGGGAGTACAGAGAGACATAGCAGTGATCCTCCTATCACAATTATATGTTTTTCAGATGGTATGAATCCACAAGGAAGCCCCCAGGCTAAGTCCATTCCTAAAGCATCTGAAGGTTGAGTTTGAAATAAGAAAAATCTCTTAGAATGCTCATAAGATATCTTAGCATTACATGGTAGTTTACAAAGCAAAGAATTTAAAAACCTAGGTCCTTCTTGCCTAATTGTGGTCACTCAAGCATAATAATTTCCTCAGTGGCTCACTCCCTTAGCTCAGACCAGGCAAAACATCTGAGGCACTGACAGAACTCACAAATTTTTGCAGCAAACAAACCTCTTGTCACTTCCTGTGACCGGGAAAAGAAATTTTTTCTCACATGGCCAAGATTATAAAAAAGTACTGAAGTAATTATGGAGAATAGGCTGAAGAAGACTATCATAGCAGGCTATTATATTTAAGGGAATGCCATGCTATCTAGTGATAAAGCAAAGAAGAAATTCCATATTAAAAAAAAAATAGAGATCATTTAATTGGAGGCCGTGTCACAGGCACAAAAATTAAGTTTGCGTGCTGCTTTTGCAAGCTTATTATGGTCTTATTACATTTTCTGTATTTGCAGCAAATTTATATTAATATTTCATGCTATACTGAAGTAAGATAGATGCATTTAAACTGAAAATAATTGGTCTTCTGCTGTATTTATTTATATTCAGCAGTTTATATTTGTTTTTCTATTTCATATATTTAATTTGCATTTATTTTGGCTAGCATAGAATATTTAAAATGGGTATTATAAAGTCAAAGATATTCTTACAGCATGAAAGAGATTTAGAGAGGAAAATTTTGTCAGTTTAAAATTGAAGCAAGCATAATTGAATAATGAGAAGAAATCTGAGCCATCAAAAAGAATTATAATTAGAGTCCAAGTCAAAGATGAAAAATTTCACCATTTAGAGAGATCATGATGAAAATGGTAAATATGAGTTGTCATGCTTTAATTAAAAAGGAGTGAAAACGGCATGAAAGCATTCATTGTTAAAATGTTCTTAGCACTGTAATTATTTTTATTGATTAAAGTAATTATTAATTCATGAACAGGCTCTAAAATGTTGATACTGTAATTCACAAAATGAAGAAAGGAATATGCCATCTCATTTATTCATGAAACTCTTGTATTTCCATAAATAGATTTTTATAAACGCATGATCGCTAAAAAGAAAAAAAAGAAAAGCACAGCTCAACCTGAGACAAACTCCTGAATGCATCCAAACTTACAGAGTGCAGTGCCTCACTGAGAAATCTACCCTTTGCTGTTTGCCCAGCATTAAATTACACCATTGCTCAGCTACTCGCTGCATCTGAATGGCTTTTCAGCAGAACTGCCTTCAATGTATTAGCCTGGTGACAGAAATAATACTGATACATTACAAAAAAGGGCTCTCTTCCCTCAGATCTGTCCTATTCTTCCTCCTGGAGATCTTTTGTGCCTGGGTGGTAGAAAAAAATTAGTGTCTGTATCTCTAAAATGTGTGGGACATTTCAGACCTACATTCACGAGCTGGTGTAGATGACAGGGCCCCCTGAAAAAACACTGCCTTGCCACACAGGAGTACAGCAGCTCCCACCCGTGTCAGCCTCACTGTGCTATTGAACAGCTCACAGCAGCTTCCCTGGAAGCACCAGCCTGACAGAGCTCAAGAAGCATTTGGAGAATGCACTCAGGCACATGGTGTGACTCTTGGGGTGTCCTGTGCAGAGACAGGAGTTTGATTTGATGATTCTTGTGAGTCTCTCCCAATGCAAGAGATTCTATGGTTCTGATTTGATGAGTCTGTTTTTTGTACGGAGAGTCAAGAGCCATAATTCCCATCCCCTGCTGATTGTAGTTCAAAAGGCCTTATTCTCAAAAGGGCAAAGTTCTGGAATTCCTGGGAACTGAGTGTGGTGGGAGGTAAAAATTCTTTGAGCATCTCTCCAGCATGCTGCTGGCAATAACCTACACACAGAGACAACAGCCATCCTCAGAGAACTGTTCTGGCATCTTCTAGAACTCTTCCTCTGTGCTAAGAATTTCAGGGTTGGCTGCTGACACCTGACTGGGCAAAAGCAGGCACTGGGGGAAGCTCCTGCAGGTGCACAGAATGGGAATGCACAGTCAGGTCAGCAGCTGGGCTGACTGGGTGACATGGGGGGCTCTGCACAGGGGAAAGGGTGCTGGAAATAGGTGTGAATAATGTCCTGCAAGGCAGCCTAGCACAATGTCTAAAGCCTTTTCTCCCTGGCTGCTGTATCCCTCAGACACAGCTGCAAGGCAGAGGTGTCATAAAACTGGCTTTGGGGTCTGTACTTTGTGTCATCTGACACGTTCTGGAAAGAACCTTGCAAGTGAGACTCCACATCAGCCTGGATGGGGTCTGCCGTACTCAAGACAGTGTGATTTTAGATGTATCCTAAGGGTGTTCCTCTCCTTTGTTGGCAGTCTGCAAAGCTTAGACTCTTTCTTCTTACATGTATTATTGCTATTATTATTACTATTTCTATTTATTGTTATTTCTTTTAACTCTGTTTCATTTTTAATGCCACCCTTGCAATTAAAAGCACATTGCTTTCACTCTCCTCTCCCACCCAGCCCTGCTCCAATTTTCCACTCCTTTATAATCTCAGAGCTCTGGGGTGGGGCACACTGCTACACCTGCAGCTCTGTCACCCCATCGACCCTCCTCAATGTGCTCAGCACTGGGTGTCCATCCTTCCCAGCACCTCCTTCCCTCTCCACCCAGACAATCCTGATTCACAACAACATTTCAAGTAAGCTCATGGCCAAGCCTTTGCACCTCCTGTCTCACCAGCAAGTCCCCATTCTGGTGGAGGAAAGTCTTGATGATGGCCCCAGTGAGGAAAACAGACTGATGCTGATACAAAGGTGTCCCACACTGCAGTGCATGTCTCTGACAGCCTGAGTCACAGATACAGCCCTAGTGCCAGCTCTGTGCATTTTACCCAAAGAGAAACAGCCAAATAAGGCAAGAATTGTTTTTGGCAAAATAAATAAATAAATAAAATTAATTGAAAAAATGACAGTCTTCTGAGGCACAGTATCCTTGTTGACACTGGTTACAGGGACACTGGGATGATGTGGGGTGAGGTGAATCCACAGATAACCAATTGTCCTGTGAGGAGGCACCATCAGCCAGAGAGCAGTTGAAACAAGTGGGCAGAGTTGGGAGATCTGCATCCTGGTCCTTCTCCAGACTCTGCTTCACTTACTCCACTTTGATCTTTACTTTTCCAGACAGTCAGTACCAGCTTGTCCCAGTGCTGCTCCATGTATCTGGGACTCCCTGTGCAAATGCATTTCAGAAATGACTACTCATTGGTATTAATTAAGAGGAAAGTTAAAGGACTGCACTGGGGAAATCGCAGCAGACTACTGCCAGCAGTGGCTTTGTTGAGCCAGCAATAAATAACTGCAGCAAAAAGCCAACTCACATGTCTTTCTCCTTCAGCCATGACATGCCTATGCAACATACAATTATCCAAAGCAGCAGCACACACAAGGCTACTGCAATCCCTAGAATATAGTACATGCTCAGCAATTCAGGATCCTGAGTCTTGTCCTCTTCAACCTCTTGCCCTGCAGGAGAAGAGAAAACAGCACACATTACTGTGCTCTGTGCTACAAATAATCTCACAAGTGGCCACATTCCCAAAAGAGCAAATTCTGAAATTCCTGGGAACCGTGTGTGGTGGGAGGTGAGCAATCTCTTCCACCCAGACATGGCTACAAGCATCTCTGTGGCACTGCTGGCAGTAACCTCCATACACTAGAGACAAACAGGTATCCTCAGAGAGCTGCTCCTGTTTCTTTCTCAACACTGCCTGCAGCCCTGGCAAAGCCTGCTGGTCCCTGCAAACCAAAACTGCCTGCACCTCCTTTTCAGCAGCCAAGGGCCCTCTCTCCTCCAGTGACTGGCAGGCTGCTCTCCATCTCCTGGCTCAAGAGCAGTTAGCTCCTCTGCACATCCCTCACACACTCCAGAACCACCACCAACAGTCACACTCATCCCACCACAGCTATCACTGCTGGCTGAAAATCCAACACAAGCAGAAGTGCCTGCAGAATCTCTCATGGGTTGTCATTCTTGCCTTGAAGCTGGGCTGTGCATGAGCTGAACATAAATTCAGCACACACCTGTTCCTGACATCTGGATATTCACATCTGCACAAAGCAACTCTGACCAGTAATTGTACATCTGCAGCAGCAGCTGCCCCTGGGACTCATTTAGGAGCTCAGCTGGTAGCAAACACTGTGCTGGACTATCTCTGTGGCTCTGCAGCCCATGCAAGGTGTAAAATCAAGTGTTCCTGCACTGAGGCTCTGAAAAATCCCTTCCTGCTGCACAGGCTATGAGAAGCTAAAGGCTCAGCTCCTCACGTCCTAACAGTTAACAGAAGGAGTTACACCAACCGTTTGCTGTTTCCTCCAAGTATTTCAGGACCTTCTTTGTAACTTTAGGTGTCTGCTGGAAGTCAATCCCTGTTTTAGCTTTATATGAGGACATAAACAGAAATTATGAAGTTACATTTCACACAAATAACATGGAAAAGGAAAGCTTACTCTGTGAAGTCAGTAGAGACTCACAGACACTCACCCGTGGGATACAAGCTGGGAACCAGCACAGAATCCACCTGAGGAGCTGGAGAAGCCCTCTCTCTGCCCACATCTGCAATCAAACACCCATGAGATGTACCCATTAAACATTCTGCTCTCCACTGTTATACCTGAATGCAGAATGTGTACGGAGGGCATGTAGTGACAGGGCACACACCAGGAGGAATCACCAAGTGGTAGAGAATACACTGCCAAGTTTCTGCCCCCACACTGTCACTCCCCACCTCTCTGCTTGTTAGGAACCCCTCATCCCCCCAAAGCAGCTGCAGCCCCCCACACCTCCTCATGGTGTGTTTGTCCATGCTGCACTGTGGATTCCTTCTGGCTCACCCAGCCTTAGCCCTGGCCCTGCTGCTGCTGGCCTGGGGCTGGGTGCAGGGGTCTGTCTGCCTGCCTACCTACTCCCTGCCCTTGTATGGGAGCAGACTGGGTGTCCAGGGCTTGCAGGACCACCAGAAAGAGGAGGAGGCACTGGGTGACCCCCCATGCTCGCAGCATGCTGTTGCTGCTGCTGTTGTTGCTGCTGCTGCAGCATTGCCCACAGCTGGCACAGGACAGGTCAGAGGGGCTCTGTGACCTCACAGCCCCATGGGACCATACCCTCCACCAGGGCTCCCCAAGGCACTCCCATTGTCCATGAATTCCTCAATCTGCCCAATGTTGAATTTTCTGTTTGTGCATGAGCATGGAAGGAGCAGAAGTGGAGAAGGGTGGACCTATTCTGGGAGGCTGCACAATGCATGGGAGTGCAGAGCCACTCAGGTCTTTCTTCTCAGAAACCTGTATCAAAAACTCTGTATAAAGAAAGACTGCATAAAAGAGCCAACTGCAAGTGCCTTTCGACTATATTTGTCAGGCAGCATTCTATCAAGAAATTAGCTTTTCCCCTCTCCTTTTGCTACAATTTTATTACCATTAAAAACATGATTTCCTACCTCTGCTACTGTCCTTCTAGAATCAGTGTGCTGCCCCATGGCTTATCCCTAGTGAGCCAGGCTTATCCCCTTCCCCCTTCAAATCTAGTTTACAGCTCCCTCAACAAGCCATGGTAACTCCTGAGCAGAGATCCTTTTCCCTTTGAGACAGGTGTACCCCACTGCAGCCACCAGGCCTGTAAGCTGATCTGTGATCAAAACCCTCAGAGTTCTGCTGGTAACACCAGGCTCAGAGCCAGGTATTCACCTGTGTGATGTTCCTGTTAAACACAGTGAATAATAGCAAGTGTCAAATTCTGCACTTGCAACAGGGAAACCTGTAGGTACAGACTGAGGAATGAGAGGCTGGAGAGCGGAAAGAGACTGCTCTGCTCTGTGCACAATAGAAGATATAGAGCTATTAGAAAGCATCCAAAAGAGGGTAGGAAGATGGTGAAGGGTCTAGAGGAGACACAATATGATGTGGTTGAGGTGACTTATCCTATTCAGCCTGGAGGAGTCTGAGGGAAGACCTCACAGTGGTCTGCAGCTCCCACATGGGAGGAAGTGGAGGAGCTGGCAGTGATCTCCCCTCTGGTGACCAGTGATAGGGCCCAAGAGAATAGCCTGAAGCTGTGTCAGGAGAGGTTTGGGCTGGATATTGGGAAAATTTTCTTCACCCAGAGCATAGTCAGGCACTGGAACAGGCTCCCCAGGGAAGTGGCCATGACACTAAGCCTGACAGAGTTCAAGAAGTGTTTGGACAATGCCCTGGGACACATGGTGTAATTCTTAGGATTGGATTATTCTTGTGGGTCACTTCCAAGTCAGGAGATTCTATTATTACTCTTGGTAGGGGGTTAAAAAATATAGCTGTGGTGATATTTAAGGTCATGGGTTCTCAAGTGGTGTCTGATGTGAGGAGAGTGGGTTTGTATAAAGATCCATCAGCTGTGAGCCAGATGGATACCAATCCTGCAACAGGATATGACTGTAAGCAGGATGTCAAAGAGATTTTAACTATGCAACAACTTAAATCTAAGTAAGAAGAAAAAAGAGAGGAGGGGAGAAGCTCATTTTGGAGATGTCAAGAATACTTTGTGTGACAGATTGCTAGATTCTTTTGTTTAGGAGGCTAGACAAGGGTCGTAAGTGAGAAATAGAGGGAGCACACCAGATACTCATTTGTTTTTAATACTCACAATTTTTCTTGCAGATTAGCATTTCATCATGCTGGAGTCCTCGAGGAAAGAGCTAGAGGGGTGTTGGGTATGGCACACCATGCTCAATTCACTGGTTATTATCTAACTCCTTCCATAACACAAACACCCCAAACACAAACTGGAAAAAGAGAGTAAAAGCTTGGCAACTTTTGAGTTTGTCACTGTATTTTAAGAATTCTTCTGTCAATGCACTTCTCTGACATAAGACTGTATCTTCAAGCCATAAAACACTATGAATGGACAAGAAACACAAGCACCATTCCCTGTTCATAGGCACACAGTAACTTTCCAAACTGGCACTTCAGGGCACTGGAAACAGAAATGGAGAATACCCCATGAAATGGTAAATAGAATGCCTGATCACTTAAGGAAGATATCCTTCCTTACTGTGAATGTTCTGGACACATTTAGGTACTGTACCTACACCTCTGAGCTGGTAGTGAGTCAGCTGCATACCACACACAGCACACTACCCAGCCTACAACTACTAACACTGATAAAATAAGGAGCTCAAAGAGTGAACTACGAGAAGCAGATGGTCTCTAATGGAATGTATTTGCAAAGACAACACTTGAACTCCTGTCAGTGATTGCCAAGAAGCCATCTGATGCCCAGAGTGATCATGCAAAGAAATGGAAGATACAGTAATCCCAACATCCAACCTTTGTCACTTCCTAAGGTTAACAATATTAACAACCACACAACTTTGACTTTCTCTCTAAGGTTTGCCTTAAAAAAGACACATAGAACATGAATAAGTCCTATGATCCTCAAGTTCCAGCAACATTACAGGAATAATCTCTGTCACATGAAATAGACACTCAGGGAATCATGCAGAGGCCTGTTTCACTGAGGACCATTAATACAGCTGAGTAAAATCTTGCCTAACAAGCTCTCTGGAATCCTGGATGCTTTGGATCAGCATCCTCCAGAAGGATGGACACTAGAGAGATTTCTAAAGCTACAGAAGAAATTCTGTACTGGGGAAGAAATTGTGCACTGAAAGTTGCTTCATGACAAACAGGACAAATCAAATCATTTCCAAAAGTTCCTTTAACCCTCCTAAGTTTCTGTAGATGTAAAGATGAAGAAGAGAGACAGACATCTCTTCCCATATGTTTTTACAGGAAATTATGACACAGACTTAGTAAATGGATATGATTAATCATTTATAGAAACATTCTCATTTCTGACAGCACAGGAAAAGAAAAAGGCATAAGTTAAGATTCTCACATCTTTTCCACACGATGGAAAAGACTACCATAATCAAGACTCATAGAGGAGCCTGTTCCTCCTGCAAAGGAAGATGAGAAATTGGTTCTGCTAGAACTGAAGAAAGTAAGAAAAGCTAGAAATAGTCAGTATTTGGCTAAAACCCATTTTCAGAGGCATTACTGCAAGGGAGTAGACCTGCACACCTACATTACTTAGAAGACTAAGCAGACAGAGGAGAGAATGGCCAGAAGAACTTCATACACACATGGCTCTGGCTGTCAGATGAGAAAATCTCACCCTTTACTGCCTGACCTGTATTGCTGCTATCTATAGTCACTTTGCTTTGCACTGGAATTTTTTAACACTGTTTTTAACTACTGGGACTATAATATCCGTCACCATATTTATTTCTTCTAGACAAAAATTTATCTAGGTAACTCACCCAAGGAGACACAAACTTTGAGGAAAGAAAAAGAAATCTTAAGATGCAATGCTTACGCACTGATCATTTCTCTAAAAGTGTTGGCAGCTATTTCAGTTTGCACATAGGATAAACACTCGACTGCCTACAGTTTCACAAAAGAGAAGAAAAATATTAAGGAAGTGTAGTTTTCTGTTTTGAATTTAATTGCCCCATAAACAGAAAATATTGTTCTATTTGTTCTCTGTCCAGCATGTCATTTTTGCAGACTTTTGTTTTAGTTGAAAATATAATCTCATATTTATACTACAGATTTTAAAGGCAGGTACTTGTCAGGCTTTGAATTTCTTCAATGACAACAAAAGGTAAATAAATCCAAAGTCTTTAAAATTGCATTTACTAACTTTTCATCATCACACTGGAAAACATCAGTGAACAAAGTATTCCTCAAAGAAGCTGTGAGATCATTGCATTTAAAACACTCCAAATAATTTCCTCAATCATACATTATAATGTGTATGGCTGGAGTTCAGTGATGTCCACACTGACATTATAGACATTGACAAAATAGAGATGTTTAGTCATCTGTAGAAACTTTCTCACTTCTGACAGTGCAGAAGAAAGGATCATCAGCGAGGCTGGATTCTTCTCTTTTGAAAAAACATCATTGGAAATGTACGTGATTCCATAAGCCTGAGCATACCCTGGATAAGATATACTTATCATTTGCATGCACTCAAGCAGCTTCATAGGCTGCCAGGAACACTGAAAAGCATCCTTGCACAGACTTGGTGTGCACAGGAGACAGCAGAACAGAGAAATTATGTGCTGCTGCCATCGTGGCTAGGATCGGTTTGGGCACAGCCAGAAAGTACCAACAAAGCACTTCTTTAATTGTTATTCTGGCACTGTGTAGTAAAAATGGTCTTAAGTAAGGAGGATTTTATGAGTGTGAGCATCCCACTGCTCTTCTTCCAGCTCTACCAAGAGTTACTCAAGCTATCACACGTAGGAGAGTTTTCCCTTACATAGTCCTAACTCACTGGAAAATTCATCATTTTTGAAAAGTGAAGGGCACTTACTTTGCCAACTTCATTAAATCTCTTAAGAAGGAGGTGCTACTAGGACCCCAAAGTCTTAAGAAGTTAGGAGCCTTGACTTCTGCATGAACCCTCCTATCAGAATGGAAATCGGACTCAGTCTTTCAAGGACAGAAACATGAAGCAAATTGAATGATCCTACAGAATTAAACACTGCTATGAAAAGCTGTTGAAAATAAACCAAGTAGATGCTGTAATCACACACCTGCAAGCATGAGATAGCAGTGAGTTAGTCTTTGTATCTTACTTTTACAATACATATAAACCCCAAACCATTTCCTTCTAAACTGCAAAACCAGACTCCTCTATTGTTAGGGATGCTAAAAAAACACCTTCTACTACACAACAGAAGCAAATTTTAAATACACCAAATTATAAATGCACCAGCATTTAATTTGGCATTGAAATATGATTAAGCTTCCTGATTGAAATTAAACAAGAAAAAAGAATTGCAGCCTTGCATGTCTTCACTGATAAAAACCAAGGAAACCTCAGAGCACCTTCTCACCACAAGATTTCTTCCTCATCTCCTCCCTTGCCTAATTACTGAAATCTTGAAGTACAAACTGTACAACAGACACAATGTGCTCTACCATATATTATCAGAACAAGAATCCTCATCTCTTTCTAAAAGTATGAGCTGTTTTTCACAGTTACTAATTATTAGGTAGGATAAGGAAAAAAGGACATAAAAAGTCTAGAGTGGCTTAGCACTGAAACAGAAAAAGAAGTATCTCATTAATTCCTTCTTCCAGTTTTACCAGCAAAAAAACCCCATACCAATTATTTTAAAGCATAACAACTGTCATGTTGTGCATCAATTGAAGTTCCATAGCATTTATATGCATCAAAAACAAACCTGCAAACGTTGTGGCAAAACATCCGTTCGCAAGTCTCAGCAGGCAAGCACACGGCTGAAGGGAAATGCAAATGCAGTCCTGCTCACAATCAGCTGGTCTTTTGATGAGAAGAGAGGCCAGGATCAGCCAAAAGAAGACAGGTGAGAAAGTTTAAAAAACTTCTTTTTTTTTTTGAAATCTCTGTGTCTTTCAAAAGTTTGATATTGATTTCCTTGATGGAAAACTCAAAACTAGCAAGATCAACAGACGCATTTCCTTGCTTCCTGGTAAACAAGAGGGTTGATGTAGTCATATTTATGAACATAATGTTGAGTGCTTATATGTGGATTTTTATACAGAGGAACATCCAAATTATTCATTTAAATTATTTAAAATGCATATTTCCTTTTAGAAGCTTGAAAACTATAGCAGCAGAAAAACACACAGATTTACCATAATTTAGGGTTGTTTAGTAAACCATGCATGTGTTGGAAATCCTATAGAACTCAAAGATAATCTCAATAAATAGTCACTGAAGAGATTTAATTTATAGACCTCAAAGACCCTTGATTATTAGATTCTTCACAGACTTAGTAGCAAGCCTACTACATTGTATTTAAATAGCAGAGATGAAATAGCAATGAAAAGGAAATAAACTACTGGTTCTTTTGTCCTAAATATTGTTGTTTTTTATACAGTTTACAGTCAAATTTCTTTGGAACAGAACTGCAGGTTTTGCACTACAATGTAAAAAATCCAGACAAAACAAGACCAAGCCAAGCAAAATCTCCACCCTCATAGAGACCTTGTGAAATTTGCAACTAAACCTACTTTTAAAGCAGAAAGGACAAATTTCAGGCTGTGTCCCTTCGAGCACATTTAAGTATGTGGCCAGAGATGCTGTTTTACAGAACTCTTACATCACTAGAGATAATTTTGCACATGCTTTTGATGACTTCTGCTTACTCTACTTACCTAGGAAAATTCCAAGCACGGCTGCAAAAGGCAGGGGGGCCTTTGTGGTTTTGTTTTTTTGTTTCCAAAATAAGACCACAAGACATAAGGTGAAGAGCTTAGAAAGAGAGATATTCTCCTTGATTGATGTGTAATTCACTGCACGTTCCCTGCTCAGCAGGAGCATTGCATTTTTCTCCTAGATGGTGTCTCCAACCACAAGGAAATGCCAGGAGCAGCCAAGATCCTATCAAACAATGTCAATTCCACCAGTCAAAAATGCTTGTCCTTCCTTCCTTGCTGCTACAAAATGGAGAGAAATATCAAAACCCAACTAGGGTGTATATTAATAAGGAAAAAATAAGCAAGCGGATTCTGGACTTTGAAACTTCTGAACTCCATCTGCACCCTCATTCATTTTCCAGCATGCATCCCAAAGGGAAAATGAGTGCACTGGAAACATGTTCTAAAGGACTGCAATATATGGTTGTGAGAAAAGGAAGGAACAGTAAAGTGAAGCAGAGAATTCTGTTTTTACATTTAGAGCTTTCCAAGTTTTTCATCACTATACTTACTGTATGTTTGCTGGTGAGTTTCCTATGCAGTTCAAGCAGAAAAATTGAAAAACCGAGAAAAAGAAATCCCACTGCATCCAACAGTGTATCAGACAGTGGCAATGATAGACACATTCCTGGTGAAAAAAAAGGCTGTATTGTGTATTAATTTTTCTGCCTGAAGACTAACAAGTAAGACAAAATAGGGGACTACCCCTCCAGCTTGCTGCACCAAGAACATTTTGTTTAGAAGAATGGACTAAACTATTCCCATTAACCATCTCGTTCAACAATGTATAATTTTGGAAAAGTGCTTAAAAATAAAATCACTATACAAAATCAAGGGAATAATTTTTGTTTTCATCCAATTTTGAATGCAAATGGTAACTTAATGAAAGGCCCATGTTAAAAGCTGACCACATGATCTGGAATCCCCCATAGCTGTTTCTGAACCCCCTTTCTGCTCACTCTCTAAAAAGCCAAACATGATCAGATTGCTAGTCCAAGTAACTCACAAGCTGACACTTAACAGGTAAGAGTCTTCCCTTCTTTCCAGCTTTAAAACTGCCTCCTACAAAATTAACCATGATTTCTTAACATCTTAGGACAGAAAATCATATTTTCTACTATAAAGAATATTTTTAGGAAGAAATTGAATTCACAAACCAGTGAAGAGTTCACGAAAATGAAAGAGCCCACGAAAATAAACAAAAAAATACTTATTTTCCTATGACTGCAAAATATATTAGTGCTGTGGAAAAATTCTAAATTGATACTTGGGTAGGCAATACAGCTGGCAAAGTGAGTACCAAATACACTAAATCTGAGAAACTGTAGGCTTGTGAAGAAGAAGCTTGAGGCTGAGGAATGCTGACTTAGCCTCACCTCTACCCTGTGCTACAGCCTTCGCTGAAGTCAACGTGCTTTGCACAGCAGAGAGCCAGACAAGCTGCAACATTTACACATTTTTATTGCCACTGACTTCCCTATACTAGAGTCTGATGTTTTTCTGAGAATAATTATGATTACCTTTTAGCACGACATACCTAGTGGAGACTGAAGTCATTTACATGATTTCTTGAGCAAGTATAAGTGAATAAAGTAAATAAAATCCTACAGTGAAATTCCATCTTTATTGAACCTGTTATAATCAAGATTGCAGAGGTTATGAAAATATCACCACAGTAACAAGAAAAAAAGCAATTTAATTACTTCCATCCTACATAATGAAGCTTTATCTTTACCTTTGCATCAAATCCAGATGCATCCTTCATTTTAATTTGCTATTTTGATGGACTTACTTCACCTGGAAGTCTCTTTTGTCTTCTTAAGAAGTATCAACTAAGATCTCTCCCCATAAAAAGTTTTTTGATTGATGAGCAGATGCTTAGTTCCTAATGATATTTCCGAGGTTAGTCTACTTTAAATGAAACAAATTAGCTATGTTTTAGCTTCTGAAAAATCATCTTAAATAAAGGTCACAGAACATCTTACTATGCAATTAATAAAGAGTCAGCAAGTAATTCCTTGATCAAATATTAGTATTTTTGATTGCTCCCAGAAGAAATATCCTTTTTTAATGCAAACCTGGCACATGAATCAGAGCCACAGCTGCTGCCTGATATAATCAGTGTACAATATTCTAATCCCATGAACTCTGACTCAGCAAGCATCTGCTTTCCAAATAAACTTTATCAAATGACACTTTTTCTTCAGAATTTTGTCAGCGATGGTTTAAAAGGAAACAAATTTAAAACCCTTTCGCAGATGCAATTTGAAATCAAGTACTGTATTTTACCTTCTTTCCACAAGATATTCCCTGGGAATTTAAATGGTTATGACACTGAGTTAGACTGTTTAATTAGTAAAGAGGACACTGCTATGTTTTTTTTTACTGACATTTTATTCAGGCTACAGTTGGAGGATTTGTTGGGTCCACAATGCTTGATGTGCAAGTTGTGTTAGTGTTTTATGATACCAACAGTCCTTTGCGTAGTAGGAATTAAGCAAATTTATAACATCCATGTTTAAGTCTGTGCATTGATTACCTGTCTGCTCCTGAGCACACACAGAAAGACATAAATAGTGGAGTTGCAGAGCTACCATTCTCTCCTACTACCTTGTAATTAAAATCACAATTTTGTGGCTGCAAATTTCCCATGCAGTTTATAGACTGAGACCTTTCCTACCTTTGACAGAAAAAAATTTCAGCTGCAGGTTCTTTCAGAAATGTAAAATAATAATACAAAAACACATGGACCTTTCAGGAGAGGCAGAATGCCAGTTTCTTCTAATCTTTTCACCTTAATGCCTTTTGAAGTGCAATCATCTGGATTGCAAACAAGCAGTAAGATCATTCTACACAGCAGAGGGTGAGCCAGAAAGAAGGAACATCACAGTAACATCATCTTGTAAAACAAAACACACAAAATTGTAGAAATGGTGGCACGGAACATTGTAACTCAGAGGTCTATCTAGCCTTCCAGTCAAACTAAGACCATCTTTGCATTGTACCATTAGGGGACCTAGTGTTTTTTCAAGCCAAGTCTTGAAAAGCCTTCAAGAACAAAGATGTTGGATGACCTGTCCCAGTGCCACATGATCCACCTACTCACGTTCTTTTTCTAATATGCAGCCCAAACCGCCTCATACACCATCTGCTCCACTTGTTATATTCTCCATCACTATTTAGAAGACCTTGCCATATCTGTAAGTGCTTTTCAAGGCATTTCTTCACAATTGGAAAAGCCCAGTTCCTCCAACATCACTCATACAGGATGTGAATTCTAGCCCCTGCTCCTTGAACACCTGTCCAGTTTCTCAACATCCTTACCGAGGTCTTATGTGCAGCCTCACAGGGTGACACAGAGACAAACAAAAGCTCCTTTCAATCTCTTGATCTCATTCCTTTGTAAACACCAGTGAGGAACTGCTGTAAGGATGTCATTATTAAAAAGGAGCCTTAGCACAGCACCCACATTCACATACCACTGACAGGGGCAGGTGCACAGGTAAAATGAAACACAGAATACAGGGATGCATGCTCCATTGCTTCTTCTCCCAAATTTGAGGCAGGCCTAATTTTCGAACAATATTGCTCCACCATGAGGATTATACCTTCTCTTCACTTCTTTTATGTGTTGGCTTTTATTGCTAAGGGTTTGCTATGCTGTTTTTGCCAATTATAGAAGGACTTAGTAAATATGCCTTAGATGTCTGCCTTTTTGAGGGTGGATTAATACCCCCCTGAAAACATCTCTCTTACTCAAGTGAAAGTGGAAGGAATCTAGATTTCATCTCTCTTAGTCAAGTGAAAGTTGAGGGATCTAGAGCTCAGATTCTCTGTGCCCGTGTCAGAGCTCTACAGTGTAGGTAGGTGTCTACAAATGACTCAGTGGATACATACAGCCAAACACTTTCACAATCTTTTTTTTAAAACCAATACAAGAATCATTTTCAAAACAATGTTACATTATACCCTCTAAGTTATTGACAGGTTTGAAGATAAACTACTACAAAATAAAACAGCTTAAAGACAAATTAGTCCCATAATTGGTTACTATTGCTTTTTACCCAACAAAAATTAAGAACACTCCATATGCATTCAATCATTATGGATTCATTAAAGATAATTGCCACATTGATATAGTCTAAAGCTATTTTCTGAAAAGAAACAAATATAAACAAACCTCCATTGTAGGACTCCATCTTTCTCCAAGTGTTACACAGTTACAATAAACCCTCTGTATGTAAAACTAAATGTTAGAATTAGCATAAGCAACTATAATTGAGGTAACAGCATAAGAAATATTATTTCCTATTATTTCTAATAATTGCTAATAAGTTCAGAGTGCTACTCTCCTAGTTGAATGCAAAGATGATTAACTAGTTCAAAAGTAAAATAGTTAATTTCAGTGGAGGAAAGCTTTATGGAAGTCTGTTCTAGTGCCATGGGAATGAGGAATCTCACAGTCCTACGGCTGACTTTTTTAGCTTACTTAAGTTTACATTTTCAAAAGTATTACATTTTCCAAAAGCTACTTGTACAGCCCAAAGCAGCTCATAGTTATGTGCCATACTAATTTTACTGATTCTTGACTTTTCAAGGTTTAACTTCAGCCAGCAACAAGTAAGTACCATGCAGCTGCTGACTCACCCATCTCATCTTCCATGGGGTGTGGGTTAAGACCAGTTTACAAATCGAAATAAAATTGTTATTATTGTTGATCACATACACTGGGATGTCATGAGATTCATCTTGTCAATTTATTCCTAAAAGCTGGATCTCCCTTTCAGTCTCTTGACCTTGCTTTGATTTAGGGCAAAACTGGCTTTCTGAGAGATTTGGACTATTTTCTTCCCCTTCTCGAAACTTCCTCTTCTGATACCTCTCATGATGATGCCATCACTGTAGTGCAGGTTTTCCCCACTTCACCCTGTTCCAGTACAGTCTGGTTCAGTCCATGGCAGATGGCAGGGCTGTGTGTCCACCCCTGGGAATGTCAATTCCAGGTGTACTGGACACTCCCACAAGTGCAAGCAAACTGTGGCCTGTACTCTGCCACCAAAGGGATTGAGAAAAAAACATTAGTGATATCAGCTGTGCTTTACCACTTGGCTGCCTTTGCCTCAAGTTCCTACTGAAGGCAGTAGGATATAACCACTTTAAATTGCTGGAATTAAGTACTTGCCCCTATTATCCCATACTGCCACTCCTGACTCGGGACAGATCTCTGGGTGGCATTCTTAAATAGTTGTTTAACCTTAAATAACACCTAGAACACATTCAGAAGATATAGCAATAGGAACATGCTGGTTTGAACATCTCAAGGATATTCAAAATTCTGAAGACCTATTATTATCCTGGAGGAGAAGGAGAAGAGAAAAAGAAGTGTCTCTGCCATGATCTGGATCTCAGAGGAGAAAAGGTAAAAGAAACTTATTTATAGTTTCCTGGAGTATGGAAATGCCTGCAATGCTGAGTACAAATAACAGATTAGTTTCACAACCAGCAATTCTATCACATCATAAACCAGTGTTTGTTACAAAGTACAACATGACAACCTTAGTCCAGTTCCCACAGGTATTGAACAACACAATGGGGAACATGCACTGCAAATAAGGGATTACATAATGCAACTTTAAGAACAGCCACCTCAACTTTGGGAGCAAAGAAATCATTGTGACCAGTGACTATTAAGTGTAATGAATGCTTGTAATGAGTTTGTTATGACACATTATAGGCAGATTTGTCATTAATTCAATCCACTGAGCCCCACCTGGGACATCAAAAGGACTGTCTTGGCTCAACCCAGCTGGCAACTAAAAATCACACAGACACTCACAACCCCCATGGGATGGGGAGGAAATCAGAAAAAAAGGTAAAACCTGTGGACTAACATAAGAATAGTTTAATAATTGAAATGAAAATCAAATATAATTGTAATAATAAAATGAAGAGAGATTTATAAAAATAGGGAGAAATAAACCCCAAGCAGAACAAGCAATGCACAGCACAGTTTCCCACCACCTACTGACTGGTGTCCAGCCTGTCCCCAAGCAGCCATCAGTCACTCACAGCCAGTTTATATACTGAGTGTGGCATTCCATGCTATGGAATGGTCCTATGGTCAGCTCAGGTCAGCTTCTCCTGGCCATGCTCCCTCCCAGTTTCTTGTGCACCTCTGTGCTGGCAGAGCATGGGAAACTGAAAAGTCCTTGACTCAGGGTAAGCACTACTTAGCCACAACTAAAACTTCAGGGTGTTATAACGTTATTCACATATCAAATCCAAAACACAGCACTGCAGCAACTACTAGGAAGAAATTTAAGTCTATTCCAGCCAAAGCCAGGAAAGTTTTAGTTATTACTTTTCATCTACTACACACTCAAAAGCTCCTGCAGTTCTACAATTATTAATAACAAGTTATTAGCTGTAGTTTCAGGCCTTGTTTAATGATACCCAACTAGCAGGTCACACTGCAGGTCTTGCCATCATCCTCACCAAGGATTTAAATTTCATGCAGGTCCTACAGGCAAGAGACAGAAGTACGATAGAAATCCATATTACCTCATGCTCTTGGAATAGCAGCATAGAGCATCATCACAAGGTTCTCAAAACATTGCCCTCATGGGGGAACAGAAGGAGTAGTTGGAGAGAGAGCCTTGAAAATCCCCAGTCTTCCTTCAGCCAAAGAGGTACAAATGGCAAGCACTGTGGGAGACAATGTGACTGTCCTGGAGGTGTGTGGTTCAGCATGTAGCCCAAGAATAATGGAAAAGATGCAGATAAGGCAGGGCAAAGGAAGTATGTGGACCACAAAAGAGAGGGGAAGCAAGAGTTCTCTGGCCATCAAAAGAACAAGTGGAACAGCTAGAAAAGGAAGACAAATATCAACATTGGATACTCATGAATAACATGAAAAGGAAAAAGACTAACGGTATGCTGACAGGGAACAAAAGTAAACAGGGAATCACAAGGCAGGGGTGGGTATCTTGGAACTGAGAGACTGAAGAAAACAACAGACAAAATAGGGAAAGAAAGTAACTCTGAAGTCTCAACATTTTATTTATTTCAGATTTATGTTGTTTGATATTCATTTGTTGAAGGCAGGATTTCCTTTTTCCTTGCCTTTTTGAAGATCAGCAGATCCCTTCACTAAGCTATCTATTGCTAGCACTGTGCAGCAAGGCAGCAATTTGGGGTGCACAGGCATACCCTGCATACTCTTCCTCAACAGCAAAGCAGAGAAGAGATAACCTTACTTCTCAGGAATTTAGCATAGCAAGAAGGACCTACCTTACAGAAACTTCAGTAACTGCAAAGAGAAAGTCACAGTGCAGGCTGGGGATGCTGCAGCTTCACACAGAGACTTCCCTGAGCCAGCAGCAAACATCCAGACCTCAGAAAGTCAGACAGAAGGAAAATTCCTCAGTATCAGGGGAATCAGTGCAGCATTTGCTGCTATTTAGAGCCATTAAACTGCCTAAAAGCAAACACCTTTTGAACAGACACAGGTTTTAAATCAACAAAAATGCTATATACTTTCTTTTCATTCCATCTTATCTATCTACTCTGGGTTTTCTGGATTTAACAAGTTACTTATTCTAGCTTTGACTCAGATAAAATCATTCTTGAGTTCAAAAGCTTTTTGTCTTCTTCAGAGAGCTTATTATAGGATAAAGATCTATGTACATCTACCTCAAAGGTCTGACTCAAAGATTTATTCACAGAGCAAATGAGGAAAGCAGGAACAAGCCTTCATCTGCAGAAGACCTTGTTTTGCCATGAACAGGTTCACATTTAGGATCTCCCAGAAATTAATTCTGCTATTCTGTGACCTTGCCAGAGCAAGCTACTGCATAAGCACGCACAAGGACACATCAACATTCCTGGAGGACAACACAGCTGGAAATTAACCTCACTTCAGTCTAGAAATTCATGGGAGACTGTCTGAGCTTAAGACAGAGCAGTGCAGAAAAGAGTGGAATTGTCCAGTGCAATTTAGTTCCATCCAATGACTTCCCCTCCCATGAAATGTTTGTAGTTTCCAACAGCTGTGTAGGGAAACAGGGCTCAAGCCTGACTAATTGACTGCCCTTGAAAAGAGCAAATGCTGGCTGTATGAGGCAAGAAATGGCAGCAGCTGGAACAGGAAGAGGTCTTCCCTGTGATTTGGGTACTCCAGGCAATTCACACGCAGTAGATGGGATTAGGTTGATGGTTACTAATGAGATGGTGCTTCACAGAGCCTACTCAAGTGACCTAAAGCAGAGGGATCCAGCACGGAGGATTTCACAGAAATTTCTGTGACTTTCTGTGTTTAGCAAAAGGAAAAAAAAGTCAAGTATGATATTCTGTAACTGAGGAGAAACTCTAGGTATGGACTCCTGTGGGAAATACAGGGACAGCTTTTAAGGCAGAGGTAGAACACCACATACAGCACCAGACTCATCACACACTGATTTACTGGAAACAGAGTGAAGTCCAGTACCTTTTCTTCAAATTAAATCACTCATGAGGAGAGGATGAGTTGGAAGCTGACTTTGATGGAATTCACCTCATAAGCCAACTCATGGCATATGTCATGTACCTTGATTCTGTTTCCTCTGGAATTCCCTGAAGGCACTCCAACATAAGTGAGAATGACTTTGAAATGAGGCCTCTACAGCCAGGGATCACTTGCATTAAGAGAAAACAATCAGAGTCCAAGCTTCTGAAGTGCAAGGGTTTGTAATTACTCAAACAAAAATTGAAGAGAGGTTGTTTTTTTCTTTAGAGATAGATGATAACACAGGTCATGCTACACTTACATCATTGCTCATATTTAAAACTCCACTCCACAATAGATGTGTGCTTTCATCAAGGTTTTCCACTTTTTTTCCCATGTTGAAAACAAGAAAAGCTTAAACTGACAGAAAAAGTGATATCTTGCTTTCTTAAAAACACAGGCTTCCATGAGCAATCAAGCAGTTATTTCCAATCCCAGATCTCCATCCCCCTAGGTTTCCCCAGCATCTTTTCTTGCAGAACTGTGTGTGCTCTAAATTGTATTTGCTACAATTATGAGATTGTTGCTGGAGCAAATCAGGATGCCTTGGTCTTTAAAATGCATTTAGCCAAGTGATAATAGGCAAGCATTGGCTTGTAAATGTTTACTGCTGTTCCGTGCATTATTCCTCCCTTGTTAAACTACTGCAAAAAGATTACACGCAATTTAAAACTTGATGGATGTATACATACCAGAGCAAGAGGCATACAAAATTGTTACATTACTGCTAAAATGATTGAGACCATGTGAATACAGAAAGCTCCATAAAATCCTGGAAAAGCCTTTGATTCAGTAGAGTGGAGTAACATCCGAACAAGGTCCCAACATCACGTTGTTCATCTGGACACAAGTTTCTCTGCTCAATAAAAAGACTACAGGAAAGACCAATATTTTTACTTTGTTCAGAACACCAACTAAGCCCATTCCTCTCTTTTCTGCATTACATATATAAAGCAGCTATCAAATCTAAAATACCACCTTATAGTTTTTTCCTCAGCTATATTAATAAATCTGTCATGAAACTTTAGCTTCAAGAATTTAATAGTTTGGGGACATTGCAATGTAAAGAAGACTGAAAATTTTGCAATAAAAATGTAAAAAAATGTTATTTGTTTTAAAACAAGCCAGAGTAAAGTTATTTATCAATACAATTCTGCTACATTCTGTTTATTCCATTATTCAAAAATTTGAAACAGCCCTATTACTTTTTTTGCTAGACTGGATGGCTACAATCAAAATGAATTTTCTGCCTCAACTCACCCTTTTATTCCAGACCATTCTAATTAGGCTGTTCTCAGGAATGGAAATGGACAAAGTATACAAACTAAAAGGTATGCATGACATGAATGTGACAAATGAATTGTCACACTGGGCAAGATCAGGAGGAACACAAACTGGGTCAGCTCTATGAGGGAGCTATGGCAAGGCATGGAAAGTCATACTGTGCTTGGCTATCCAGTTCATACTTCACCCATTATTTATGATGAGACACCAACACAGCTAACTTCATCACAGCTAATTCAGGTGTCAGAATTCAGGTCTCAGTATTCTGAGGTTTTGTCATCCTGAGTGTACCTTTAAGATCTATACAGAAGAAAGTAGATCAACAAGCAAGACGGGCTGCCCACTGGACACTTATCCATCCTCTCTGATAACAGTTAAGGCCAATGACAATTAATTACAAATTGTACCAGCTATTGATGTGAGAAACTGGTCTGAAAAGGATGATCTGATAGCTAGCATGGGAATATCAATCATGCAGAGCAGCAAATCAGACAGCAGAAAAATCATAAATCTTGAACACCTCCCAGCCTTTGGGAAGAAACACCTTTTGGTGTTGAAAGGTAAGCTATACTTCATCAGCTTCATATTTTTCTAAGAAAAACAAAACTAAACCAGTTTGACAGAGACAAAACTGTTGTACCCTTAGGGATTGATTAGTTCTTGTATTATTCAGCTGCCACTCTACACAAGTGTCCCTGATATAGATTTCCAAGTGCAGACAACACAATTCAGAGTACATCTGGTAGGAAACTACCTGGCAGAGTAAGGGACAAGTTCTGGTGCGTGGCTCTTTAAATACACAATTTGCTTGTGCAGCAGCATTCATGTGTGCAGCATTTGTGCAGCATCAGTTCAAGTCACAGAACAGCATCACCCCATCCCTCCTTACAGCTTTCCCAGCGGCAGCTGTGTGACACATCTGCACTGGCAGTGCTGGCAGCACATCTGTGTTGTGCCTCTCTCAGAGAGCAGGGCTTGTTTGGCTTGTTTGGCTCCTCAGATTCTGCTTATTGCTCCACATTCCCAGGCAACACTACTCACCCCTAGCACCTTCTACAGTCAGGAGAGAATAACATCTCCACAAGGTGGCTTACCTTAAGCAAAGAGGCAAAATAGCATATTCAGGCATTTGATTCAAAATCTTGATACACTAATAACAACAACACTATAGAGGAAAGAAATTTTGAAATTTTATTGTAAGTACAAAATCCTCACAAACAGCTGAGTATGCTGAGGAAACCTAAAACCACAAGAAGCATTATTATTTGAACTCAAATATTCCACCAGCAGGGTATTTTTGAGCAGTGCTGTAAGTGAAAATTAATTTTCAGAAGACCTATTAGCTCCTTTCCCTTGGTGACATTAGTTTTGAGGACATTAGAAGAGACAGTACAGGACCTGAGACAATCTTAAAGAATCATAGTTCAATTAATAGGAATTAGAAAAATTGTGCTCATATCTTCAAGTCTGAAAGAAAAAGGCTTTGGGCTCAGTTATAGAGGCATTAACACACCAAATTAAAATTAAACATGAATAACAGGAATAGACAGTGGTGTTACAAAACAAATGCCTGAATACTCTCAGTGGAAGGAGAAGTGAAGGAAAAAAAGATTCCCCACAAAAGAAGTATTAGCTTTTAAAATGGTCTCGTTTCAGTGTCTATGATAAATCAAAGGAACTCAAAACTTTTCAAAATAAAATTTGCAGGACTAATATTTACAAGGTTTTTAAACACTTAAAGTATGTCTGAACATTTTAAATGATCTCTGCCACACTTGAGGCATGAACAACGCAATTGGTTGCATCTTTCCATGTATTCTGTATTGTTTTACTCCTTAAGTTAACTTGGGATTTTTTTTTTAATGAAATCTGCTGTCCTGATATCCATGAGGGTAGAAAGAGATGCATTAATGTGGAATTTCAGAGAAAAACGCAGAACAAACTACAATATGTAACTGAGCTGGTCACTAAAATGCAGGTAAAAGCAGGCAGTCAGGCAGATCTGAGATTTCTAAGAACAAAAAACAGAAAGCAGTTGTCTCATTCCCAAAGGTAATACCCAAAGGCCTATCCCAGATCAGGAGGATTGACTTAAAGCCAAATGGAGAACACCTTGCTTCTAGACAAAAAGCTATTGGGGGTTACTTTAATAGAGAACACTTAAGTAATTATGTTTGATTGGTAAGACTGCATCATTTATCAAAAATCTATGCTAAAATTTAATTTTCCATGTGAGTCAAAGACAGCAGTGGCAGCACTGCTTGTTGTTGCTGATCTGTGGCTGCTGATGCCTTCTGAAGTGGAAATGATGGATGCCACATGTTCTAGCTGTGATTAAATTTGCTTTGACAAAGCAGCATGGAAATCTGATTTTCAATAGACTCTTGCATTTCACCCAGTGCTGAGTAAACAGATACACAACGTAATGCTATATGGTTGTCAAGCTGATGGCTAATTCATTCTGCCAGTCCAATCAATCTACCCATTAAAATATTACCTGTCAATATCAAGTAGGTTCAGCTTGGAAATTGCATGGAAACAGGAAGCTGTTTAGAAGTAAACAATGCCAAAGCCAAATGTGTCATAAAGCTATTTCTCCAGGTCCTCCCAAACAGCTTCAGCCAGCCCCAGAAGGAGGTCAGCAGAAGCCTCTTGCTTCAGCATGCTCAATGCTTTTCAAACTTTTTACCATGCCACAGGACAAAGGTACAGTGTACCAAAACCCACCCTTGCTGTGCTGCTGCTTGAAAAGAAGGAAGCAGAAAACCACATTAGGAATAGAGCTTATCTAAAGACTATTATCCCAATTCTAGGAAAACCTGCACCTAAACTGCCTTCAGTGGGAGACATCCTTCATACCTTGACTGACAGGGGATAGGAGTTGGCAAAACACAGTGATGAGATTTTTCAGTGCACTGAGCACAGGCACCCTCACATAACCTTTTAGTTCTGCCCTTCATTTGGAGGAAATTAGGATATTACCCACTAATCTTTATGGGCAGCAGTTGTGTGGACATTGCTGCCCTCTCCACAGTGCCTGAGCGCCCCTGCCAGCTGTCAGAACCACACATGCGTGATGCTCCAGCATAATCTCTGCTTTCAGCATTCAGCTCCTCACCACAGCAAATCAACATGGCAAGAACAGAGCATATAGGCTGAGCATATCCTCTAAAAGTCCCCTCAAAAATATCAGCGTAATGATTTCTTTTTGTCCTTTTTTTCTTCTTTTTTAACAGAAGGATGTTTAGAATCATGCTATGGTTATTAAACTGTAAAATAAACCCTAGTCCTTTGACTGTGTCAAATAGAGCAGTAACTAGTAAGCTTAATTGAATCAGGATGAAAAATAAAAATGTACCTATAAGCACTAGCAGTCATGTCCTATGCTTCCTATTCCTCCACTATTTGGACATTTAGAACTTGAAAAAACAAGCTGATCTAATATAATCTCCTTTCTAAGAGAAAGAAGAAAGATTTAATTTCAATTATACCAGGAGAAAGCTGAAAGCCCTTGGTTAGTTGTCACATAATATGACAGGAATTTCTTGACTTTGACAAAAAAATCATAATTGAATAATATTCGTTATTTACAGAAAATTAAAATATAGTCTAAGTTCTTGTAATTTTTTAGGAAACTTACTTTGTTTTCAGATAGTTCTGTTGAAAATCATCTTTATTCAAAGTATTAATTCACCACAGGAAAAGTAGGCAACACAGCTACAAATTACTGTAAGAAACAAAGTGAGGAACTAACAGAAAAAGGATTTAGCCTATCTACATCAAGGTCAAATCTGAAAGCTTTCTTTCACTTTCCTCCAGGTGACTTCAACACACACTGAGGTCTTCTGCATGTCCTAAGTACAGAGAGCCCACGCCCAGCAGCATGCCTTCACTTTCGCACTCTTTGCGCTCCCCTGGGGCTTCAAACAGAATTATGTCCCTTGAAATATATTTACAACCTCTTCTCCTGTCCTCATAATTTCATTACTTCTCCTTTATTCAGAAGGGAGTCTTGTCACTCCTCTTTTTCCTTCTTCAGATATGTAGAAATTCCATGTTAGATAAGGCGTCATCTCTCGCGTAGTCAAAATCAACTGCTAGACTGGATAACTGAATAAATGCACTTCAGAAATAATGTCTTGGGGGGCAAACTTGAGAGCTTGTGTTTTTCCATAACTCTCTTTTTCCTTACTGGAATCACAAGGTCTTATTGCTTTGAAGAAAGAACTAAAAATCCTTACTCACTCACCCTAGGTCTGCCAGCAGCTCATTTCTGCTGTGTTCTTGCTGATATTTCCTGACAGAAGGCTATGAAAACTGAACAGTCTGAGCTATGGTTACATCAAGTATTTGTGGTGGATGATGTCTTAATGGCTAAATGATACACTAGATAAATAAGAAGAAACATCACACAAGGCATCTGGAAAGTTTCCAGCAGGAAGAACACAGAAGGAGCAGCTGCCTGTTGTAGTCAAGCTCAGTGTCCCAAAGAAGAGACACAACATGTTCAAAGGTCTAAAATCAGAAATCCTGGAGCATTTGAATCTGTTGTATAATTTTAATGGGACATGAGATAGAAACTATTCTCTACCAGGCCCGTTACAAACACTGTTACAAAGTCTCTAAGTAAAAAGAAATGGCGTGAGACAACAGATAGAGGCAAGAAGCTCCAACTGGTACAAGAGACATGGTGTGAACACTGCATAGTTCTGATTCCCTATTAAAGTATTAGACTAGCTCTATCTTAGTTTATTTTACTAAAAAGGTCTAAGACTTGTTCCCAATAAATAAAGGCTGAAAGCTGAGGCAACATCATCAGCAGTTATGTAATTATATACTGTACAACTAAAAATTCTAATGAAAAACTTCACTCTAAAGTGCTTCAAAAATGATTCTAAAACTCTTGTGTGATTAATTTTAGCAGTTTCAAGAGCATTTTCTAGTTAACTGCCCCATGTGCCTAAATTTCTTTGAAAATTTTCAATTTTTAGTTATTGAAAATAATATTTGAAGAACCAAACCCACTGCTAGAATGCAGAAAAATATCAGACTTAAGCTCAAGGTAAATATATAGCAAATAGGAAAGCATTAATTCGAGTGTCAAAAGAAACTGGACAGGAAAAAAAATGAGGCCCACTGAATAACTGTTAATCATGTCTTAACTAGATTAGCATTACAAGTAAGAGATAAATTAACCAGAAATTGTTCTTCCCAACACCAACACAAACAGAACCAGCAAATTTATCTTTGACAAAATAGAAATAGCTCTCATAATTAAAGAAAAAGCAAGGTAATATTTAATGAAAGCAAAACAAAACACTATCACCAATAGCAGATGGAAGGAGAGATTGATGAAAAGTACAGGAAGAATAAAATCGAGATGTGAAAAAACTATAGCTAAAACAAAAACTTACAACAACAAAAAACCTAAACATGTCAACTCCAAACATCTTCCTTAAGGAAACTTTACAGGAATAAACTCACTAGAAGTAAACTGAAAGACTCAGGAGTGAATTAACAAGATGTCCACTAGTTTTACTATGGAGCCAGCCACTGAGTATTTATTCTGGTTTTAAATTATTTTTAAGACATTTATTTGCATTCTAATACTTTCACAGCTACGGATACTCCAAAATGAATGAATAAGCTTTAGTATGTAGACTATACCTCAAAACATTTGGTATGTTCATTTTTCTGTGCAAATTAATGTAATTTGTCACCAGTTCATATCCTACTGCTACTAATTGTTTAGACAACATTTCAGAAAGCAGCCACACCAAAGTAGCTTGGGAGTTTAATTTCAGAAGGGAGAGGAAGTGGGAAATGGGCCATTCAGTGTTTTTATCTTGAAAAAATACAGTATAATTTTCAAGCAGGCATCTTTAGAGGTTTTTTCTCTTTTCAGCACAGATCTACTGCGATGGGTAGCTGATGTTAGTCTTGCAGAATTGTGTACCATTAAAGTGTTGAACAGTGCAACACATTTCTTGTTATCTTGGCTCTAGATAATATGATGTATTTCTCCAGGGCAATAACAGACTTGCTGCATTGTGTACTATACTTGTTTGGTTTCCATTTTTTGATTCTACAAGCAACATTTCTGCTCATCTGGGCAGACTTCACAATTTACCCTCACTATTGGTTTCCCATTTCAAAAATAATTTGTAAATTTAAATTGCTTTTATCATTATGCAGTGGTAAAACAATGTTTTGAAACCATCTATAAATTCAGAGAGCAGTTTTCCAGCCAAAATCGGGTGTTTGAAGAAATGAACATAATTGAATCCAGAAAACATGCAGGTTCACTCTTCCACAAAGATTCATTTGATTCTAGATTATACATTCCTTGGAGAAAAACAAACACAAAACACAAGAAACCACAAGTCAAAATAATCTATTGATTAGCAACAGACTATGAAGGAGGATGAGCCAACATTAATGCATAACCAGTGATAAGGACACCTAGGAAATATTTTATGCCATTCACAAAGATAACAAAATAAAATAAATTTTATATCAATTTTTTTCTTTGACTGAGAGCATTTTGAGGGGTGGCATTGATTAATACATTGGTTATAGCTCTAAGTTTTCCTCTGACCACCCAAAATCAACAGGCATTTTATTGCTATTCAACCACTGCCAGGCAGAAAACACAGGTAAATATAAATCACAATGTTATCAAAAGCCCGCAGCAGTCAGAAACTGGATATGAAAAAAAAAAAAAGTTCTAAAAAGTTTTATCCAGGAACAGTTTATCAGTGATAAATAAGCAATATGCCACTGAGTCTTGCAACATAAATCAGGAAAGAACTGTCTGAGACAATGTTAGTCTGACTAATACCTTAGTTAACAGTCCACATCAGAGACCTCACCTCACCCTCAGTGTTCATAACTAAATATTTAGTCCTTCTACTCTGCAAGCCCCTGTCAAGGTCAGGACAGCTCTCCTGGCCGCCACCGGTGCCAGAGGCAGAGGAATGAGGGAATTGTCACACACGCACCGTTACCAGCCGCTGTGTAATCTGCTCGCTGCACACATCATTATCTCTCACATTAAAGGCACCGTAAGGTTAAACAATATAGTGCATAAAGCTTCCCTACCAACTGATACACACAGAAACACATTCAGACACGAGATACAGATGGATAACACTGGGCTGTTAGTGCTGGCCAAGCTCTGATAGCTCTATCATCAGGTATTTTGCATACACAGTTTCAAATTACAGTGAATTAATACTACGATTTTTATCAGCAGATAAAATTAATTCTTTCATTGTCAAATATTTGCTCTCTCATTCATCTTTAAATTGATGCATGAAATACTGAGGACATAAGTAAGACTTATAGCCATAGCAATAGTATGTTAATTCCTCAGACACTATTAATGTTTCACCATTTAAAAAATGCACAGATCATATGCACAGTATTTTCCTTTCCAGAAACTTGTTCACTTAGAACACTCAAACTTGAATTCCAGGTGACAAAACATTTGGACTTAAAGTTCTTTAGTTAAATTTTATCTAAGTGTCTGATTTGGAATATAAGTTTGGAATATGACTCTTAAGTTTGTCTCAAATTTTAAGTGACCTAATCAAATTAAGGCCATTGCAATTCTGAAGTATAAAGGTTAAACAAGGATTTGGAATAATTTAACTAACTCAAACTTGGCCACTTAGTGAATTCAAAGAGATGGGAACTAATTTAATTAATCTGTTTTGAAAATCAATTTGGATTAGTTTTCCTGAATGAGCCTGTGTAGACAACCCCTCATTCTCCTAAAACAGATAAAAGTATTATTCTGCTAGCCTGCACATATCAATACGAGATGATTAGTTCTCAAATAATAAATTGCAGAATCAGCTAACAAATGTACCAGCTGACAACAAAATTATTTACTTCTCCAGGTTCAGCCTGGGGAAGAGAAGGCTCTGGGAGACCTTCAAGCAACTTTTTGGTACCCAAAAGAGGCCCACAGAAAAGCAGGAGAGCAGTTTTTTATAAGTTGATAGGAAAAATTGTCATGGATCCAAAAGGTAAGAGGGCAGGTTTAGAATAGATATTAGGAAGAAATTCTTTACTATGAGGGTGGAAACTCCTTACTGTGAGGGTGGAAATTCTTTACTGTGAGGGTGGAAATTCTTTACTGTGAGGCACAGGACCAGGTTTCCCAGAGAAGCTGTGGATGTCCCATCCCTTGAAGTGTTCAAAGCCAGGCTGGATGAGACTTGGAGCAACCAATGAAAGCTGTCCCTGCCCATGGCAGCGGGTTTGGGACTATGTAGTCTTTAAGTAAAGATCCCTTCCAACCCATTCAATGAGTCCATGATTCTGGCCATGTACTGGTAACTGTTATTGAAAGAGCAATGGAGCAACACCAATCAGCCATATCCCTGCTCATTTAATTCCAGGTCAGCATCAGTGACAGCTTTGAAGAGAGCCAAAGAGCTCAGATGGGGTAATGCTAAGTGTGACTGTGTTCTGTCATCATCAGGTGCTGGATGGATATTTCCAGACCCGCATCACCTCCTACATTCCCTATACTCAACAGAATAAACAAGATAGCAGGTAATACTGGGGAGAGGGACATCAAGAAATGTACCCACCCTGTTGTAGCTTGGCACCTGCCTTGTGGTGTACATTGAGTTTTCAGTGAAGGCTGAACTCACTTTGCATCCACACTTGCATAGTTTTGTCTGTTGGAGTACACAGAACTGAGATTTTCTATTTTTTTCACAACCCTATACTGACTGGAACAGTTCTCCATTGCCTACTGCAACCCACCAAATTATTAGTTATGACTAGATAAGCCACTTCTGTAAAATATTAGAATTTTAGATCACTCTTCAGGCAGGTTCTTGCTCGTTTCCTTAAAATTTCTCCCAAAGGTTTTCAGATGTAAATATTGACAGTTGCTTTAACTGGAAGCAAGCATAAAGTAATTTGGTGCCCACACACAAGTTTGCCCAATATCATCGCAATTAGAGTTCCCACTTTTCCTGCTCTATTTGGGAATCCAGATTTTTAACACACACATTTGAGAAAAGACAGATGAATACAAACATGGCTCAGATGTCCTTCTTCCTCTTTAAATTCAATAGATACAAATATACAGCTAACAAGTAAATATTTACCAACTAATAAGCATTCAGCCATTAGGATGATTTTTGTTTACTTTTGCATTGTGGCCTTTATGCCTCGCAATGTTTTTATTCTGTGCCATGCTTTGCCTGTTGTGTACAAGGAGGGGAAGGCATTTTCTACTCTACTATTAATTGAAACATGCATCATAGATTCAACATCAATAGAAATGGCAGGGGCAATAAAGTCACAGAGAAGTGTCAGCATCAAATGCTGCTGGAAGAGAGTAAAAAAACTTGGGGAAAGGAATAAAGTCTCCTTCACACCTCCTCCCACTGGGTATGGACTGAAAAAAGTTGTATTTGAGTTATATGCAGCTCTTTTGTGACATCCTAGCAGTAAAATGTGGGAAAAAATCACCAATTTTATCTGCATTCATTTATATACTAACATTCCCAATAAAATACATAACTCATAATTATTTGACTCCCTGCCTTTCAGTTTTTATTGTTTCCCTGAATATTTTGAGTGCATTAATCAAATAATAAAGTCAACAGGAAAAGAGGTTTTCCTCATAAAGAAAATATATTATTTAGTGAATCAGATCCCATTTGTCTTTCTAGAATTTACATTCATATGTTTTTCTGAGGGTAATTTACATTTTAAAAAAGGATGCAAAAACAAATGTGTGTTAATGTATCCTCAAAAAACCCCAAGTTTAATCCAGGGTCCATATTGTTCTTTCGCAATCTATAGCCTTAGCAATGCAGCATTTTATAATATTCACATGGCTAGACACAAAGCAGAGGTGTAAAATGTGATTTCAAAGTGTGACATGAACCCAAGAAGTTTTTCTTCCATTCCACCTGTGGCATTTTAGGAGCTCACATCATCTCTTGACTTTCTCATGTTTGCATATTATAATGAGCATTTTCAACTAGGTGATGACATAATTACGGACAAATTATGTTCAGGAGAATCACATAACTGGACTGAGGAAAGAAAATACCAGAGTAACATTCAGAGTGTTAGCCCCCATTCTGCTCGTTTAAGCTCCAGTGTTAACAATCAGCAGCTCTACAACTTTCTCATATATTAGAAAATCACCACCCTCTGTCATCATTACTCTCTTAAAACAACTGTGTAAGGTTTTGCAAATCAGATATCTGCCTGCAGGTACATCTGTACACACATCTAAGAAGAGCTGTTTGACCTAAAGACAAACATAATTGTGAACCACAAACTTTTTTATTGCTGCTACCAAAACAAAAACATAAATGGTCAGAATAAAGATGCCCAGGTGGCTGTTTCATTAAGCTGGATTCTCTCACATCTCTCCAGAGCATTGTAATGGCAGTCATCAATTCTGGCATTCAAGGACAGCAAATGATTTATAGCTGACTACGCTCAGCTAATTAAAAGCATCTTGCATAGTGCAAGATGAAAATACTGTCATGTGCTCGAAGCAGGGCATAGGTGAAAACTATACTGCAGAAAGATTTACAAGCAAGTTTCTTACTTGTTAGAAGTGAATACACAGCAAGCCAAAGTCAGTGTTGCCAGTGTTCACATGGATGACAGATTTGTCATTCAGAATAATCAGATCAAAGGGAAAACAAGATGAAAATAAATTAAGAGCTCTATATTCAATAATATTATCTACACTCTCACATAATACTTTTCCTTAGTAAACATAAACCCTCTTGATTATAATTACAAAAAACTAACATATTTCAGAGTATAATTTACCAGATGTTTTTACAATTTTCTATGCTAAAAGGAACTGCTGGTTTCTAATGAGACTAGTGCAAATAACTTTAAACTTTCACCACCATTTTACAGAAACGCCATGGGGAAAGATTAAAGATACTGATGGCAGGGTATTTTTCTTTCATTCTATACCCTTTAGGTCTAATTTAAGGATTCTGACTTCTCTGGCACAGCGAGTTGCCACTACCACTCTTTTGAAAGTTGCAATCTTCCCCAGGTGTTGCTGGATGCAATCAGCAGGAGTCACAGCCAAAGGCAACAGGCAGAGGTTATACACTGTGTGTCCCAGCCAGACAAGGAGGCACACAAACAGTATGAGCAGCAAACTTGTTTTCCTAGAAGCAGAGTACAACCAGGCTTGCAATTAAGACAGAAAAAGGTGTGTTCACTGCTAGAGTAGCACCTTATGTGCTGCCTAAATTCCTTGGGAATGCTTATGAGACAAATTAACACTTGTTCCTGATCAGTAGTACCCCAGAAGTGCATGGAGGAGGCTTGGCAAGACCACTCTGTTACTGGGAGAGACTGTCAAGTGGGTGGGGTAACAAGAATCCCCTACCCCTGAAGCACCAGATTTTCTAAATTGATCAAAATTTGTGCCATGTGTTGTCATTATTCCTTCTACAGAACTTGCCTAGGATTTTCAGCTAAACTTGGAAACAGATAAACAACGTTGAAAAAAATCTGAACAAAGGATTGAAATTTCTGCAGTAAACTCTCTAGTTTATTTTTCTCCCAAGCTTTCATGTAATGCAGCATAGAATTTCTGTTCACTTTCAGCTGTATATAAATATACCAAGCACTTGATCATACTTGGCAAATTAACAAAATCTATGTATTTGGTTTCATCATGCTGTAATACATGCTAACATGGAATAAATGATTGATGCTTCTTGTCATCTATCTCAAAAGCAAAAGCTATAGCAAGTAATATGTAAAATTTAAAAGTGAGCAAGTGGAAAAAACACAGAAGTATTAAAGGTGCCTCATAAGGTATAGAAAACTCAGATATGGAGGACAGAAGTGTGCAAGGTACATAGGGTACACAATCAATCATTGCAGACATGCAACACTGACTGTTTTCATTTAATTCTCCAGAAGAACAAGGCAATAAAGAATGAAACTGAATTATAAAAGTAGTATATATAGAATTACGAAACATATAATTTTGATATATTCTTCGTTTAAAAAATTATTAAAGGTGGGTTTTCTAAAATTTCTAAATCGTGTGTAATTAACCATGGAGGTTGTTGCACATCTATACATGCACAAAAGATATTGACATATGTACATCCATTATCCATGAAATGAGATTACACACTCACAGGAACACTGGATTACAACAGATAAGATAAAAAGACCATAAACCCCTGCAGTGCTTCACAAAATAATCCATTACAGATGCTCACTGTGCAGCACCACCAGGTGTGGGATATTGGAAAGAAGAGGTAACTAGTTTGTTCTAACACAGCTGTTCCTGATTTTCTGGAAAAATCTGACCTCTTCCAAACATTCCAAAGCTGAAAAAGGTTCCAAATAAAGAAGGAAAGGGTAATACTGTGTTGGAGCACCCAAATACAACACTTTTTTAGGCAACAGGAAGATCTATAGAGAAAAAAGTTCTTTGGTATACAATAATTAACTTCGGAGTTATACAGAAAAGGACAGTAGTTCATATGAATGCTAGGAATGTTCAGGAATAACACCAGAAAGGCTTTTAAGCCAGCTATTTACAATTGAAAATCTAATTAATAGAAAGCCTGAAGGGATAACAAAGGATTGATGGCACTCCAGTAAAGGATGAAAGGCAGCACTTCCCTCTCAAGGAAGACTTTTTAGAGGTGTCATCAGCAGAGGACAACTGTCCAAAATTCACCATCACTCTGCCTGTCCCCATTTTCTCCAATGTTACTATATATCAGGCCACTATTATTCCCCCAGGAATCCTGCCAACTTCCAGCCCAACCAGATGGCAGAAAAGAGATGAAAAAGACCCAAAAGGCAATGGGACACTGTTGTGCCAGGGAGGGACCAAGTCAGAATCTCAAAATCCCCCTTCAGTCATGGATCCCAGCCACACGAGGCAGATAATTTACAGAAGGCACATGCCATGAGTTGAGGGGAAAATGTGGTGATAGTGAGACAGGATTTTGGCTTCATTATGTCCCCTCCAGAAGTTCACTGAGAAGGAAATGCAGCTGGTGTTCCCACCCCAAATCCCCAAAGGTCAGTGAAGATGTGAGCTCTTCCCCCGCAGCGCTGGCAGACTCTGCTTTTCTGTCAGGAAAACAACAACCAGCACCCATGGGGCTCCCACAGGTCACCCAGAGGGGCCTGGGGACAGAAATGACAGGAACACCATGGCTGCATGAAATTGCCACCTTTAAGAGCATGTTTCTTCCAGCACAGAAAGGTGGCCCTGGGAGACCTTCCAGCTCTCTGCATGTGTGTGTGAGTTAAAGACACCATAGAAAACACTTCAGCTGCCACTCAGCTGCACAGCCCTCCACCCCCTTCTCTGCAAATTCATGCAGTGGTTGCATATCCACCAGGAGTGGCCAAATGTCATTTAACACGTGAGCCAAGCCAGTATGGGCAAATCTAATGTTTTATTTGGGAACCCAACATATACTACCCTCTAGTGCTGAATTATAGCTTCAGTCTCTAAAATCTACAGCATAGATGGCACACTGCCCCTATTTCACTACTGCTCTGCAACACCCTCTACACAACCCCTGCCTGCATTTTCAGCAGTAGTGAAATTGTCTGCTTGCAGCCTCCTCACACCTATGCCACAAAGGTGACTACACTACCAGTCCCTCACATCTACATTAGTTGCTCTTTTTTTTTAATGCACAACTGAAAATCGCCTTCCCCTTCTTTTTGTACTCATTTTTTGGTGTGAGGCAACCAGCCTTGGATTGTGCTGCTCTTTGAACCAGCCCTTCTCTTGACTTAGCACTGACCATCAAAGATGCAGTAGGCATGAAAGGTCACTTCATCAGAACTCCTTACCTTGAATCAGACATCCATTTCTTCCTCTGCTTTAATCACTTTACATCTCATTTTAGATCTCAGTAGACTTTTTACCTCCTCAATTTTTCTTTTCCTTCCTTCTATTCCTTTATGTGAGAGAAAGCTCATCTGCACACACACAGCTATTACTGTTTATTTCTGTACCTATGTTATTTAGGCCTGCACGGGGTTCGTAGAGAATAAAATCCATGGAAAATAAAATTTAATTAATTAAATTAAATAATTTAAAATAAAAAAGTATGCAATAAACTCTGCAACATCTTATGCTACATTTTTGAGGACAAGCAAAGGAAGCTGAGACTAATTTCTGGTAATGAGGAGAAAAAAAGCATGAGATGAGAAGGGTCCAGTCAATAATCCTCGATGGGCTGATATACTGTAAAGATCTGTTCAAGTGTTTTTCACAACTGAGTGAACCAGACTGCATTGCTCTTTTGAACTCTAGCCTCCCACACACAGCAAAAGAAATGGAAGAGCAGTCTCACTGAGACCAAACAGTCTTTTAGCTCAGGATTTTCAGCAACAGGACAAAGCCATCACACAGAGACACATTCCAGGGATATGGTCCCAGCTGGATGCAGATTAGCACTGTCCTGAATCACAGGCCTATCACCAGCGTGCTTTGACAGAGATTTTCTGTCTTCAGTGACACATTTTTATTCCATTTTACTCAATTTCACTTTGTTTTCTGAACCCATGTAAATGTCTGGAGCACGCAATATCTTTGACCACACAACACAGGAGGCATGTCCCTTTGTTCTGAACCTGACATACATTATCTTTGTTTGTTGCCTCTGACATCATCCTGAAACTGTTCACCTTTTCCATTTGTGCTTATTATATTCACTGCTCAATCCTCTCATTCCAAGGATGGTAAGTTCAGCTTTATTTAATCATTTAGTTGAGCAGAATGGCTTTCACACCTTTTTTTTTTTATTATTATTATTCTGCATTGTACTTTCTGCAGTTCTATTTATTCCTTGTCAAGATGGAGGGGGGACAGAACCATACAAGTTATAGGTTTCTGCACCTCTGCCTACTTTGTTTTTCTCCACATAATCATCCCCAATATTCTGTTTCTTGGCCTACCATTGAGCACAGAGGCAACATTGTTTATGGAATTACCTGTTACAATTTGAAGATTTTTTACTTGAATGGAAATAGAATGTTCAAGAACTCACTACTATTCACATAAAGTTAGGATAATTCTTCCTTTTAAATGCACTCTTTAGTATTTCATCTGCCATCCATCACCCAGTCACTCAATAGTTTTAATCATATACTTCAAATTAGCATTAAATTGAGTAAACATCCTTTTTAGCTGTTAGTGTCACTTAGTGAGCTCGCATAACTTTGGTTATATTAAGCAAAGAAAATAAGAAAATAAGAAAATAAGCTTTCAAAACAAACAACAAATACCTGTTAGCTCAAGCAGCATTATTACACCCTCCAGTAAGAGTTTACTCAGATGATTTATTACTCACACACTGCTGTTACACACTGCTCTAATACCTTCATGTATTCCATTCTGCCTGGGTGCAATCCAGGTAGATTTTCTTTTCTCCCCTCCAGGTAAATTTGTTCAGACAGGCTCAAAACAACATTAACAACATACTATTTTTACACTATCCAACAAAGCTAAGAAGCATTCACAGGATTGATTTGAAGTACTCGTAGATGTTTTGTTTTCCTTGGAATTAATTTGATTCTCTGCCTGCAGTACACGTCAGCAGCTGACATACCAGAAGATACAGCAAAGAAGCAGCATGTATAGGCAACAAAATAACACATAAGTGAAGAGAAAGGTGAGGTGAGTTAATGGATAATTTTCCCTTCTGTGATCACCTAAAAAGAAATATTTATCCTTCTAAAGAAATAAAAAGGCATCTAAAAATTTGTGACTGATGAGAATTTTTACTGGTTCGCTCACAAAATTAAAACCTTTTTTTTACATTTCCCCCCTGCTTTTTCCTGCTCCAAAGAATTGGGTGACAAGGCCTTTATTTATCTGTTTATTTCCTTCTCCACACCTAGCAACTTCTGGGAATATTGCAGGATTTAAAGTAATAGGACCATGCCTAAGGTGTTGTCAGCACAAGGCCAAGCTATGGGCCCCTGGACTGCAAGATGCCAGGCTGGGCTGGTGCCACAGCCATGCAGTGGGGTGCAGCACAGGAGCAGCTGGGCAGCTGGCACTGCTCACCCTTTTTGGGCAATTCTTAAACCACCCAAAGAAGCAACTGCAAAGCAGAAGCAGAGAACCACAGAATGGTAAGAAAAAACCGTCAAAAATCAGTCTTGAGCAGGTTAGGAAGGACAATAAATTTCAACTCAGTGAAAAATGAATTTGGGAAGCAGAGCACTTATTTATGTGTTGGATTGATTTATCCATCCAAACAGCAAGTCAAAGTCCCAACTAAACAAACCCCCATTTGCTGTTTCTGGATGCACAAACTGGGCACCACACGATTGCAGCAGAGCATTCAACATCCCAAGTCTGGAAGCCAATTCCCCCAGGCAGACAGACCTAAAAGGTGTTCCATGAATGTGCAAAGTCACAGGCTGAGTTTGAGGGTGGGTGACAGAGAAACTCAGCACAGGCACACCCTTCTCTGCCACGCCCTGCTCACCCCCACAGCACAAAGACACACGACAGGCAGAGGTGCCTAGAAAGGATCACTCGAGAGGCAGCACCTGGCTGGCACCCAGACAGCTCTCCAGCTTGATGTGCACATCTTCTGAAAATATCAGTGGGCTTTTTTGTGTTTTTTGAATTGTACATTCATGCATCACAACGTTATTTTAGTTGCCCGACAAAAGCCAAACTGCCCTGCTGCTAGTAGGCTGTGTCAAAATGGAAATGTGTTATACAAATTATTGAAGTGTTAAATCATGCAGTATGTATGCTGTCCAAAATATTAAAGGGTCAGAAAACTGTAGGGTACAAATATATGCATCTTTAATTTCAGTTTAAGATGCAGGCTTCTGAACTTAGGGAACAAATTTACATATCTCTTACCAGCCTTCTACATCTCTAAATTCCTGAATCCATGTGCCAGGTGCCACCCCCATGGCTACTATGGAGCATGTAACAGGTCCAGTACGCTGCACACGGTCCAGCTTCCACAGTAAGGAAAAGGAAAGGAATCCTCAGAGAGGAACTGTGGGCAGGCACACCCTGTGAGTGCCTCTGGCTGTAACCAGGACACCTGTATATATAACAAATGCAATGTATGTCATAGCATATTTAATCTGATACGTAACAATATGACTGTACTCACAACAGAGGCAATGGTAATAAGTAGATCTTGCTGAACTAAGACATCTGAAACTCTGGTGAAAACTAGGTATCTGATGCTAGTGGTATCTATTTGTCATTAACAGAATTTTTATTCACAAGTAGAGATTACAATGTTTATCCCAATTTTGTTCCTGTGCCAAGAGCAGATATGAAAAGACAATTCAGCATCACCTTCTAACCAGTTTCCCTTTCTTCATACAGCACAGTAGACAAGCAGAAGACAAAAGGTTTGCAGAGCCATGGCAATTTTTTTATGTGTTACCCAAATGTTATCTACTGCAACAGAAAGAACACAACATAAAATAACAAAACATCACCAAAAGAACAGGTTTTCTTTTCCCGATCTTAAAACAATACTCATGGAAAACAGAGCCATCATGGATATTCAATGACTACACCCACACAGGCAATGTTAGGTATACACAAGAAAAAAAGAGATTAGGCTCTTAGAAGTGTGGATCAGATTCTGCTGTGGACTACCTTTAAGAAATTTTCCATATTCTTTTTATGCTTGGAGTTCCTGGTTATCATAAAACCTAGATTAGGGCAGCCTAACAGAGGCATCCTCTTACTTCAGAAAGGAAGTGATTTGTGGTGTTTCACTTCAGAGAAGACCAGTTACAAGAACTGCAATACAGCATTCAACCCCTGAAGTCCAGATCCCACATCTTTTACAGACTCACTTAACTTCTTGCTTGTGGTAGTCAAGAAACTACTGTTTAAACAGAAAACAAAACAAAAGAAAAAAGGCATTTCATCTAAAGGTGGGAGAGAGAAAATTGTAATTAAATACCACAAAGATCTAAGAAAAATAGTCTTCCTTAATATAAGGTTGAACTGCTATTAAGTGACCTTGTAATGTTAAAGCACACCTTGATTTTAGTATAGCTGTTCCTTAACAGAATGTGTAAATCAAATAATTTTTCCCCACAGCTATAAGGTAACCTTTCAAAATAAAATTTAAAAAAAGGCAGGTAAATTAACTATCTGCAAGTGAATAGGAAAAATAGCCATTAATGAGACAGTGACGGTGAAATATCAGTAAGCCAAAATTGTCTACCCAAACCAATTTATTACTTCTAATTGCTCCACTTAGCCCTCCTCAAAAATAACCCAAAAGCAAACCAAAATCTAATGCATAAGGTTAAAAGGCAGGCATTATTTTGCAGGCTGGTTACTAGAGAGGAGATCTGGAGACTGGAGTTTAAATCGAGTTGAGCAATGACTAGCAGGGCACAAGGACAACCTGAAGAGCTTCTTGCTGCTCTGCATTTGTTCTCAAGATGGAAACTCCTTCTCTGCTTTTCCTCTGGGTAATAAACATGTAAATACAACCTGGTGGCAGAAGTATAGAGTGTGGGAATTAAATAAGACTCGTGGTGAGAGCTGGAGGAGCTGGTTACAGAGCAGCCAGGCTATGCTAAATAACCTTTGCTCTCCCTGGGTACGGTCTACTGCAGAACACTCTCTGATAGAAACCTCCTAAAACAGAATGTGCAGCCACGGCTTCACTCCTAATGTCCCAGCATAGATCAAAAAGAAGGATTCAACTAAGTCAATGATGGAGAAAAACTAATTTCATGGTAAAATAATTCTAAAATATATTTAAGGTACATTGGCAAGGCTACTTTAAAGTGAATCTGCATTACAAAACATGTAGGGGAATTGAGGACTATATTCTTATGTTCTTCAGCTGCTGAAAAAACAGTTATTCTTTATCACTTTCTGACTACAGTATTTTATGCAAACAATTTTCTGAGAAGAATACTTCTTCCTTTCTTTGCTGTTTTGGTCTGGATTTTATTTTTTAGACAGAATAGAAGGCACTGCTGCTTCTCCGTCACCCTGAATTTCCATTTTCCTCTTAGAGGACACAGAAAAATAGGATGAAGAGAAAAATTGAACATAACATTTTAACTTATGAAAAAGCAACTGCCTAGATGTGAATCCCTAACACCTGCCTATGAGAAGTTACTTAGAACTGTAAAATTGTGTTTTCATTTTTACATATGACAATACCAGGGGTCACTGCAGAAAACTTATCAAAGCAGCTGCAGATATATTTTGCACATTTAGAGAGTGAGAAATGGAGGGTAGTTCTGCACTCCTTGCTGCAGCAAAAACATTTCCTGGAAACACAGCTTAATTTGTTAACAAAAATGGAACAGCCAGGTTTTCAAACCTGTACTTTTCCAAGAACAGAATAATCAATGTCTGAACAACACCTGTGATCCTGAAATGAGGAACGTGACTAGAACAGAGTATGTAAAAATAAATATCACTCTAGATCCTAGATTGCTGGTGTATTCATTACCAGGTAAAAAGAACCCAACAATCTATGAAATTGTTAATACAATTAGTAAATAGTATGAGTATTTTAAACAGAAGTGCAGCATATTTTGTTTTCAAAAAACAGAATTATAAGGGGGGAAAAAAGTGCTAAGACCAACAGACAAGAAACATACCTACATTTAACAAAGAGGTTAATTAAGGCATAACAGTGCCATCCAAAGTCCCAATTTCTGATAATGCTCTTTTATGTTTGTAATGCCAAATTGTATTATAAAAAATTAATTATCAAAAGACCATTTGGAATATAACATTTTTCTCTCATTTATGTATCTTGTAACTGGAGAAGCAAGTACTTTAGCCAGAGAAAGCTAAATTATTTAAATTATATCAATTTTCTGTAATTGTGAAGTTTTGCTATTATTAGATACGATGCTACTAGATTTATCATAAATCAAATGCAACACAGAACTTCCATATCAGAGCCAAAAAGGAGTATCAATTTAATTTTCATAATTAAAAAGAAAAACAAAAGAAAAGATGAAATGGATCACACACAGAAATAAACTGGCTCATCTTCATTTCATGCATATTGTGAAATCAAATGGCAAAATAATGGTGAAATATGACACCACTCAATTATAATTTCTCTAACACCTGTTACTGTCATGTAAGATGCATTTCATTGCAAGTTGCCCTACCAAGGCCCTGTTTGCCTAGAAAAAGAGATATAGAAGAAGACCATCACTGAAGGAACATTTTTTTTCCCTTTCTTTTTAAAGCCAATTTTACTCTACCATTCCCTTTTATAGACACAAGTCTATAACAACAGCTTAGCTGATTGCTTTCTGTATAACCTTTCTCACCCCATCAGATGCTGGAAATATGAAGGAAATCCCATAAATGCCAGATTGCAGTGCATCTTCACACGTGTGATGTGATGTGATCTGCACTGCAGCCAAGCCAACCCTCATTGGATTCCTGACACTGATCCATGCCACCTGTCCAAGGAGTGCCACTGGTCACTGCTGCAATGCTGCTGAGATCAAGCACTACTTACACTCCACAGCAGTGAAATGCAATCATCTCTGCCTGCAATATCCCCTGCCTAGCCACAGATCTTTTTCTGCCATGTTTTTCAGAAGAAAATTCTAAGATTACGGTTATTTTCACATTTATAGTTAGGATTATTATTAGCTCCTTGGTTTTCTCACCTTGAAGGGATTTCCCAGGTGGTAACAGAGCCTTGCTCAAGCACTGTCTTAAGCCACAGACTGTACTGCTGTCTTATCTGCTTCTGCTTATGTTCTGTATTCATTTCACCAGCTTCCCCCTCTAGTCCCTGTTTGTTTTACTAATGGACTTGCTGCCACGGCATACATAAAAGTAATACTAATATGATCAGGGAAATTCAAGTCCCCAAAACGCAATCTCAAAATGTTTTGCTTTCTGTAATAGGTTGTTACTACAGCAAGTCAGAAAGTTTGCAGCTGAGAAAATGCCCAGAGCCAACAAAGAAACCCAAAAGACAAAATTGGACACTGTAGCTTGAACACCAGACATACCTGTGTGGGAATCTGAGGTGTTTGTTAAAAAAGAAACAAACTATGCTGCATTATTGTTTATTCTGAATTTTAATCATTTGCTTTTGATAATGAGAACACACTGATGGCCTTTTATAATTAGACTAATAGACTCCCCCTGCAAAGCACTTGAGTCCTATCCATTGTGGAGCGGGACTTGTGGACCACATGACTGAGCTGAAATGTGGCTCTAGGCAAAGCAATTAATCTCAATTTATCCCAATTTCTCACTAAGAAGTTATACTGTTGCTCTTTTATCTCACAGACACTATGAGTAGCATCGGTAAATATTCTGAATGTGAAATTTTCCATCAATGGTCTTCCAAACACTAACCAACTGTAAGCCCAGGATGGCTGTTTTCAGCTCCCCTTGTCACACAGGAGAGATGACACAAGGCTCTTGCTAAAAACAGATGTGTTTCAAACAAAACGCTTACAAAGAGAAAATCACTATGAGCAGGCAAAGGAAGAAGGGTAAAACTTGCCAAAACTAGCATTATAAAAAATATTACGCTCTTCTAAGAAAATAATTGAGGGAAATTCAGGAGACTTGGCTAGCCTTGTACATATTTTACCAAAACTCCTTTTCTATTGTACCTTAGAGGCACATGATGATGATGCTATTTCCACGGCTGAATTAACACGGCCAACATTCCACAAAGTAAATAGGCTCCTATTGATTAAATTAAGCATGGGGTGAACTTAAGCTGTTTTATCTGACCGTCAGTGAATGTTTTGCTGGCTGGGAATGTCCCAAAAGAGGAACAGAAGTGCTTGGAATCGAACCTTGACAAACCAATTTTTTTTCACTGTTATCAAGGACAACCCTGTAATTAAGAAGCAATTCCCTCAAACTGTCCAGCACAGTACACAAGGATGACTGCCTAAGACAGATTCTCAGAGATACAGTTTGCACTTTGCCTCATGGGTTTGAATAATGTAACCACCCAAGCAGACTCTCAAGTGTATATAAAAAGCTTCACTGCAAATAAATTTTTGGTCCAAAGAAAAATGCCTTTCATATTTACATGACGTCATCCTGAAGAACTCAGGGCATAAGCAGGTATCATCTTGAAGAAGTCAGGACATATTAGATAAATTACATAAAGCCGAGTTAGTCTGAGGTGTGAGGTTTGTAATAAACTGCATAACTAGGAAGTCTTAGCTACATTGCAGAACTATAGGTATTTTCCTTTATCCACAGAGATAACATTGGTTATAGATTTGCCTAATAACCACTGCAATATTTTGGCCCGAGATATGTTGTCTCAACACATTCCCAAAAGCATATTCACTAATTGCTTCACATCAGTAACTGCGATACATCACCACAATGCACCTGTCCCATCCATGGTTCCAACAGAGACCTCCTTCCCCAGATCTGAGGTTTGCAGAACATTGTGTGTGCTTGGCCTCATCGTACCTCCTCACTCTCTCTGTATTTATATTGAGGAAGGAAACAGTTTTCCCTGGCCAGAATTCGTAAGAATTCAACAAGAAAAAAATCCCTGGAATTTAAATTACAGTAAGATGTAGAAATGGTTTATAACCAAAAGAAGAATCAAGAAGTTTACCTTGAATTTCTAAAACAGAATTTCTAAAACAGGATTCAGTAATTGAAACACAGGCTCTTCTCTTCTTTTTCTTGTAATTTTTTTTTTCCTTTGTTTGTTTGTTTGGGGATTTTTGCTTGTTTCAGATCAAGTTTATCCCCATGAAACATGAACTGTTCTATAAACTGGAACTAAATTTATGAGAATTTGGAGTTAGAAGTCATTTTATTAGAAATAAGCATTATAGTAGAATATAAATAAGTTATAATGATGTTCAGCTGAACAGGTAAATAATGCTAAATAGTAAGGTAAAATTATATACAGTGCTTGAAAACAAGTCTATGAAAAATGCTTGAATCTAACAAGTTTGTTCACATGAGCTATTTATTAGAATTACCACCTGTCTTGGCAAAAACCATTAATTATTTAGTAATTCTAGTAATTAAATGGTTTAATTTTTAACAGTGACTTGTGAATGATTGGCAAATCATTTTTGGCTTGTGTGCTCCTTGCTGAGAAGCTCTTTTCAAAATATTAGATAAATTGAAAAAATATGTATTTTAGAGGAGAAATTTACCTATAAACCTGATGTATTTCTGCTGTGTATCTCACACCCTAGAAGGGTGCAAAGAAAGGACTTCTCAGAATGAGTAATAGAGCACAGCAGCTTGGAAGAAATGAAGCACTGTAATTTTGCCTTTTTTATTCATAATACTTCAGTACCCTGCAGACCCACTGCTTCTCACCAAGCATTTGAATAATGTGTGGCTCCTGAAGTCCAACAGCTCCTTCAAGGAATATCATCAACTTTACACAAAGGAAAGGGGTTTCAGGTAAAAAGCAATTGCTCAGGTTAGATGGTGCATTAAAAGTTACTTCAGCTGCAAGAAAGGGTAAACTGTGGAAATGCTTTTTAACAAAGGAGATTGAACATCATGAAATCACATAAGACCTGTGAGATTGAGATGTTTACCATTTATCAGGCAAGATAAACAAGGCAAAGCAAACGTTAGTTAGAGATCAGAAGAGAAGACAAAGTTCCTCCAAGTTCAGAAAGCATTTTGTGTGACCACTGTTCCGCATCAATATTCAATCAGCTCCAGGGCAGGTCCCCAGCAAAGGAACAGTAAACTAAAGCAGTGATTAGAGACAAATAAACCTAAGCCAGTATTTATGGTTTATACAATGATCATTTAATACTATGATCTGGCTAGGAATTGATGCAATGTGAGGAACAGAACAATACATAATGAGTTTTTTAGACTTGCTGTAATTTCAGGATAATATCGAAGACATCGATCTTAAGGAAAAATACTTTGGAAGCTTGGTTCCCTTCTTGTTTTAATACTTGCCTAATAAGTAAATACAGGATCAGAAGTTTGGGTTAAAATTAAGCAGAGCCTCTTTGGAGCTGATGGTGTGCATGTTAAAGGAGATGAAGAGCAATGTGACTTCCTCTACACTGCATTCCAAAAATGGTTTAACAGAGAAGCACCAACATCTATCTCCAAAACAAACACACACAGACCCTCCAGACACCCCTCAGGTATGCACAGGCACAGGAGAGACAACAAGGTGCCCTCTATTTCTAAGGCAGAAAGGTATCCTGGGATTAAAAACTAGAGGGATAAGTCCTGGGAGCAGCACTGTGAGGAGAAGTTAATGGAGCTCTTGCTCCTGAACTGTCCTGATTTGTCACCCTGCAGCTACCTTATCAGGGAAGGGAATAAATGATTTGGACCAGAATACAGGAATGCACAATTGTTCCATCTTGTTTTAGTGATCCTAAACACTCCAGTTCCACTGAGACTACTGTGCTGAGACACTGAGGGCAGTGTCAGTGCTGCTCACGAGTCATGGTGAATGTATTGTGCACATCATTCATTCTGCCACTTGTATACAGAGTGATCTGTACACACTTCAGAGGTTCTTCAAAGAGTGGGATGCTCAGAAATATTCAGAATTTGTGTATGATGTACAGACATCTCTGCTAAGACTGCTTGTACTGCTGGAAGTGTGCACAAGCAGACTTTCAAGCAATAAAGAAATTTAACAGGAGTTACATTAGTTAAAGGTGCTTATATATTTGGGGCTTGAAAATTTGGGAAAGGTTATGATGACACAAGGAGACTCTAAAATTCCTTGCAGGCACTACTTCACATCTATCAGCTTCATTTGGATTGAACTCTTAGGTTTTTAAAGAGAAGAGAATCAACTTAAAATCAGGTTAGGATTAGAACCCAATGGCTGAATGAAGAAGAGGCAATTCTTATTGCAAGCTTAGCAGGATAACTAGGAATGAAAGAAAACCCTTTACTCAACACAGGAAGGTGCTATAGAGTCCTGGGGAGGAGAATCCATGAACCACTTGCATTCAAGAAAGGGAAATATTTTTAGAGCAACCTAGTAGACCAAATCATCATAAGGAAACAGATAAAGGTAACAAAGAATAAAACAGATATCCTTAGAACAAGGTGAATTTTGCTTTTCCCTTTAAACTTTCTATTTGAAACAAGTACAAGGAAACTGAAATAGCAACAATGAAACTTTTGAAGCAAGTATGTGAGGCAGAATCAAGGACCCTACACTGAGAATGTTCCAGGTATAACTTTCTGATGTGGAAAAACAAAGCAGTAAATCAATATGAAAAATCCAAGCAAATAATTTTTTAGCAACCATAATGCCAGCTAACCCTTGCCCTTCTGAAATCTAATGCAGCTATTCTTCAACTAAAGAAAGATGCTGTATGAGACCAAAGATTTTTTAATCGGATTTTCTGTTTTTGACAGTGTCCAGTAGTAAAGACTGAAAGATCATAAAAATAGGCCAAGCTTGCAAAGCTTTTTTCTTAGCACAGTTCAGATTTCAGTTCAGGGATTTCCTGATACAGAGATGGTATCTTTGTGTTTAATAACCCTCAGTAGTTTTTTTCTTCCTTTATATTTTATTTTTTTTCAACACATGAAGATTTTTACCAATATAGAAGCATTCTCTTGCAAAAAAAAAAAATAATAAAAATCAATAGTTCATTAATTAATGTGAAAAACTGTCTTAATGTATTTATGTTGAACCTGTCCCCTGTTGACATTTAATAACTCCAAGTTCTTATATCACAAATGGCAATGACAATCATGTCTCATATAAAACATTACTCAGCTAGAACATGGTTTTACAAATGCTCAGATCCCTTTTCCCTGAAAACCTAGACAAAAAAACCTTGGTGCAAGACAAGTAACAGTAGAATTTTTAATGTATTGATTTCTTTCTTATGTCTTATTCTAGGTGATTGCTTGGAACACAATCTCAAGTATTTCTTGCATATTAGGTTCAGAGTCATGCTAAGACTTACACATATATTGGCTACATCCTAATTCTATACCAATGGTTTATCATTCTGCAAGCAATAAACATAAAAGATAAGACATCCATGACTGCATGAACATGAAAGGACAGGACAGCACGAGCAACCACAAAACTCCCATCAGAGAGATAAAGATCCAGGGAAGCTTGCAGGAAAGAAGAAAATGCATGCCATGGATGCCACCAGTTAATTTTTAATTCTTCCTGTACATGCGAAAAGCTAATTAAGTTTCCCTGCCTGAACAGCATTTATATTTACAGTAACTTTCTTTCTTTTTTAAGATACAAAATACAGGCTTTACAAATTCAGAGCATTTGTTGAAGTTGTCAGGTTAGTTCTGTGTGGTAGTTTTGTATTCCTTTTCCAAATTTCGAGAGGCTACAAAATCAGCACTTGTCAGAGACCCTACACTGTGTTATTGTAAAACCACAGGCAAGTGTTAAGTAGTTACTATGATTAAGTAGTTTTCCATTTATGATTTCATATTAAAATTTGCTTTTTAGTTCTTTCTCTATAACAAATACAAAAAAGGTCATTAAAAATTTAATGTAAAATAACATTCTCTCTAGTGGAATATCTTAGACTCCACTTTCTGATGGTTTCAAAGTTCTCAAATGTGAATCACAGTTTGCTTTTTTTCCTCAGAAATATTAAGCATTTTTCATCACTTGATGAACAGTGTAAAAACACAAAACCCACAGGGAAAAACACCCATGAACCTTTCTCAACAATAAAATGCATAAAAATGGCAGACTTTTGCAACATTTCAAAATGTTAAGAATCCTTTAAGAACTAGAACAAGTATGAGCAAAGCAATTAATTTCTCAAACACATTTAGATTAAATATTCCTCTTTGCACACTATCTTTTCTGTTTGATTGTGGCAAAGTGTTAATTAATCCAGCACAATGGATCATCTACTGCAGCATCACAAGAGTGTCTTACACAATTATCCTGTACATATGCCAACACCTACGTTTCTTTTATAGGAGGAAACACAGCACTGTCTAGATTTCTCACATTTGTGTTGGGAAAAGGAAAGCAATCAGAACCTCTCCACTCAGCACTGGTGCAGCCACACCTGCTGTACTGGTTCCAGTACTGGAGAGAAACCAGCAAAGAGCAACTGATAAGATGAAGGGCCTGGAGCAGCTCTTCTCTGATGAGAGGCTCTGAGAGCTGGGACTGTTCAGCTGCAGAGAAGAGAAGGTTTGGAGGATCTCACCAATGTATATAAATAAGGGGAAAGTACAAATAGGAGGGAGCCATCACTCCCTTCCCTACCACTTCCATCCCTAGCAGTGGTTGACACCGGTTATTTAGCAAAAGAATGTACCACCCTCTTTCACAGAGCAATTCTTCCCCTCTGCCCACCCCTCCAGAAACCTTTCATCTTCCTGTAGATTGTGGTTCAGGGATTCCCAGTTCCCATCATCATGCTTAACAGGCTTAGATGGAAGTATCCATCATGAGTTTGTCTAATTGCTTTTGAACCCATTCAAACTTTAAGCCTCCACAACACTCCTGCAGTAATGAATCCTGCAGCAGTACAATTATGCACATAATGATGAACTACTTCCCTTCATTTGTCTTAAAGCTACTGCTTGATCACTTCACTGGATATGGCCTTCCTTTTGTACTATGATAAAAAGCAAATAACTCCTTCTTCACCTTCTCCATGATATTAATGATTTTGTGTACTTCACTTTTAATTCTTCTGAGTAATTATTTTTCTAAACTGAAAAATTCTTTGAATTCTCTTTACAGAGAAATTGTTCCTTCTTTCTGATGCAAGACCTCTTGGACTTATACAAGAGCATGATGCTTTTCACTAATGCTTTCTTCTCCTGTCATGGTTATTTCCTAAGAATATAAAAATCCTCCTATAATTCCTCCTTTTCAAGCTGAAGAATGCAATTTACTCTTTCTGTGTGCAGAATCTTTTCCATCCTTTACATAATGCTATTACATCCTTCTTGAGGGTGGGAGACAAGACCTGCAGCCAAGTAAAAGCCATGCACTGTAACACAATGGCATTTTACTTCTTCAAAAATTAACGCTACCTGAACTATTCTATTTTTACCATAGATCTTAAAATCTAAACTTCTTCTACATGAAAGTAGAAAACTGTTTTGAGAAACAGCCCAGATCAAGAGAGAGAGAGAACATATTTGTGTTTCAATCCAATCAATAGACAGTTTTTTAAACAAATCTCAAACCAGAGTGAAGATATTTCTCTGACAGGTACCAGCCAAAAGGATCATAGAAGCTAATAAAAAGTCAATATCACCATGAAGGAACACACGATTGTGCTGGACCATTTATTACCATTAAATGATGCACTGGCAGATAGCTTGTTTTAAGCCTTGCTCTCCTTGGTCTCTTGACTTTGCCCACGTGGCACACACAAAGAAAACTTATCTGAATGACAAAGCTAGCACTGCAACAACAGACACTACAGCTAAAGGATGGCAGTGTTATTCCATCAGTACTCACCTGTGCAGTACTGTGCTCTGCGGGCAAACTTAGGCTGTGAGTTTTAGAAGCATTTTTCTTTTCTTGAAGGCTTCAGTCTTTCTCTGCTGTACCAAACTGCATAACCTTCATGTTTTGGAATGGACCTCTCTAGCAGGCAGTTATGTTCTACCTCCATGGATATGTCTTTAGCCACTCCCTCCAGGTGGCTTGACTATAGGTCTTTGAAAAATTCCTCCTGAACTTGTTCAAGCCTGGTCCAGAGATGATGATCTGAGCAACTCCATCCTCAGCACGCCTCAACTCATCTCTCAGAACTCCTGTGAGCTCATGGCATGCTGCAAGTCACCATCTGCACAGAATTAAGCAAGCTCTATGCTAAGACAGAGCAGCACATTTTGCAAGTACTCCTCCTGCTTCTTTGGAGGCTCCAGCACTTTCCTTTCCTCAAACCATAGAAATAAGACTGCAATGCCCCTTGAGACATCAGGAAAAAGGACAAGCACTTCAGAAAAGAACTCAAAACAATGAGGAATGTGAACGAAATAAATATATAGGACAGAAAAAAAGAAAGAATAGAATGGGAATGCAAAATGGCAATGGAAAGAGAGTATGAAGAGAACCAAAGCAGAGAAGGTGGGATATAAGATGACAAGCTTGCTAAAAACCTACAGAAAAAAGACATAGACATAGATATAGACATTTCTAGCTCAGAGTATAACATCAGGGAGAAAAAAGAAAGCTATCATGGGCTCTGAGAAAAGGATTCTGAGTGGGATTATGCTGACTGGAGAGTAATTCTTCATGAGGTTAGCTCTGTTGCACCAGGAGGTCTGCATTCTCTGTTGATCTCTCTGGGATGATCTATCATTTTCCAGCAACGGTATCTAAATAGGGGAAATTCTCCTGACTTGGCTACAATAAGTAAATGCTTGACTGAAGTCACTGTAAACACCACTCTATTGTCAGTTTAGCTTTCTACCATCTTCTAGGAGAAAGTCTAAGGACATGGCATTCTCTTCATCCTGATAGGCCTGCTGCAAAAAAAAACCCTGAAACATGTCCATCAAGGGGAAGGAAAGGAGAATTCTGCATGTTCAGACTTTTAAATTTGGACATCTATAATGCTAAAGCACAAAAAGGATGCTAAAGTTTCAAGTCCACCATTCAAAGATTAAATATAAGAAACCCTACTTAAACAATGTTGTCATCTCTTTGTTAAATGCCCTATGTAATTACATGATCATGTACTCTTCCATTAAATTATATAAGGATAGATGAATCTGAGAATGTCAGTGATACTTGTCTACAAAATCAGCCATATGGATCTCTTTATTTCTGCTGTCACAGAAGTTACATAGTAAGTAATGACTGAGACAGAAGACTTGAGAAGAAAAGCAGATTCAGGGTGGTTTATACTCTCCAGAACTGGAAAACTGTACGTGATCTCTAACAGAAACTGTATGTGATCTCTAGCATTGCTGTATGACATTGATCAAGGCTCCTCTTTAAAGACAATCATGAAGATCCAGGTTAAGTCAGGTTTCTACATCAGATGATCCAGCAGGCTCCATGAGATGCCTTTCTACATCTTTACTACACCCAGTGTCGCTCGAGGTCCAATGCATTATTTAATAAATCCAAATAGCTGTACTGCCATTGATGCAAAAACACAGCAAGATATTACTAAATATAAATGATCAGCTCCGGAGTTCCCAAATTCCTCTGGCTAAAATTATTTATTACAATCTCTGTGCCTTATTTCCTCATATGTGTGCAGTGATTACAGCACCACCTCACTGCACAGGGATGCTCTAAAGATTGCAAAGATCTAAGAGGTTGCTGTAATCAGGGAGGAGATGGTGTTTTTTCTAATGTGCCTTTGATAACCTGACATCTTACAGCGAGGGCTACAAAGAACAGCTCAGGGAAATGAAAAGATTTTATCTGCAGTAGGATGCATCTGTCGTACATAAATGACGCACAAGAATGCACAATGAACACGAGCAAACAGCAAGTGCCTGCTCACTCAACAAGACTAACCCTCTGGGATAAATGAGATGGGAATTTTTGCTGTTGACAAGATGTTTGGGGAGTCTTTATACTTTCAAGAACAATTTCTTAAAATGTTTTAAAACTTCTTTTCCATTAAAAAGAATGATAAAGAATCATATCTGTGCTCCTAAATACCCATTATAGACAAGGTAAAAAGCAAAAAAATTTACCAATATATCATTTCTGATAAGAAGAAAAATATAATTCCTTACCTACCTGCAAAGAGGAGAAAAAAAACAAAATGGATTTATAAACATGAGCAATTCAGACTGATTTCATATCTCCCTAACCCACGGAAGTCATCTACAAGTGAAAGAAAAAGTCTGTTGTGAAACCAAATGCCCAATGAATGGCTCTTTAAATAGAACACCGCATGGCTTAAGCACCTACATTTCATGAAAATAAATAATTCCTTCAGTGATTGCAGACTTTTTATTACTTTCTGAAAACTACAGATACAAAACTCCAAAGAAGTGAATACACAACACAGTGAGTCATCTGAGCAACAAATTAGTTCCATTTAATACTTCAAGGTTACATTATAAATTAAGTCTAATGAGATGTCTGAGTCATTAATGCTAGAAATGTCAAAGGAATACATTCTGTTTATAAATTTTTGTGATTTTGAGTCATATGAAATTGTGTCCAGTTTTCTGGGTTTTTTTCAAAAGTTGTTTCCCAAGTGCCTGCAAGCAGGTGATCACAGAAGCGTGTACACTGTGTTTTGGAAGATATTAATCATTTTAGTGTTCTGACTAGGATACAAAAACAGTCACATAAATTTGTGTTTCACAGGGCAGCAAGAGTGTAACCAAGAACAGATCCAAGAACAGAGACCTTAAGCACCATGCGTGCACGAATGCTGCGTAACTTTACAAACAGCAAACAGTACATGAAAAACAGATTATCTGAAGATGGTTACCCTCTGCTATTGCTTTCTGAGAGGTGCCATGATCTTTCTCAAACCCGGGATACGCGGCATTTGCACGGAGAAAGGGGAGAATGCGCTCCCCAACTTCCAAATCACGCTCCTCATTTCCAAGCGCGCGTCGCCTCCGCTGCTCCATCTGGGAGTGAGAACGACTCCAAGCGCTCGTGCCGCATGCAGCTAGGTCAGATGGCTGGTTGTGATTAAATCCTGCCTCAGCTTACTGACCTGAATAAATTCTGAGACATACGGAACAAGATGATGAATTCTCACCCAAGAATACCAGCCACTTTCTCTAATAGCTGGATGATGTAGAGTGATTCAGTGTTACTCCCGGGACTCTTTTAAAAGATAATCTTAGTCATGGCTTGTGCGTTGATTTGGACAGAATAACTCGCAAATTTACCACTGGGATTGGAAAAGGCACCAGAAACATTTGTGATAAATGACTGTAAAGGAAAAGTAACCTCAGAAAACCTTGAGGAGTGTTCTCTCCTATTCAAAACTACTTTGTTAATTTTACTTTAAAATATTTTAATCAATGTCATGGACAATTTGTTTTATGCCATAGAGAATGTGCCAGTGAAGCTGACTAATTCCCCTGTAAATATCAGGTGATCTGGGTTCAGCACTTCACAGCACAGAATTATTCTGAAGACTAGAAAAATAGGCTTTCCAGACTTTTATTCCTTAATCTATTTCTTTCTAATATGTACTATACCATCTGCCATCACAAAAGCACAGTAATTCACTTTTGAATACATAAAGAAGTTTGAGCCCAGCATGTATCCAGATCATTATGCATTTCTTCATTTTTTCTTACTTGATGGATCTATTTTTAGATCTTCCTACTAAAGGTATCCTGATTTCTGCTTAAGCAAACTACTGTTGGGCTCTCTTTAAGGAGAATTGGGGTGCAACTTACTGGAATCTAACATTTTTTCCTTTAGTCTACTAACACACGACACAAAAAATCAGTCTCATTAATAGATTTTATATACATACATACATACATATATATGTAGTTCAGAAGTGCAATAGAATCCCAGTGATACCCACTTAAAAGATTTCAATACAAATTTTGAGCTGATTTGTAGTATGTTCCCTTCCACTTAATCTATTCAATTACTTCCATAAGGTAGTTATGAACACAAGCTACTAAAATAATTTGAAGATTGCATCTTCTATTATATACTACTGGCTAAACAAATTAGCACTAAATATCAGTGACTAATACTGCTGGGACAAAATTCATAATTAAAAGAATTAAAGGATTGAAAAATTGAAGCATTAGCATTTCCTGTATTCTGGTATTCCTGCAATTGTTAATATACATTTGCTTTTACATGCAAGCCTGTTTCTTTGAGAATAATGAGTAGTTCCCTGGCAGCCAGGAGAGTCAATCATGTCCTGGGGGGCATCAGGCACAACATCATCAGCCAGGCAAGGGAGGGGATTGTCCCCTCTGCTCTGCAGTGGAGCAGCCTCACCTTGAGCCCTGGGGGCAGTTTTGACTGCCACAATATAAGGGAGACACGAAGCTATCAGAGAGCATCCAGAAGAGGGCAATAAGGATGGTGAATGGGCTGGAGGAGAAGCAGTATGAGGAGTGGTTGAGATCACTTGGTCTGTTCAGCCTGAAGGGAGACCCCACTGTAGTCTTCAACATCCTCTTGAGGGGAAGAGGAAGGGCAGACATTGATGTCTTCTTCTCTGTAATGAGCAGCAACAGGACTCAAGGAGACAGCATCAAGCTGAGTCAGGAGACATTCAGCTTGGATATCAGGAGAAAGGTTTTCACCAAAACAGTTGTTGAGCACTGGAACAGGCTCCTCAGGGATGCACCAAGCCTTTCTGAGTTCAAGAAGTTTGGAACATGCTCCTAGATATGGTGTGATTTTTGGGGTGTCTGGCAAAAGGCCAGGAGTTGGACTTGATGATCCTGACAGGTCCCTTCCAACTCAGCATTTTCTATGATTCTATGAACATTAATTGCAATATACAGATTAGGAAAATAATCAGAAATTCTATAGCAGGTAGATCCAAAGAAGCATTTAGTGGACTTTGGTGCACAAACCAAGAGCGTGATGCCATGTCCACTTTTTATCTTCTCCCTGTAACACAGTTCCTAAATTCACTATTCCTATGGTCTTTCAACCCACCAATTTCCTAAGTATCCTTAGGGTACGTTGTGCATGGTTGTGGTTGTTTCCAGAACTGAGCAACTGGCTATCCATGTGATTACAGCAGATTTGAAGCCAGGAAACCACAGAAAGCAATGCAAGAGCTCCCTGAGAAGCCAGTCACAACATCCTACTAAGTACCAAGTTCACATGACCATCCCCAAACCAGAACTAATAATTTTCTTTTTAAAACCGAGCTGCTAGAAGTTTCCTTACTCATTAGTCTCCCATGCTCACCTCCACCCACAGGCTGCAGAATTGAAACTCATGCTCATCCTACTGCTCTGAAGAGCTCTGCACAACCCCAGGTTACGATGGAAAGGCCAACTTTTCCCAGTATTCTAGAAACTTGGCTAAGACAGCCAAGAACTAGGGGAGAAGGGGGTGTTTTGGGCATGACAGGCTGGGGCAGGGTAGGTCCTGTAAGAGTGACCTGTGAAAGAGAAGGTCAGGGACTGCCCTGTGCTGGCCACAGCCACGTCAGCAGCTGGCAAAACAGACCTATCACTATAATCTTATCACCTATAACCTAATCACCTACTGTAACTATTCATCTTATTTCATGATACTGGAATCAGAAATTACAAGTTAATACAAATCAGCAATGATTTCCCAGTTCATGACTGGTTTTGCTCATGATGAGGAGGCAAAGGCTCTCCTTTAGTGTGCTCATCTGCACCTTGGAGGATGTTCAGCTTCTGTGCTTGCAGAATTCTATGAACAAGTGAGATGAGAAGAAAAATTTTTTCAAGGCTTTGATGGATGGGATTAGGTTATGGAGTCAGAACACCAAATTACTGTTAAAAGTGCCATCCATTTGTGAATTAATTTAGATACTCTTCTAAGTTCTTTCATATAAATTACATACTTTTGGATAGTAAGAAATACAGCAACCAGCCTGTGGAACAGTGGCACAGGAATTTACTGTGATGTTACATGAAAGGCACTGAGGATATCAGTTCCTCAGGCTTCTGGGCACAGAGTGAATCTCTGTTTGAGATCCATAAGGAACCACAGGGACCCATAACCTTCCACATAACATGTCATACACAAAACTTTCCACTCAGCTACAGTTCTCCACAACTGGTCTTCCAAATTTTATCTTTTCAAGACAAGTAAAGAGTATTAAGCATAATAAAAGTCCAAAGCTCTCCACCTCCTGGTTTAGCATTTCTATCAAACAAGCACTGTGCTCCTTTCCACGTTTTTTCCATAAGTCTTCCACTTCTACTTTTCCTTTATGCCATTTTTGAAGCTTTATTTACCACAAATTTTCTTTTACAATGTATTTGGGTAGAGAGGCTGGAGATTAAACTCACCTCCTCTCCTAATCATTTTTAACATTGTTCTGATTGGTACTAAGCACAGCACCAGCATTTTCAGGCTCTTATCACAATGATTTCCAGATCTCCTTTCTAAGTGCTAATGGATAATTTACAGCCCATCGCTGTGTTAGCAGCAACATTTTTATCCCCTTTATGCTACTTTGAATTTATTGCTACAATTTTATTTCTTGCATTATTGCACAGTCATTGAGTATCATGAGATTCTTCAGTAATTCTTCGGTTTTAATTTAATGCTTTAATTATTTGATGCTACAGAATTACGACTTTTTTATGACTATTTGTCATTTTTCCAGATTGAGAAACATGTTGAACAGTATATATTCAATGAGATTCCAGTTAGATCCCAACCATAATCTGCTGCCAGATTTGTGGCAACTTCCCCCAAACAAAGAAATATCATGTTAACTCCACACACTGTCTCACTGCCAAACTGAGTTTACTAACAAAACTTAGCTCTAAATACTCCTACTCAATGAAATAATGATGCTGTCTCTAACATTCCAAAGCCTCAAAAATGGAAAAATAGAAATGAGAATGTCTAAAAGATGAGGGAAGACAAGGGATGACTGTATTCCAGGGATTCCCATGATTCCTCAGAGCTCTTCAGTTCGTCTTCCTGCTTTCTCCAACAGGAGTTAATACTCCAGAAAACACCTATGTGAACAACTGGGTACTTGAGAAAGTGTCAATCTTCATGCTGAAATACTTGGGTTAAACTGGAATGCCATGACTAGGATCTAACCCAGCAGCAAGAGCAATAATCTCCCTCTTCTCCTACTCACACAATCCTTTGGCATCAGTTCTAGCACGTCTTTTCATACTCTGACTCAACTCACTAGCCAGAAAGAAGTTTTATTTATTTTGCCAGCCTAGTTCCTTCCCAAGCAATTGAGTTTAACTCTTAGGCAAAGCAGTGTGGTGAACATCAGAGACACTGAGTGGGAGCACAGCCCCTCCTTCCTTTCATAAGAATTTTCCCCATCCCACAGAGCCCCATGCCATCAGGGCAGGGGACAGAGCAAGTTGCAAGAGCAAGGCTCTCTCTACCCCTCCTATAACATGTTAGATTTTACCTCCAACTCAAGAGACAAATATACTCACTCAAAACCAAAAGTGTCCTTAAACTGAGTCTTCACTGGATTAGCAGAAAATAAATGAGAAATGTTTTTTAAACCATATTAATAAATGTCAAGATCATATCTAGAATTACTAGATCAAATTAGTCATCACCAAATTATCATTTATTCCTCTAAGGAAATATTAAGATTAATTGCCTGTAAATTCCCAAAGACACAGAATACTAATAATATCATTACTAATGTGCATTTACTTTAACTAATCTGTAAACAAGCCTCTGGTCTTGAGACTGAAATGTCCACTCAGTGTTTCAGGGAAACTATTACAAGGTACTGTGATCAGAATATTATTTTACTATCAATATCATGACAATTCTTGGCCATTATTTAGTGCCTAAGATTCCAGGTGAGTTTATACTCATCATACAATCTGATCATAGTAAGAGTCAGAGGGAGGCAAAGTTTAGAGTGATCAAGGCTGTTAGAAGTAATTTTTTCACTTGAGTGAATGCATTCAACTTCTAATTCCTCTCCAGAACCATCACATGATGCTTATCAGCTAAAACCATGGTATCACATGCCCCAATCCCAACTTAATTCCATCCTTATCAGGTGGGACAAAGGACAAATCTGCTCAAAACCAGTGACTGTGCTCCAACTTTCTAGTGCAGAAGCCCAAGCTGCCTTCTGCTCCTCCATGACATTGTGTTAGTCACATTCAGTGGCTGATACTGCTCCAAGGTGTGCAAGTTAAGTAACCTTAATTCATCCTGCTCTCAGCAACCAGGCTCTGGTGCAGTTAAATCTCCCAGAAACGTGCAGTCAATTGTTATTAGATTATTAGCAGAGCCTCCCTGACCTTTGCTGTCTTGAAATTAAGCTGCTCAGGGACTGAAATAAGCATCTCATTTAGGTGCACAGTAGTAATTTCATCTTAAAGTATAATGCCTGTAAGCCATTTATAAGTATTTTCTAAGGTATCTGAGACTGTTACTTAATAGTTGACATTTTCAAATTACACTCTTCCTGAACTATCCTGCATGGGGTGAAATGGCATCTAAATCAGCTTTTCAAGCTCTTACCTTCCTTAATGTTACAAAACTGTGCACACGTTATTTGATCCACCTTGTAAGGAGTTGTTTCCCTCAAATGCCTACAACAACTGTTGCGTCCACAACAGGCAGCAGTGCTCAAAATAAAAATTATTTAACTGCTTAAGCACCTTAAGTTGTCTCTCATCTGTGCATATGCAGATTTGCTGTAAGTAGGAATTGTTTACTCTTTTTCTACAGCCTTTAAATTTGCTGTAGGTAGCTTTTAGCACCCCACTGCATCTAATCATCAGGATTTTAGGACTCATTTAATCTAGAGATAACCCTTGGTTTCTTTATTGTGTTCACCTATCTAAGTAAAAAAGTTAGAGAAATGCAGTACTTTGACATTTACGTAATTTCTAACAAATTTCTACAGAAACAGTGTAAAAAACTTCTTGAATCCCTGCCATAGACATTAGGGACTGTATGAAGGGAAAATAATTGACTGCTCCACCTATAAAATGACAAAATAATATTAACCACATTAATATAAGACTTGGTTTATGACCTACCCCCTTGAATTATGCCATCATTTTGTGTTTTCACTTTGAATTGCTGCCAATACTCTTATAGAAGAATTTTTAAAATAAAAAGAGGAGTCTAAGGAATGATGCAACATCTTAGGAAGGCCATTGATGCCTTAAGTTTTAGCTTTATTATTTTCCAGATTCCGTACTACATTAGTATATAATTCCGAACTTCATACGAAGTGTTAGCAAGTTCTCTTCACAGTTTTGTTAGACAGAACAATCCTTCTCCAGTCTGAGAACCAAGGACACCATTGCAGCTTCAGGCCCAGAAAGTTTAAACAGCGAATTGAGGAATCTGGGAGGATGTGACTTCATAACCTGAAGGTATAATTGGACAATTAACCCCAATATGTAAATGGACCAAACTTATAAAAGTGTGAAAACTCATGACCCAGGGTCCATCTTGGGTGGAGCCATGGCCAGGTTCTTGTACTGCCCAAGGTGTATCCTTTGAAGGCCTTTTAATAAATACCTACTTTATTCCTTTAACACTGTCTAGCCTCTGTTCTAGGCAGCCTCTCAAGGCATCACCATCATTACTCCAGCTATGAAATCTCTTCTAGGAATCTGAAGCAGTAAGTGGTACAACACTGCTAAGTTGACGCTGCTAAAACCAGACTTTGTTCCCCATTTCTGTTGCATAGAAGAAGGAGGACATGGAGGCTTTTTTCCTAATGTTTTCTAATGACTGCTTCATTCTTTGGCAGGCACAGTCACAGATGAGCTTCACTGATACTGGAGAGACCAGAACAGCCTCCTTTACTTCTCATCATGAGCTGTGATGCCAGTAACTCACAACATGTAAACAGACTGTGCACCACTCAACCAGAAGATGACAGTAACATGCCCCAGCTAAGTTTTGGACAAATACTCAGAAACAGCTGGTGGTGAAAGAGAAAATAAAAATACAAATATTTTTTGTTTTTATAGGAGATCAAAATGGAAACCTAAACAGCTGCTATTCCAAGGAACATCAGGAAGGCAAGAGGAGAACAAATGTAAGGTGCTCCATAAGTGGCCTCCCTCCCTCCCCCAGAAACAACCATGATAACAATGAAAATAAGTCTCATCTGCATTGCTTCCTCCTCCTACACATTCCAGGAAGGGATTTGATGGTGTTGCATGGACAGCCGAAAAATTTTAAAGCCTGGACTTATATGAACCAGGACAATCTCATCCAGACTTCAACCAGAACAGGAATTGCACCCAGCCATCTGTACTCTCTAATCACTTGCAACCATCTCTGACATGCAAATGCAGCATCCTGTTGTTCATATTAGCAAGATCAGAAAGTAATTTGCCTTGTAGTTGAGACTGAAAGAGATGAAACTGCTTTTCTGCTCTCATAATGAACCGGTCAGTAACTCCAGGACTCTTATATAACAACTGGCAAGGGTAGATGGCCAAAGGTTTCAATGGACATGAAATTTGGCAGAAGGCCAACAGACATGTGGTCCCATCCAAGGGCAGACTGCAGGAAGAAAAAATAAACTCAGGAGGACTAGCAGACCTGAGCTTTGGAAAAACAGTAAGAGACTAAAATCAGATCACCTTTGCCTGACACACTCCCTCATTGAGATTTAGATGCATGCACAACAGGTGCACAGTTAAATATACATGAATTAATAAAGATGCTGCTTACCATTTGAAGTGGCCCTGCAGCATCTGTCCCACCTCCCGCCTGAGGCTCGAGAGTGACCTAGAACCATTAGACACACTGGACTGTGGGGAAGGATACTCAGCTCTACAGTTTGCTTGGCAGACATTTCCAAGTCCCTCTCTTGTTGAGAAACCAGTAAAATGTACTTGATGTAAGTAATTAACTATTTCTCCCTGGCGTCTCTGCAGTGTAACTGTATTGCAGAGATGGCAGCAAACAGATGTTGCAGGAACCAACAAATTCTGGGGCTTAAATGATTGTTCAGTACTATTCTCATTCTCAACTGCAGTGGAATAAAGAAATCTATGAAGTGTCCATGCTCAACACGACAACTCTTGTAAATGCATTTCCAGAACCAAGACAGATTGTTCGTGAAGCCTGCAAAGACAGTGAGGCCAATGAAGTAGGAAGACATTTCCCTGCAGCCTAGAGTTCATGTCTTTACGGCCACTAAACCAACAGTATTGACCAAATCTATCCCAGCGCTCTAACAGAAAAAAAATAATCAGAAACAAAAACTGAAACCTTACCTAGAATAGATCATAACATTGTTTAGGTTGTGAAAGATCTTTAAGATTGAATGATCCTGCACAAAACTGAAAAGTGTCCAAAACCATCTTGATAGGTTATCAAATCATGCCAAAATTGCAATTCTTTTGGATCCTCCCTTCAACCTTTTGCCACTTTTACTTATTTCCATCAGGGGCAAATATATGACCTGTAAGCATTGAATAAAGATTTGTTTAACCCAAATTTTCATCACAGTTCAATGAAACATTTATTGAACAGCAGCTGTTATAAGCTTTTGATATTAGGAATCTTACAAGTCAGTGTCCAGCCTGAGGCTTGGATTCCATTTTCTAAAAAAATATAATGAACAAGTAAGGTGTGTGTCACAAAGCAGTAAGTCCAGCCTATGCGTTACCTTTTAACCTCCATGCATTGTATTAATTAGTCAACACCATGACTTGAAATTGTTTTTTCTATGCAAGACAAAAAGGAGAGTATGAACCACCATTCACAGAATTAAACCTTTCTGATAAGAAATATCATAGCTACTTTCGTAAATATGCTGCATTCAGGCCATGTAAGAATCAAGTGATCACTGTGTACACATCGTACTTCAGAAAACCTTCAAAAATGTTGCCCCTCAAAAATAAAAGTACTCTAATTAGCTTCCATCCTTTGATAAACTACCCAGAGAAAAAGAAAATGTTTTATACATAGCAGAGAAGATCTTCTTCCCTGTTGCAGAAGGAAAGGGGAAGGGAGAACTTTTAGCAGTTTGAGCCAAAGAAACTTTATTTATCTTGTTGATAAGTTTATCATGGTAAAACTCATATCACTGAAGTGATTGTCCTATCATTGCATCATTATATTCTAAACCAGCTAGTCGTAAGAACATGACAAGGCTTCAGATGCACTGACAGTACTGCAGACAAACAAAATTTAAATGTGCATGAGGTGAATCAAGCACTTTTACAAGATCACTTGGAAACAATGATCAGTGACACAGACCTCTTGAAGTTTTGGGATTTTTTTTATTTGAACAAGTTGGATAAAACTGCACATAAAAATATATGTACTCTTCTCCTGCATTAAATTTGAAGGTTGGAAAGGATAAGAAAAATTAGCATTGGTAATCACATGCAAACAGATCTGACATATTTTTATTTGAACAAAAAATAGATTATTCAAAATAGCACAAACAGCGGGTCTGAGATGGATTAGCAGTAAGTAATCCTCCCAATACTTCCTTGTAACAGCTGATTACATTGTGCAAAACTGCAGGAAAGTTGTCCTCCATTTTTCTAAGAAATACTCATTGTAATTTAGTTTGTAACCATCTTAGCAGACTGGGAATCTTATTGCCCCCATTACAGCTGTCACTAACATCTTACAAGAAGGTTCTTGGCGCTTTTTATTCCTTCTGCTGAAGGGACCACCACCTTCAGCTGCTGTGACTTTGGACATGGGCCTGCATTACCCAGCTGAACAAAAAATAAAAGAAAAAGATTCCAGCATTTATGATTACAGAATGCATTATGTTTGGAAGATACTTGCAGTGCTACAGGGCAGTTATTCTGGAGTTGCTTTTTTGGTGAATTTAGTCATTTCAGGATTTGGGGTAAAAGCTCTACAGTCTGCATTTGTTCACAACTGGCGAAGCTGTATTGATTCAGCAAAATACTAGCAGTGATTTCTTTTATGTTAATATCAATTTTTTAATCCATAGCATAGCTACAGACCTTCAACATGGGGGTCCTGTGAGTCCCATAAAAGCCTTCAGTAAACTGTGTTACCTTTGCAATTTTTTTTTCCTCAGAAAACGGTGTAGTTTGTAAAGACAGGTAAGATACTAAGGTGCAACCTTTTGAGTGATTAAATGCCTCTTCACGAGTCCAATAATCAACTGCAACAATTTTCTGTAGGTTTGCTCAATCTCTTGTGGTGCAGGTGTAAGAGCAGTTCTCATTCTATAAGTCTATGTTATTTATCACTGTCCTTTGTTCCTAAAAGATCTGAAAAGATGAGAGATTTCTGCAATCTCATTGGTACAATCTGTGATACACATTTCAGAATGCAGAAAGAAAATTATCATTTTTGCTTTTTTCCCTCTAAATCAACATTAAGATTTTTCTACCTTTTTCTAGTCATAAGCCTTTAACACAGTACTAATTTCTCTTGATCTGAATGATTTTTAGAATAAAAAGCTCATTGCTTACCTCCATTTCCTAGCTATAGATACTATCCTTGGTTCCTTTTCCCTTACTCTTTCGAAAGGAACTCACAATTTTCTGTCTGTATCTTCCTCCCAGACAATTTCAAATACAGTTTCCTTCAGTTCTGGGAAATTAGCCCTTTTGATATAAGCTTGTGATTGGACTTGTGCTTTATTTTCCTACACTAAATATAATCAGATCAGAATTACTGGTCCCTAGGCAACCATCAGCTTCTAATCCAGTGGTTATTTCATCTTTACCCATCAAAATGAAACACAGAATTGACTTATCATATATTCAATGCAATACCTTTTTGCTTTAGCGAATTATCCTCTATTTTCTAGCAACAATAGCTTGTTTTATGTCCAACTGCACAGATCTTCCACTAAATGTCTCTCAAATCGAAGCTCCCCCATAACACCAGCGTTTTATTAACTGTGAATTACAGAGGTACTTAAAGTAACTTTTCTCTAGCATCATTTGAGGTTGGTACAGATCCCTCTGGCAGCGTATCGATCCACACACACTCAACACCTCACAGTTACTTTCTCAGTAACACTCAGAAAGGTAATGAAGTCCTTAAAAAGCAGAGTGATACCTGACATGTTATTCTACCTATCCTTCATACAGTGACTCTAACTCAGTCCAAATGATTCTGACGGCTATATAAAACTTCTTATCACACCTTTTGCTTCTTAAGATGCCTACCATCATTGAACAAGGAACCGAAAGATTTATTCTCCGTATTATTTGGAGCTTCACTGCAACTTTCTGACACGCACAAAGTTGCAGCCTGTATGTATTTTCTTTCCTTACCAACTCTATATAAAAATGGTAACTGAAAACTCTCCTGGCTATTTGTATGAAGTTTTCAATCAAGGTCATTGATCTTCTTCCTGTGAGTTGCAGATCACCTTGTTTCTGTGGCTTTTCTGACTACAGATGCAATGTAGATTTCCACAAAATTGGGCTTTCAGCTTTACCTCCCCAGGAGTACTTCCTGCTTAACCTCCAGAACCTTCTGCAGTAACAAAAGAGGCAATATATAAAGGCTCCCAAACAATATTGTAAATTCACAGGATTTTGGTTTGGTTTTTTTTGTTTTGTTTTTTTTTGTTTTGTTTTGTTTTGGTTTTTTTTTTATAATGCATACATTTGTCTTCCTAAGAGAACTATTGGAACTATTAAGAACATGCTTGGTGCATACCTTTGACTTCAGTAAGCATCAGTGACGAAAGATCAGCAGTACTCTTTTTTTCAAAATCAAATAGGTCATGCTCATTGAAAAAGAGAGACCAAAATCAAGTCATAATACAGATATTTATTAAAAGGCATGGATTTTCTGATAAATTAGTCCTCCCCTATATTTAAGCTGAATGTTCATATGCAAACAAATAAATCCCTCCTTCTATACAAAACTGTGTTAAATGGTTTTATTTAAAAATTAAACTTAAACACTGGCCAGTATAAATTGTTTTGTAATCCTAATTCTTATAATCTAGTGTTACAGATTTTTTTAAAAATTCAAAATGCAGTTATCCCCAGTTTTAATAAGAAAACATCTAGCTTGATTCTCAGCTTTTATCTCCTTGACTTTGGTGTTCTCTGAAGCTGGCTATTGTCCATCTTAACTCATGTAACATTTTGTTGCTTATGTGTAATGTAATTGCAAACATGATGTGCATTCATAATTAAACCCAAAGGGTAAGCCGAGAGCCTGAAACATGCAGGAAAATGCTAAAATCAGAGTGGCTAATCTCTTCAAGAGCAAAAAGTGGAAAATATACTACTAATGAAAATAAACCAATAAAAATATCTATTATAGTGCAAACAGGCTGTGACACCATTGCCCATGACATTGAAAAGTATATAGGCACTTCACTAATGAAATTAAATTATACTGGTTATAACAGACATGAGTCTGCACAGCCTGCTTAATGAGTCTAAATCTAATAAGAGGAACCTGTGATAGTCTGGTCCTGTCTGGACAGACCTGGAAAGCTGGAAGGATTTCACTGCTACTCAGCAATAAATCTGCAAAACCTTCCAACACCACTTCGGATACTTGGTGCTTCCTCTTCCTTCACTCAATCTGCTAAAAAGTATCTAACATTACCCCAGGAAGCCTTTCCAAAAAATCCCCAAACACCTGAATAACTGTGGATGCATCTCACAGACCTTCTTTGGCACGACGACTTTGCCACAGACAAATTATATACAGCAATCTTTATAGCTCTGGGCTGTGAGAAGGGGGAACAAAGACAGAGGATGTGCAAGACTGACTGAGGGGGAGTAAATGTTTGCCTGGGAATTACAGCATCCCAAAAGCAACATGAAGAAATAACCCTAAAGTCCAATGCCCAAAAGTAGCATGAGGAAATATCCAAAAAGGACAAAAAAATGGGACATGAGATGAAATCATTCAAGGCAGTGCAAGATTCAGAGACTCATGTAACATTCAGGCCAAGAGACTGGTGATATCTGCTGGAACAGTGGAGCAATTTTGTCAGAGGAAAGGGAGACAATTCTCTAAAGACCTGAAAGAACATCAACCAACAAGACTGACAACACGACTTAGATTTCTCATAGGGCAATGGGTGATTAATTACTAGGAAAGCATTACCAAGCTGAAGAATACTTGGATGGTAGCAACTCTGGGGGACAAAAAAAAAAAAAAAAAATCTTATATATTCGGCATCCCAGAGGATACAGAACAAACTGGAGTAGCTTATGGTATTATGAACTTATAAATCCACTGTAGTAAAAATATCAAAAGAAATCTTGCCCTTATGAATTATAAAAAAAAAAATCATACTTTAGTGCAATGGTTTAAGCATAGTAAGCATTATACTGGATTTTACTGATCATTCTCATCCATATCTAAAGGAAAACAAAAATGGAAGTAGATAATTTTGACAGGGGACAGATTCTGAGGGAGAATCTAATAAAAGTGCAATACACAGAGGAAAGACTTGACAGCAACTGGTATCAGTCTATCCAGACAATAATAGGAGTAGAGACTGTAATAAGTGCACAAAGTCCCTTTTCCCATAACATGTTTCATCTTTTTCCCACTTCTGTAGCTTGAGGTCTACAAAATCTACCATTTTACAGCAAATACAAAGGACTTAAGAGCTGTTCTGAGACTGAAACTAGAAATCGGAAATCTAAAACAAGACCAACCCTTACACAAGAGCACAATCTTTTATATTGTGAAAACTATGAACTCCAAGAAGCACTGGAGCTGAATAAGACAGTCTGAATTAATTAATTAAATGCTGACAAAAATGGACAAAAGAAAATAATGCTGAAACTACCCAACGGAGCAAACAAGCAGCAAAAGGGTTGATTACATGGGAACTGCATTAATTTAAATACTAAGCTGCCTTAAGACCAACATGAAAGGAGACAGAATTATGTCCTCACATGCTAAACCCTGCATGTGCAAACATTAAACTCAGACCAATCCACTAGTGAGCAGAAGTGCTAACCTTTATATTTTGATAATAGAGTGAGAAGTCTCATCTTACACATATGATCACCAATTATTTTAACATTTCAAATTTTATATGATTTTCATATATTATGGAAAATCAGAACCTGGTAATGCCTCTTCTGAAAAAATTAAACACCTCAAACAAAATACATAAAAAGGACAATGGAATAGTTGACACCTTAAAACACATAGTTTCAGCAAGACTACAGAAAAACGTGGAGAGTACTATCAGACCTGCAGTTCACCATCCAGTCTGCAGTCTCCACTCTGTGCCTGCCCACCATAGCAAAAATGAACAGACATCTCATGTTAAGAATTTTATAACATAAACAAATGCAAGAGGACTGCATGAATATAAGTGTAAAAGGGCAATCAGAAAGGTAAGTTTGACATCTCTGTGCATATTCTTCCCCAGCAACAATGTCAGGCAATAGCTGCAGGCTTTCACACAAGAAACATGACAGCTAGCAAAAATGGAAATATTGCAATTTCACCTAAGTACTGTTTGCCTCCCCAGCTTCTTACTAGGCAGCTGAAAGTTGTGAGGAACAGCAAAACTGTAAGCCTCTGTTTCTATAATTTTTTTCAAAACCATAAGGAACAAAAATAGTAAATAATTCTCAGTACAAAGGTGTTAAGTCAATTAGAAGACATTCTACCTTATGCAAATAAACATCACAGAATTTTTATTCATATTTTAAACTAAAGATTAAGAGAGCAATTATTCACCCAATCTGTTCATTTAAGAATCCATCAACTAAAGAGATTAACTTGCCTTATGGTCACAGAATGTAAGACAGCTTTGTGCCTATACCTGCATTAGTTCCATTAATAAATGCAGTCTTAGCATGTATTAACATTTCTGAGCTGTCACCTGTGAAATTTGCAGTGAAGAAAGCATTCACTTCTCCCTTGTAACATCCAGTAACTACAGTGAAGAAAGCCAGCTCAAGGGATTTATTTTTAGCAAACTAATCATTGAGAAAAGGTAGTTCATTTTTCTTTACAAGGCTAAATAAAATAAGTGAGAGACTATGTGAGCCACGCTATTTAAAGTGTGACTGTATGATAATGGGCTTGTTACCAGTGGCACAATTACATAAGATTTGTAAGCTACATAAACAGCTCCTACATAACTCACAGTAGCCATTGAGTTATTTCACTTCTCATTCACAAGTTCAAATGGCAAATATGCATCTCAAATTCAGTACAACTTCTTACTGCTTACCAGGAACCAGAGGAATCAATCTACATAAGGGTTATACAATGATTCTAATCTGCATTCCATCTTTTTCCCCCTATACAGAAAGATAGCTATTAGAGCAACAGAGTACTAGAAAGGGCAGACAAAGGGCCAAGCACTTTGGCCATAATAACCTACAGAATTGCTGGAATCTTATGGAAAAGGGATTAAGATACAGAACCATACATCACCAATGAAGGCATGTTAAAAAATAGAGTCTGACACAGTCATAGCAATTTCTGTATCAAGAAGACCTGATGAACCTTTGCATAGTTGGAAAGTGCATTTGCATGAGAACACATTCTTTAAAAAATTCTTTAAAAATGTCTAGGAAACAACACTGTGCGTATTTCATGTCTACAATGAAACTACACATGAAGTCAATCCAATTTTCATGGCATTCTTTAAGTCCTAAAAACTCTTTCTTTATTCTGAGTTTTCCTTTTTTGATATTCTGCCATAACAGCTTCAGACAGAGAACAACAACATAGCACAAATCCTCACAACAGGATCATGCTTCAGGCATTTTATTCACAAAGATTATTTGCTAAAACTGTACTCATGCCTGGATTATTTTTATTTTTTTGTAGAAGTAGAATATATATGCAGCATAACTACATTTCAGTAAAATGCACATCTGATCTACAGACTGAACTGCAGGTTGTCTCCGTTCTGAATAAGCCCTTAAACAGCCAATGAAATCAGGGGATAATAAAGGAAGGTATTCACTCCACCAGACAGCTTAGGAGGCATTCTCCATGTACCTGGCCATACAGCAGATCCAGATACTGCAGACACTTGTGGAGGAAACTTGTCTTTTACAGTATCTATAACGTGTGATGGTATGGATCAGGCTCTTCCTTTTGCTCATGTTGCACATGCAGCAAAAGCAACATGCCATTTTTCCCTTTGATCCTCTCTTATCAGGGTGCTTATCAGGACTATCAGTAAGCCTTGAACATGTACTCAGTCAGCTTAAAGTCATTTCCATTATTTACTGTCCCTTGCCTTCTTGTTTCTGTGCAGGTGACTTCAAGTGTGTCACATTCAAACCCTCAGACAGGGATATAAATCTCAAATTTTTTTGGCCAAACAGTGACTAAAGAAACTTATTCAAGTGGAACACTCCTCAGTACACTAACACACTTCCAGGGCAACTGGAACTTGTTTCCATTGCAAATGGCTAGGATTATGAGAAAAGATGGCTTTGTACCCAGTAGGAATGACAAGGGATTTTTAATAAAGTCATTGATACCCCCTGACCTCCTGTGAAGAACAATCCCAGAGGTAACTCCAGGTTAGCTGGCTCTGCACAGTCTTGGACAAAGCTGCTAGCTCACTGAATACCTGCTGAAAGGACACTGCTAAACTTTTTGGCTTTTTAGTTATTTCATACTTAGAGAAAGGCCACTTGATCCTGGGCAGGCAGGACTGCCTCCCACACGCAGCATGTGTGACAAGCATGTCAAAGCCCCTGGAAGAAGCCTAGGGAAAAACAGACACAGATGAATTTTTTGACTCAAAAAAAACCTCAAGAGTCATGCACAACATCGGGAAGGGACTTGAGACAGACACAAAGAGAATTTAGTCCCAGTGATACAGGGGCAAAGGACAAGAGAGAAATCTCAATTTGGCAAGCCTATGAGATATACCAAAATCAAGTATATTGAATGTGTACTATTGCCCTTCTAAAAGTCAAATCCTTTGAGATAAAAGAAGGGATCCTGCACCACTATGTCAGTTGATGTAAGATTAAACCCATAGAAAACTGCAATCATGTGTTTCAGAGTGCCTTGAGCTTTAATGCAGTCAATATTCTTGAAGGATGAGTTCCTCAAGAGAAAAGCTGTCACACTCAGTCTGGGGAGGTGAGAACAGAATGTCCCTCAAAACACTTAACAACACTTATATCTGCAAGGAAGATCAGGCTGACCTTGGAAAAAGAAAAGGTCCACTATTAAAGCACTTCCTCTATTTCCTGAGAGTGGGAAAATACGACCTAAAGACAAAGCCTAGAAGAACTGGGTGCCAGATGTAGGTTTGCCTCTCTTCTAGAGCTGGAAGGCAAGTCCAAAGAATCATAAAATGAGACCTTACAGCTACCAAAGTAACTTGTGACACAGATTTTGGAGTGACAGAAGTCACAGTTATCATGACAAACTTCCTAATTTACAGAAGAGTAATTAAGTTTGTACGTTCATTCAAAAGACAGTAGAAGTATCTAAAACATTTTCAGGAAGGCATTTGAAACACCCTTAGATGAACCTGTCCTTTGCCAAGACAGAGGTACAGGATTAATGCCTCCAGCTATTGAGTCTCAGACTGATGGTAATTCCACACAGGGCCTAGAACTCAAAGCTGCAGCTGCTTTGTGCAATCTGCACGTAGTCTGGTCCCAATTCCCTCTTTATCCCTTTCAAACAGCAATATTGAGACAGATACATAGCTACATAGGTACATAGAGTTTCTAAGTCTTTCTGTTTCGTTCAACATGATTTAATTTAGTCCACTCGTAAGTCTCCTTCAGCCCATGCTTTCAACCATCTACACACACTTAAGAGCTCTGCTTAAGAGGGGCTTCAGTTATTTCCAGGATTTGACCAAAAAGCACACTCCAAAATGGGCCAAACCTGGACACACAGTGGTCTCTCCCATGGAACGTTTCCTACTACCCCACCAGCAACCATAATCTCCATAAGAAGAGTGACACTTTCTGAACAAATGTTCGGTCCTGTCACCAGGGCAGCTGGATCCCAGTATGTACAAACTTCAGTAAAAATGTGCAGAGGCCACATAAAACAGAACCATCTTTTGCATAATCTCTCCTTAAAAGCTCTAGAGGATTTACAAACCAAATACAGGCAAACCCTCAGTAGGTCTGTGTTGCCCTACTTCCATCAACATCAAGAAGCCAGGAAAATTTAAGGCAGCAGAGGATCTTGCATCAGAAAACTACATGTCATCCTTCTCAAAATCTTACACTGCAATCCACATGAAACAAATCATCTTTGCATAGCCCAAATTCTAAGTATCTGTTTTCCCTTGCTCTTCATTGTACTCTAAAAGACAACGGAAATCACACATTGCAGATGTTTAGGCAGGAAGACAGACTCTCAAGGGTTCGGTTTTGATGCTCACACCAAGCTTTAAATGCTTAACTAAACTTGTGAAAATCCCTTGTTGCCTCATAATCTAAGCACAGAACACCTGGACACATACAAATTTTCACAACTTCTTGTGTCACTGATCAAACAGTCAGATGATGAAAGAAAACATTCAAAGGTTTTAACTCTAGTTGGCTAACATAGGCACAAACAATTTGGACTCTCAGCCAAAGCTTCTTTGAACATTAAGAACTACATCTGGCAAGGAATTTGAGTTAATGTCACATTAAAGCTGAAGAGCCTATGCTTTGTGTAAAACACAGAAGAAAAGAAGAACCTTAACTTTTCCTACTGAAAATCAAAAGCTGATCTGTACTTAAGCAAAGAAGGCATAAACTTATGGGGCTGAATTACCAACCACTCACTTTTACAGAGTATTGGAGGACACAGAATCAAAATGGAGGACTCTGTGGGTGCTGCTCCTCTAAAAAGGCAAAAAAAGACTCATAGGGCCAGCAGGGGGAATCTAAAGCACCAAAATTATCAATGAAAATGAATCCCAAGTTTTGGAGAAACAGCCCTCCTTCTCTATACTTTGACACACATTTTAATGAGTTATAAAAACAGAGGGCTCAGAACAGATAGATCAGTTGAGTCCATTAGCTTCATAATTTTTTTCATATTCAACATTGAGGCTGTCTCTCTCTTCTCTTTCAAAAACATGGGCAGCCAATGCCACCTGGATATTTCAACTTGTCCTTGAGTGTGACTGTGACCTTCTTGGCCAAGTGTTTGCATTTTTACTTTTGTTTGGAATTTTTTTGCTTTTCCTTTTCCCCTTGCTCCTTTGTTTCTTTTTTTTCTTTAAAAGTTCTACCAGAACCCTTTTTATTCCCACCATGACATTTATCTCAGACTGCTCAGTAAAAGACAGGCAACTAAAAAGAAAGAATGGATGAGCAGAAGAAATACTGATTTCATTTAAAACATGTACTTTAAAACTTTGAGCAAAAATATTCTTCCTTTATATATCATTGAGCATGACTAAGTATGATTCGGCTCCAGGTAGAGACACCTAAACATTGCTGCCTTGCTCTTCTACTCAGCAGAGATTTAATTGCTATACTCAGAGAACCCTAAAGGAGCAATTTGGCTCTCCTGTGACGGACACCTAAGACTAAGACATTAATTCACTCTTTAGGCTCTGTCACTGTAGTGATTTTATCTCCTTGGACAGGAATGGCACGCTCGAGGATAGATACCTAAATTACTGGATAAAGAACTAAATTACAGGTATTTTCATGCAATCCCTCAACTTGATATGGGCAGTCAGGCTTCAATAACCAAAACAGTGCATCTGATTGTTTTGGTGAGACACCATCTCAGAAGAATTCAAGCGTGTTCATGGCACTGGAAATGCCAGCTGAGGGTTCTAGATCAGAGAAGGCTCTGCCGGTTCCAGCTCACTCAGGCACTGGACCAAGTCAGACACATGGCTTGCTGACAAAATGTGGGTGTGAAGTGGTGTCAGTGTTATCAAACCTGCAGAATGGAAAGGTAGACAACATCCTTGTTACTCTAAGTTTTCATTCTTACTACAGTACAAAAATTAAATCTACTTGAAGGTTTTAATCCAAAGTTTTGATCTTCATATTGTTCCCCATATTGCTGTGGAAATATGAGCAATGTTTAATAGCCTCCAGCATCTATTCCAGAAAGACAATCTTTTAAGAGCAGTAGTTGTAGAAACTGGGCCAGCTTCCAACTGTCTGACAAGGTCTTTTATTGCTGCTGTAATACATCCAAAATGAGGAAACATCACATGCTTTAATACTATAACTATTGATTACTAATGCTACAGAATAATACACTTTGAGGTTGTGAAAATAGCCTAATAACACATAAAGGCCTAATGAAGCGACTTAGCCAAGGCCCTTCTCTCTATTTCAGTGTACTTTCATACACTAGATTAATATAGATATTTCTCATTGACACTTAGAAGACAAATTATGATTTTGTCTCTAAACCAAAGAACTAGCTAACCTGCAAGCAGACTGAGAAAACTGTAGAACAGAAAAGTCAATCAAACCCTATATTGAAAACATGAACTTCCTAGTTGAGAGCAGTACCTTTAAGGTAGAAAACTTGTAATTCAAATAGGTGTTATATATATACACTAAAGAAATGTAATTAACTTAAGTAGTGCAACGTAAACTACTCTATGGGACACACAAGAAATACAGGTGACACTTATGACATAATTAAATGAAGATTTCATGGCTTCAGCAGTGTCCCATGTGGGTTACACATGGTTGGTGCCTAAAGTGTTTGTCACTGCAGTAATGGCAGTGCTCAGCTTCTTTCTCCTCTGTTTCTCAAGACAGTCCAAATTATAATGCCTCTGTTCCAACTTACTCAGCTCTCTGCAATACCCTATAAGTGAAAAATGCCATAAGTAGACACAGAAGCATACAATGAAATACTTTGTTGTATTTATCTTCAACCAGTTGCATAAAGCAACAGGCCCTTAACCAGCACCTGCTCCTTCCCATGGAATATCCTCTGCCAACACCTGCTGCTGCTTCCTCCTACAAGGACAGGAGAGTTAGACTTATCATCTTTTTGGTATTCTCAGCAGGGGCTTTGAAAACACCTGATAACTCAGGAATATTTCTGTTAAATATAGCTATTTAAGGCAAAAGATTAATCTAATAGCACAATATCCCAACATTTTATTGCTCAGGGTTCTAAATGAATGCAGTTATTATCATGCTTTCATGAACCAACTGAGATGCACCAATGAAGCCTATGTAAAAATAATGTTATTTAGACCCTTCTTTAATTTTTACATAAAAACTTTCCCATGTTGCTTGATCTCCATTTCATCAACGAAGGGTGGTCACACCTCCTACTCCCAAGGAATCCAATCTCATCCAGGTTGAAGTCAGTTTGATTACTATAGGCTTTCATAGATACTCTTGTCACACTGCAAGCAAAATGTATAAACTCTGAGAAGAAAAAAGCAAATAAAACCAGTATGAGTTAGCAGTGAAAGGCTGTGGTACAAGCTGCTTTACCTTACTAGATAATCAATACGAATGTTTTCACAACTTGATAATGTTACAAGTATTTGTGCAAAGTGAACTGGAATTTTTATACTTCCCTCCCTTGGTTAGTGAAATGTCACAGTATTTAGAGTTAGCATAAAGTAATACTTTGGTTCATCAGCATTTCCACATGTAATATTTGGGAATAATGGCTATAAGGACCATTTTTAAGAGCAAAAATCCATTAATGCATATGTGCTTGAATAATTTTGTTTTACAGCATTTTATCTTGCAACAAGTATTTTAGAAACAAGGGGAAGAGGGGCAAGGGGAAAAAAAAAAAAGCCAGGACCAGACAGAGACATCTGAGTCTTAAATAAGCCTTTTAGAAGCATTGAGCATCTATTTCTTAATCTTTAAAATAAAGCCCTGCTTTGCATAAAAAGACAATTATTATAAAACCAAATGAGCCTAGTGCAGAATGGCATTATTGCCAGCACACCTAGACACACCAACTTAAAAATATCAACAGCTGCCAGGCAATTCTGAGTGCTCCACACATAAATACAGCTGGAAGCAAAATGATATCCATAGGGATGAAGGCAGCCCCTCAGGCCCAGCCCCCAAGAGCAGGAATCATTTCAGCTTTCCCACTTTTCCATCTCTCAACTCCCGCAATTTTTTTCCAAGCAAACACCATTTGTCCTTTTCCCCTTGCCAGAACATTGGCAGCAGAGTGAAAAAGAAGCAAGCAGCAGAATGCCTCAGTTTTACACTACAGATTCCTTACTTTATACAGCAGATTTCTTATTTTAGAGGAACACATCCAAAGGCAGACTTGTTACTAAGATTTTGGGTTGTAACAGACATCTCATGTTTTACACAGCACTAGATACTAGTGTTCTGACAGATATAATGACACGACAGTTCTCGATAGTCAGCTCCCCTTTTTTCAGTCATAACACCTTGTTTAAAGTCCTTTATTTTCACAGGATAATATTAGTTTTTAGTAAATTTGAAACCAATTAACCAGCTTGCTGGGCTTTTTGCTGCTATCAAACCGCTGATGGACTTAAATAAAAGCCAGAGTTGCTACTGTTTGGAAATCAAAATTATTCACGCTGTGAGATATTTACAGCAAAACCAGCATACTTTATATGCTGTTTGTATATTATGGAACTCAACCCACTTTGTACACAGTAAATACTACTATAAATTTAAAAATAAATTCCGATTATTTCTTTCTATGGATGTACTGGATCTCCACTCAGTAAGATTATACATACTATTTTTAGTCTTAAATGGTAAAAAACATTACAGATAGCTCTTGGAAGTGGTTTCCAAGCACAACTTTCACATTCTGAAAAGTCCATGCCATATTTTTCACTTCAAAAAGGACTTGGTGATCCCTTGTGCCCTCCCCTCATTTCATTCTCATTCAAGTGTAATGAAGCAACATGAAATCATTTTGCTCAAAACCTCTCCATTCTCCAATCTTTTATTGCACTGCTGTTGCAGGAAGGACAGAGGCCACAGTGAGGAGCAAACAAATAGGCACGAATAACTAGAATGGGCACAGTGTAGAAAATAAAACTCAGTAGTTTTTTTCCTCACTGCCACAAAAAAACTTCATCCCTAAAGCATGAAATATATTTAGGCCTTAGGAAATGCTCTAGAGATCAACTCCATGCCCCTTCACACTACAAATGCAGAGATAAACGTGACTTTCAGCAGCAATAAGACAGCTACTAACAATACTCCAAGAATTTGTGTATTTTAATAATTATACTTTCTGCTCCACTATGCAGAAGACTAGCAACAAAAGGCAAACTATTGACCTATATCGTGTTTCATTCCCAAAGCTCAAAAGCCTTAATGTTTACATATTCTGTTGCCATCAGATTTGAAGAGCAAAGAAACAGTCACTGTGACAAATATTAAGATCTAACATTGCTGATTCTGTTAGTTCATCACTTATTCAATTTTAACAAATTTCTCAGCTGCAGACATCTACCACAGCTGAAATAATAAGTCTATAATATCAGCATTTAATAAGGATAAAATTGGAGGAGATGCTCTTTCCTAACCTAATGCAAAAGAAACTAAATTAACTGACATTTTGTCTTCAAAATACTATGATCTGTGGTTGCATTAGTTGTGTGAGATGAAACAGTGCAGATCAAGCATGTAATAGCATGAAGCAGTATTTAAAGTTTGAAATAGTTTTGGAAATGAAGATCCAGAATGCTCAGTTAAAGGCTCTACTTGACCATCTGTGATTCTGTAGATCCATGTATTCCCACAGACAGACTACAGTAACTGCTCTGTCAATATCTAACTGAATGGGACAGAGAAATTAAAAACTAAAAGTCAACTTCTAGACTGGAAGTGGAGGAGGAGGATTGTCTGGAATGCTTGTTTTCAGTAGTGCAAGCAGCAGTTTTCTCTCTAGTATCACTGTGTACCTATCTATCAAAGTTCTTCAATTTTATGCATGATCACTCCTGTGGCTGAGCACTACAGTTTCTCAGAATCCAGTCTGTGATTCTGAGTTTTACCACTGTAAAAGGCCAGTTCCTGGTTGCACTCACTTCTCACAACACTATGAATTTTGCTTTCATACCATGTTTCTGTATCCTATTTCAGGAGCAGAGTGAAGACCAGCAACTTTACTCAAAGCTTCCCAAAGCCCAGTGTCCAAGACAGTACTCTGAGATGTCAAGAAGGTCAGCTGAAGCTATAGCCAGCAGCTTAGCTTTCCTAAGAAATTTCCTGGGGAAGAAAAATAACTAGGAAAGCACAAATAAAAAGGCTCCTCTCACAGCTGACAGCAGTGACTCTCCACAAAACACGAATAATGTGCTCATACAAGTGCAGGCTTAAGTGGGTCACAGGCTGACATCAGCTGACATTTTGCCCAACCAGGCATGTCTCTGCCAAAAGTATCTTACTGAAGAAGTATTTTGGGGACAAAGTATTATTTTGAACACAAAAGCACTATTACAGTTGATTTGGCTTTGAATGGTGAAGCAAGAGAGTTCTGCAGAGGTGGACAATAAAGAAATTGAAATGTCGCTTGCACAGGGTATTGTGATCACTACTGACTTTTTTTTTGAGATCACTACTTTACCTACTGATATTTAGACTATACACAGCAATATCAACTAAAATGAAATCCAGAAAATTACATACACTTTGAAATATTGTTCATCCCAAACTCAAAGCAATTTATTGGAGGGGGGGGAAATTGTTTTTTTTTAAATGGTAGTTACATGAAAATGATACAAGAGATGCATCAGTGACTCTTGTTTATATCAGAAAATGCTGAAGAAGAATGAAGAGTAAATGTGGCCTATTGGCCCTACTAGATCTAAGTGGGAAAAGAAAACTATTTCTCACTGAAAACTGTAAGGATCCATGACTTCATTTGCAAGGACTTTGAGATCTTGAGAAAACAAGTACAGATATATTTATCTTCTAGACAGAAACTGGTAGCATAAAAGGTGGAAAAAAAGTATTGAAGAGGCAGGTTTTGCTTTCATTTCTTTTCCAAACATAAGAGATTTTAACCATGTTTTCAGAAGAAGATGAGAAAAAGGAGGCACCAACAGAAAGGCAACACTGGAACAATACTGAGGACTTATTTATCAGAGGTATAAAACTATTGCTTAAAACCTCCAGTGCTGACTCCCAGCTGGGTGTGTCAAAGTATTATGGAGGTGTGATAATTGCCACTGTTAATGCCCTCAGATCACAAGACTCAAGCAGGTAACAGAGCTATGACACCATGAAAGACAATGAAAGCTGAATTCATTCATTCCACTCTAACTCAGGAACAAATCTTACTAATGAGGTGTGCTGCTCTCACATCGCAGGAGTGCGTGGCTGGACAGGTCTGATGCCTTTCAGTTGGCAGTCCTGTCACAGTGTAACCTGAAGGTGATTTCAGGAGAAAATATAAACCCATCTCCCACTGTTTGCATTCAAATCTCATCTTCACTCCACAAGAAGCAACTCCCCACCATGACCTCACTATTTACACCTGGAGGCACAGCGTTTCCAACTGAGAGCCACCAAATGAACTGATAGTTTTCCTAGCTACAAAAAAGTACAAAATGCTCTGAGGTTCACTGTGGAGATGGTATTTCAATTGCACCATGTGCATCACTCTGATACACTCACTAAGTGACCCTGAGTAAGGACAGAAGATGAGAGAAAAGAGAACACACATGTTGGCTTAGGATAAAGGAATTATCAGAATCATTTCTGCAGGAGATGCAGTTGAATTAATATTTAAAACAATTAATTATGTCCCCCATCTCTGCAAGTCATAGTGCAGCTCATAACAATTCAGTGTCCTAGGCTTCTACATTTTAAATGTGTAAAAAGTAAATCAAATTGTGAAGGGTTAGTATTTATAAATATAAACCAAAAAGCATTCACTCCCCTTCTCCCAAGAACAACTATTTGAACCCCCTCAGCAGTCTACATTCAGAACAATTCCCTGGAAAAATGGATTAATGGGAAAACTGAATGTGAGCCTCTCAAAGAAGCGTGGCAAATGTGATTTCTGATCAACTGTGTAATTCTACACATGTATTACTCTCCACAGTACTTACCATGTTAACACATTACTTTTCATGTACTTTTAACATCATAACATTTGCAGTGTATCAGCATCTGCACAATATTTATTCTATAAACAAATAAGAACTCTATAAACTCTGCTGCCTAAAACTCACTGAACTCATTTAGGCTGGAAAGCTTTTCCATAAAGAAAAATGCAAATATTCCTGTTATTAAACAGATAAATGCAAATGACAAAAAAAAAACTTCTGAGTTTGGCATGAACAGATGACCTCCTCTGAGCTCCTTTTCTGACATTGGTTCAGCATCTCATACAACCTCCCAAGAGGTCAGTAAAAGACCACCAGCTTGAGGCATTCACAAACAGCAGCTATGCCTCTCACACTACATCAAAGCAAATAAAATGTATCATGACATTAAAAGCCTTTTTAGAAGAACCCTTTACTGTCTCTAAGCAATCAAAACACCAGGTTCCACCTCCTGATGTTTCTCCTACATAGTGGAAAGACAAGAAGTGTATCCAGATGAAAGGGTTTAGCACTTGACAACAAAATGAGTGTTCAGAAAGTACACTAAATTCCTTAAACAATAATTAAGCACCAAATGAACCATTTAAAAATTCACCACTACCATTAGAACAAATTAAATTAAGCCAAGATTAACATATTAAGTTTGCTCAACCCAAAAGCATATAACTTCACATAGTTCCTGTCTAGCTATGTGCAAACTATTTTTCAAAATATCTGACCGTAAAGATGGGCCAACAATACATGCAATTAAGTAAATGAGATAACTGGGTAACTTATATTCAAAGCATAATGGCAAACTAGCTCTTTATCTTTCCCCCTACAATAGTTATGATGCTCCATTTCCAAGGCTTCTGCTGATAAAAATTAACAGTTTTCACATTCTAACACATCCTAATACCCAATTTACAAAGCTATGCCCCTTTTGATTAGCACCTGTATGTTACTTGCTGATTCTTGTGGGGGAGAAGTAAGGAGGAAATTGCCACAGATTCTTTAAATATCCAGAAAGTCTATTTCACTGAAAATTATTTTGTTCACGTGTTGAAATTTTTGGCATCCCTTTGACCTTTATGTCAATGAAAATAGCAGAGTCTAGGCAGCTGAAAGACTTCAGTACAGTAGGTTACCTTCTCTGTATTACTCAAACCAGGAATGACCAAACACAGGGCCATTATACAGGGCTATAGGTTAAATATAGATGTTTGAGTTATTCACAAAAATAATCCAAATTTCAATACTTTTTAGTAGAAAAAAACAAACTCAAACATTTCCAGATCCACATGCATGTTTTACCACATATAAGTGAAAACAACTTGGTTTAATTCTGTAAAGAAGGAAACTCTTTTCTTGAGGAATTTATATCTGTTACCCATTAGTGACCATGGCAATGATACACAGGTAGTGTTTGTTTGCAAAAATATTTACAGATTCAACACTTTTCACTCCTAACATTGGAATATTTTTTTCATTTTTACTATACAAGCAATAATTCATAGAGCAAGCAAAGTAGGACCATCTTTTCAAATGGGCATCTTGAAATGAGGTGGAAATTAAATCGCTCCCATCTTTAAATAATGTTAAGTGTAAATAAGGTTTTCACATTGGGCTTTAAAGAGTTTAGAGGTAAGTTCAAAATCATAAAAAGATGCCAATAATAAAGAAAAAATATCACAGTGTTTCCCACATTCCACATGTTTCAAAACATGTGGTCCTGTTCCTCATTTCACGAAAATATAAAACTGAAGCACCTTTGTACAATATTCTCCCTAAATCAGCTTCCCATGAGATGATTATTGATTATTCCGGAATACAGCAAGGCTGCAAACTTTTAAATTAAAAAAATGCTTGACAACAGACCAATTTTCAGTACAACTACTATTTATCTTATTCAACAACCAACTATAGATACTGGCACTTATAATTGCCTCCCAGAATCTGTATGAAATTGTTTTCATATGCAATTTCAGTGTAAACTGATTAAACAGCAACTAAAAAGCCAGACAAAATACAAAGGCTAAAGATTCAGTATTGAGCCTGAGCAGCAGTTTATGCTATTGATGATACCTAGAGTGGCCTCTGATGTGCCTTGTCTGCATGGGTGTAATGTGAAGAATAGAGCATACTGTAACTGTTCCAGAAGCACAAACTGACCAACATGACATTGCAAGTAACATTTAAATTTCAAAGGCAGTGCAAGATAAATTTTTCAAGGAATTTAGACATGTCATTTCATTTCCAGTTGACATAACCTTCACATGTAACATTAATTACACTTCTATTTATGCTATTTAGAAACCTCATTATCCAACCCACTCATTCTAACCAAATCTGAAAGCTACCTAAAATTTAATTTGACTAGTATATCAAAACTTCACCTTACTTTCAATTCAGTGATTAAGCCATAATTCTATTACACATTTATTTAATTGTCTCTGGAAAGGAAGCATATCAATAGGGTAAAGGATATTGCAAGCACTTAATTCTTCAGTATTTACAGTAGAGAGAATAATGCAAATAAACAGATGGAAATTGTTATGAAAGAAAACTAACAACCTCTTAAAAACCACCTGAAGATTCTGGTGGGTCTGGTTCCACTTTCTTTTGACTGCCCCATCAAAGTCACAAACCCCTCAGGCATGAATCTAAAACGTGTAATTATTCACAGTTTGATAGAACACTTTTATTTGTGTTAATAAACAAGCCATTATTACAAATTACTTCATCAAACTGGACTTTAAGGCTTTCTTCCAACACTCAGGAGACACTACTCCTCCCATCATCCTAAAAGATGCCCGTGCCCAGGTTTGTTGGGAGGGCAAGGTAAGCCATTACAGATATTTAGAAAGCACATTCATTAGCAATGTACACCATATATCACTGTCTTTGCTGACAGCTATCATGCACTACAAAGCTCCCAGTTCTTACTAGGAACTGACATACACTCCACCACTTCAGCCTTAGCCAAAAATACTGGTTGACAAGACTTGAAATACATACAGCATGCCTAAGCTATCCAATAATGAATAATCTAAATCCTTTGCAGAGAAAGGACATAAATCAATAATTTCTTTCATTGAAAGTGAGGTTGACAGTCCATCCACTGAATGGCAAAACTTCCTCCTTAGAAGCAATTAGACCTTTTGTCTGCAAGGTCAAGTACATTGAGAAAGATCTACTGGACCACAGGTATTGATGTCAAAGTGGTAAATTGAAACAAGTGTCCTGTGGCTTGTTTTTCTCCCTTCATGAGAAAGAGTTTCTATTGCCAAAGATTCTTTTTTTAATCTTGTCCCTACTCCCAAGTTCACTACATCTTTGTCAAGGCTATAAAACCTGGAGCACAAGCGTAAAATTAGGAGCAGCATCTTGACTTCTAGCTTTGGGGTTTGTGGTAGCCACACTGAAACGCTTCTTATATTATAGTAAATTAGTCTGAATTTTAAAGATGCTGAAGGATAGAGAATAAAGAAACAAAGTGCTTATAGCATTCGCAATATGTACTGCCCTACAGCTACTGTCTGACCTACCCTCAGCAGAGCAAAAATATACAAGATATGGCTGTGCCATACAGCCACAGCTCATGGCAAACCCTGTCCTGCTTTGATACAGGTGAGAAAAATGCCTGATTTATGAAGGCACACAGGGAGGAGGCAGACCACCATCACTATATCTGCTGCAGATTTCAGCCACGATTATGCCACAAATGCCAGCACACAGCATATTAACACATCCATGCCCAAGCCAAAAAAAATAGCAGTCCTAACAGGTTCACATACTTTCTTATTTGTCGTCCAAAGGTGAGAACTCATAGCCTGGCCAGGGCCATGGGTGGTCAAGAAGTGGCAACAAAGTGTGAAGTTTTCTTTGCTGGGCAGAAGAATTTGAAGATTTGGAAAAAAAGGGTAGTGTGATGAGAGGAAGGAGAAAGAAAAAACACCACCCCAGGATTCAATTCTTTCTCTACAAAGTCAGAAATAGAAGAGCAATAAAATTTCTCCCACAAAGCAATAGAAATTAAGATGACCCTTAGGCCACAGGGCACTGGCCTTAAAAGCAGGTCCTGTGCTGTTTTCATATCCCATTCTGAAACTACCAGCTGACTGTGCAGCTGTTCCAGAAGTTATTACAAGAGAATGACTCTGGCACTGATGTCGCCTACACGTGAAAATTACTGTTGAAATAAGAAGAGGTGGAAAACGGAGAAAAGATAACAGATGTTGTTCACAGCATACAGGAGACCTACAAAAATGCAATACAATTCAGAAAATTCATATTAAGTCTCAAACTAAAAAGTTACTGTCACTTCAAAAAGTGGAGGTGGTTGTTAGATGCAGAGAAGAGCATGAGCAACCAGAAGTGCATCAGAACAGAATTAACATAGCTGAGGGTTTTATTACTAGGAAAGAAGCCTAAGCAGTGAGAGAGCACTCAAAAGTACTCACAGCATGGATTTTGGGTGCCTGGGAAGCCAGAACTCTGCCAAATTGGTTTTTACTGGTGCGTCATGATCAAAGGGTTCATTCCAAAGCTGCCTGCCTGCAGTGCACACCTGCAAGACCAGTGCTCCCCAGTTATGGGAATACCTGCAGCAATGAGGAAGAATTTGGGATTAAACAGCAAAACAAGCTGACATCCAAACAAAAGTCTCCTTCTCTTTTTTGTGAGGAAGAATACAGAAAAGGCTCCAAAACTAATACTTCCAAGAAGCTTACAGACATTGGGATTGCAGTTATTTCACCAATTCCAAAACACAAAGCTGCTTTCTTTTAAATCCAAAATGAAACCAGAACACAATATTTCAACGCAATTAGAAGCATTACTTGTTAGTACCAGAACAGGGCACTCTCATTTGCCAAGCAAGAGGTTAAGTATACAGCTGTGAGCATCAAGGAACTTATTCAAGCACCAAGGGAAGAAAAGAAGACAGAAGCTGAGGAGACAAATGTTATCAGGCAGCTCTAAAGGAAAGAGAGACTTCAGACTGGGACTCTTTCCCACAAATCCCACAGTTGGATAACTCTAATTTTATTCAGGAACTATTAAGAAGAAATTGCTACAGACCAACAAAAAGCAGCTGTTCTAAAATATCTAAAGGATTTCAAAAAAGTACGTTCTCCTTCCCCCTTCCTCCCAGCACAATTTATTTTATTTCTATTATGTACACAGTGGACAAAAATAGTGATCAGCGTATTGAAATTACAGTAGTAATTCAGGAGTTAAGATTATAAAAAAGAATGCACTACAGTAATGGTATTGTAAAGTGAATTTTTTCTCCTCTTTTCACTGATCCTCATATAAAGTTTTATTTAAATGATATCAGCTTCAGCACTGGTTAATCACTTTCACAATTCTTTAACATAAAATTAGTCCCCGTATCTCAATAACTGGTGGAAGGTTATGCCAATCCAAATGAAGCAATTATGTCAGAAATCAAGTCTAACCATTTACATTTTTTGTTCACTGTAACAGTCTTTAAGTGTGATTAATCAAATCAACCTTCCCTTTTCAGCCAGAGCAGTAATTGCTAAGTGCAAATTAAAGCATATTATATATGACATATGATACTTAATCTGAAGACAAATTTTTATTAAGGTTTAGGTCAAACTTTGTTAAATGAGTTAAAGATATCCACTGAATATATCTTAACATTATATACATGCCCTACGGGAAAAGAAAAAATATTACAAAATATTACAAAAATACTTCAAACCCCATAGATAATCCAATTGCTTTGATGAAAAAAATCCACAAAGAGTAACAGTAATATCATACTTGTAAGAATATATAGAATATCTTCACAGATTCTAGCATGAAGTTTCTAAGGAGATAGCAGATAATTCTAGAATCCTAAACAATTCTTTTTCAGCTATAATGTACAAAAATCCTTCACAATGATAAAGAAGAACTTCTAACTCTGTGAATAACTCCCTAGTGTAGTAAACTGTTAAGACTTCAGTTATTTTAATAATTGCAGACAACTGCTGTAAAGTCCATTGATATTACTATCCCCTAAGCAAACAGGGGTAAGAAACTTACACCAGAAAGGGATCTAAAGGATGAGAGTTGATATTCTTATTCAATACCTTGATGTTTACTTTACCCTCTTAATTTTGCATCTATTGATAACCATATTGATGCTTTCTGATGTGGTTAAATAGTTCACTTTATACTACTATATGTGTAACTGTGAACCTGTTTTATTGACAAAATCTGGAACAGAACAATATTATCTCAGAAAGTCAAACAGGAAAAACCAGGCTGCAGAACCTCTGAACCTCTGAAAAACCTTCACAATCTAACAAGAAAAGAAAAATCTCAACCAAAACATGACACAGTATCACTTTTGGAGGGTTTGCTACCTACAGTAACATGATGTGGGACTGCTTTATCTCAAAAAGAAAAAAAAAAAAAAAAGACATTTGGGGTTATAGTAATGGACCCCATCTTCAGTGCACTGAACAGACAAAATGCAACATATCTGAGTATGTACAATTATGAACAGTTAACTACCTTTAGTATAGCATTTTTCCTATGAAATAATCCTCCACAGAAAGCATTTGCTTCACCCCAATACACTTTACTGTTTACATCACAGAACAGCTAACATAATCTGTACTACTAATGAAACACTACTCTATATACATATATATATATATGTGGATAAATAGAAGACATCTATTCAGTGTCCTGTGCCTTAAGTACACAATCAGTCTGCTTAAAATTAAAATCTTACCTGAAATAACTAAACTGTTGCTTGTTACAGGAAGAAGTGTGTTGTATCCAATAACAGGATACTTTCTACCCAATTCCCATTATAAGCCATGTCCTTAGAATGTAAGCACACTTGTCACATGGCCTGTGACAGCCCCACTGGACAGTACAGTCTGACACCTGCACATCCCACAGGGGATTTAGCAGAGGTTCCCCTCCCAAGAGGGAGAAAGTATTGTTTCATTTCCTAGCTTCAGCAGTCACAGAATGGGAACCCTTTTTTTCTTTCCAATCTGACAATTGGCCAATAGCTTTGGAAATTATTTTAGGGAAAGGAAGATGCATTTGACAAGTCAGCTGACAAAGAGCAAGCCTTTGACCTCCACCATGTCTTCACGCCTGGAAACCAGGATGAAATGTCCGTGTAGGTAAAACTCACGTCCAAGTGTGAATGCGTTCTATTGAATCCTCATTTTTCATTCACTAAGAGCAGTGTTTCTTCCAAGATGGATATATCCAAACCATCTGCACAATGAAGAATAAAGTAGATGCTAAAGGTGGATTTCAAGAAGTCTTAGTTGCTATGAGAAGTCTGGATGTGAAAGCTTAATGCAGACTTATCTTTTCCACTATGTGATACCTACATTCTGTCTGGTACCTGAAATACATTTTTAAACTTAATTCAAGACACAGTTAAGCCTCCATGCAATTACCACATTCTCATTTGTTTTTCCCATTAATTGTTGAATAGCATTTCAAATTGGATCTCACTAGTTTAAAATATTAAGCAGAAACACACAAATCTCCTAATTCAATCCATGCTGCATTCCTGTCATTACATACATTTCGAATTACCAGTTTAATACCTTATCCCACTTGCACTTATCTGTCATGGGCAGCAGAGTACAAGGGGAAGAAGCGAAAGACAAAAAAGGGAGAGAGAAAAATTAAAAAGATGCAATACTGTAACAGACCTCTACCTCACCATAACATGGCAAGTCAGCATCTTATAGTAAATATTTCATGGTAAAAATTTCATGGTAAATAGACTTGTATTCTGAAATCAGGAATTTTTAATTGCAGTTTGCCTTGTACCTTGTACTGCTTAGACGAGGGAAACATCCTTCTCCAGCCAAGCACTGCTCAGGATCAAAAGCTTAAACCATTCAAGAAGAAAGAATCATCAGATTCTAAGCAGTCAATCATCAGAAAGACACTTCACATGCATACTATGCTATTATTTGCTGTACATATAAAAACATTTCTCATCCTCTGGAAAAGTTTTCCTTTCATGACACAGTCTACCTCAACTGCTACTTTTAACATTCTACAGAGCCCCACTCTTTGCTTAAATATACTTAGATGCTCCATGAAGTCTTTGGATTTACAAAGAATTCTTTGAAGCTGCCTTAATTACAGGAAGCTTTGTGACTTTTTTTAATTAAGAGTTAAGAGAAGCCAAGAACAAGATGATTAGTAGTCACAACATTAATCTTTTTGCTGTACCTAACAACTTCATTTACTATATAAGACACAAACCCTTGTGGAGCTGCTGTTCTATTGAGCTGACGTTGATGTACTTGCTAGGAAGTTACTTCTACCTCTTCTGTTCTCCTCTGAGATGTAACAGATGGGCTCTCAGGAAATTGAATCTGATAGGAAACACACTCACTGACTTCAGTGAGCTCTTAAAAGGCTAAAACAGAAAAATAAGGCTCACAAGTGACAAAGAAACTCAACACATTTCACTTAAATACAAAGGCTTCTTTGACAGTGAAAAAGAATTCCCGCTTCAGCAATGAGTTTTAGAAAATATACTGTCTTTTAATATTATTATTATCATCACTTAATAAAGATGCATTTTAACAATTTTCAGGACAGACTTCACATACATTGCTTTCATCACTGGCAAGGAACAGCACTACTCACAATACACATTGAACAGCAGATTCCAGCCCTTAACTCCCCAGCACAGTTGAGCAGCTTCATGCTACATTACTTTGGTAATGCAAAAAGAACCCAAAAATAGAGACATTTTTAACTTGGACTGTCTAAGTCTCCAGGGAAATGAGGCTTAGGCAGTCCCTCATCTGTTCACTTATCACATTTAAATTTGCTGGCCAATTTCAACTAAATTTGATAAAGAGTTTGGATACTTAAAAATAATTAAGTTCTTGCAAATTCTACAAAAACTAGAACATGAGTACAAAAGAGACATCTACAAAATGCTTACAGATGAAGGCAAAGAACTTTTAACCAATCTATTATCCATCACCTCATTAATGAAATAAAAACACTCAGCACGTGTTGTATTTGAGTATCTATTGTGTTTATGCATATTTGAGTATATATTCTCCATGTATATATTCAAAACCTTACCGGACAATGTGCTCTAGACAGCCCTGCTTGAGGAAAGGGAGTGGAGTAGATGATCTTTCCTGTGTGACCTGAAAAATTTTGGGATGGAGTAGTGGTGTCATATATGTAGTTTCAGAGAAGTCACATCAAATGATATCAAACAGGGGTGCTGGAAAAGGATCTAAAGGGGAGGAGGAAGAAGATCTTGTTGAAAGGTAAAGGAAATAAATCCAAAGGCAATTGAGTTTTAGCCATTCTGCTATTAATAGTTCTTTTTTCTTTGGTGACCTTCAGAATTTCACTGAAGACCTGTCACTTCACTCTCCGTGTGCTCTTGAATAATTTTGGAAATAATCTCTAAGGTTACAAGCAACACAAATGTCATCACAGTAGTGTAAAACAGTTTTGATAGCAAAGACCATTCTTTTAACCTTTTACACTGATGTGAATGTACCCACATGAGGAGTTGCATGGCTTTTGAAAACACATATTCCTTATTAAATGAAGAAATAAATTTAAAAATGTAGAGATGAGGCTTAGATCAGTCATTTTGGTGAAGGAGAGCACTGGAGAACAATTTTTGAAACAACTACCAGGGAGAAATAGTGAGAACCAGAAAAAGACAGCAAATGGGGAATTTAGAGAGATGACCAAACTCTTCCAGTCTAACTGAATGCTCCAGGAGAGTTCTGAACAAGCAAAAGAGTAAGAGTGGGGTCTGGGGGATCCATGGCTGGGTCCTCCCCACCAGCAGACCACCCATATGCACATTTCCTGGACAATGTGTACACTCTTTTTTGAAGGAAGATGAGAAGAAGATAAAGACAGTGTGTAGCCAACAGGAGATTCAGGGTGGAAGCCTGGTAAGGAGAAAGGTGGCAGATCACAGGAGCAGGATCAGTCCCTACTGTGCACATGAAAAAGGAAAAGGAGACATCTGCAAGTGAGTTTGTCACCTGAACTCCTCTTAGAAACAGTGGGCCATCAAATCCATTAATTCATGAGGACTGGAACAACCCCACCCTGGTCAAGTCAAATAACTTGACCACACTAACAAATGGGGTAGAAGAGGGCTTCAGAAGCCTAGGAAACACTAGGCTGAAAATCTGTGTCTAGGCAAGCAGTCTAAATGCTAACAGTGGCAGTGACAGGCTGTAGGAATCAGAAGCTTCAAGGCTAAGAAACAGCATCAGTGTTAGAAAACATGGAGAACAATGGAAAACATGAAAACCTCACAGAGGTGAGTGCTTGGATGGGGCACAGGATCCAAACAAAGAATTACAATCGAGTTCAAATTTGAAAGAGTGTAAGGAAAAGCAAACTTGTTATGGTTTGGATTAGCACATCAAGTTCCTAAAACTACTGAAGGGCTACTCTGGCACAGTGTATTTAGATTCAGCACTCCTGCAGAAATAACAAAAACTGAAGGGTTCACTAGCATTGTGCTTAATTTTAAAAAATAAAGCAGCATGAAAATATCACAAAACTTTTTCAAAATATTATAGAAAGGAAAAACTTTGTGAGTAATCTCAACACTATTTAACAGCACTGTAGTAAAAGGTAAAATGATGCACGTTATCAAAGTATTTGAGAACATACAAGTGAAAATCATATGGCTGAGCAAAACAATAAAAGGCTGCTAGCGAAAAAAAAAGTGTGCCTATTGAAATTATAAAATTATAATTCTGTCAGGCCAACAAATAAAAGACAATAAATCGTTCCCAAAAATATTAAGGGAACAATCTAGAAAGACTAATATGAGTAATGGTTGAACTTTGATAAGACCTGGGTAAGCAGAAAGCAGTGAACCTGGTAAATGACTCCAGAGAAAGTCAGAAGAACTATTCTGAAATACACGTTAATTACTACATAGACAAACAGGACATCTTGCAAAAGGGCTTAAAGCTTTTGTAAATCGGTATCACAACTAACAAACCTTTAAAGAAGATTCCACACGCAAAAAAAGCAAATTAGAAATCCTATTAAGCACTTTCAGAGTCCTTCACAAAAAGCTCCTAAAGACAAAGCAGTCACAGGGTAAGAGTAATGTCATTGCTTGGATATACAACTTTATAAAAGAAAAAAATCAAAGATAAAGAAATGGGCAGGACTCCTGGAAACACACTGCCTAGAATTATTTGTGGGAATCTCTTCAGGTCCACTCTACTCTGTTATCTATAGACAAACTAATTATTCAGCAGCAGAAGCAGAGAACATCATGGCCTGGTATAAATTCATGGGACAACTGCATCTGCAATAGTCCAAGAACTTCTGATTTCTCTTAGCACAGAAAGGATGCAAGTGGGAACATTACTGAGGAGGACAGCAAGCACTTTGAAACACATGGAATTCACTAACCTGGGGAACCATTAAGACACCTGGACTCCTCAGTCCAGAAGACAAGGCAGCTGAGATACAATGGTAATTTATAAGACAATGAATAATATGAAAATAGAAACAGAACAACTGAACCTTACAATTTAATAACCTAGGAACATTCAATGAAGTGTGTCAAGTCCACAGAGGGCATTCCTCACTAGTTGTTATTCTTGCTTAAGTACCTGCAACAGACATGAGGAGTTTCATATGTTTAAAAAGCAACTGGATGCTTTTTTTTGGACTAAAACGTCTTCAAGCAATGAAAAGGAAAATCCACCACAGGCTAGAAGAGTATTCTGGGGTCTTTGTCCAATGACAGTGAAAGTCACAATCCTATTGCCAACAGGAGACTACAGTTAAAGTCAGTGCAACCATTTGTATATTTTATTGGCATATTTCAACTAAAAAGCATAGCAATAATGGCCATTTTCAGACACTTTGACAAAGCAAGATCCTCTAACTTTGTCCTAACCATCAAAGCTATATTCAGCATATTCAGAATAAGGTTTTTAAGTCTTTTGCCTAGCAAAGATACAAAGAAAATACGGCTTTCATATATGACTAATTCAGAAGACAGACCTACTAGTGAATATTTATATCATCCCAGATTTCCATGAAAATCTAGATTACAAATAAATCCTTATAAGAAGTTTCTGTTACATAATCCAGTTGTGTTATCAACTTCAGAAGGCATCAAAGCTCAGCTCTTTATATGGGAAGCAATGCTTCAATTATATCTCCTTGGCCTTACTTTCAGGCTAGATAGGAAAGAGTATAAGTAGTAATACATGTACAGCAACCCAAGTTTGTACCTTTTTCTGTAACTTATGCAGCCTAGACATAATACCCCAGGAAGCAATACTTTAAAATCTTCATACATTCTACATTAAAAAAGTAAGGCAGTTAAATGAAAGTCCAATATAGTAAAGGTAGCTACAGGCAAAAAGAAGAGAGAAGCATGGGGAAGCAAGATATGATGGTATTATATATCCCCTGTGACATGAATAAATTTTTTATTGTTTGCACTTAATCTTCATATAGCCTTTTTCCCCAGCTCTGAATTTCATTTATCACTGTATGCTGATAAGCTGTCAACAGTGGCAACACTTTCATATATTTTTGTGCAAGAACAATAAAAACTTGACCCTTATTAAGGCTTCTCAAAGGGGAAAAAAAAAAACCTAAAACAAAACAGTAATTTATATTATTCTTATTTTCCATCAAATACAAAGGAAATTTATTCCACAGAACCAGCATATTCGAAGTTTCCCTGGGGGCAGGAGGGGGAATGTTACTAAAACAGAGACAAAGTGGCTGCTTTGCAATATGCCATAATAGGTTAACCAAAGTTTGAACTGTGGAAAGTTAACATAATACATGTTTTACAAGATGAGAGAAACACTGAAAAGATTTCAGAATTATCTTTTGGGAAGATACAGATATTGCTATTTTAAAAAAAGCTTTTCATCAGAAACAGTTTCTGAATCAAAACAATCCTTTCAAGAACATGAACCAAAATCTGCCTACAGAGTGGAACAGTATCTGTAACAGAACTGACATTTATTTCCATTTTTTTTAAAGAGGTTAATTTAATAGTTTTTTTGCAGTACAAAACAACAAGAGAAATAGAATATGAAGAGTATCTGGACTCCCTGCAGGGCACTCAGAAGAAAGAACAAAATCTTTGAACAGTTCTCACTGCTACAAAGAAACATGTATTGAAAATACGTTAAAAAACGTAGCCGTGCAAGGCAGCTGTTGCAGAACGTAGGCTATTCACCATCCCAAGATCTGTAGGCTAACTGTTGAGTTTCATAGTGATAGCTGAGAAATTCCAGTAACTTTTACAGAATACCTTTAGAGACGAATCCCCAGATAAAATACAGAGAAAGTAATTACCTTTAATGCAACAATGCCAACAACCAGTATTTCCTTTAATATGCTTAGTAAGCAAATTCCTGGGACATATATACTTTATCTTTAAATATTTGGCCTTCATAAAGCTGTGCATATAGAGACTTGTATATGCATCCTTAACATGTCCAGGTCAGTGTCATGTATGAGCTTATCTACATAACCAGTTCACTGTTCCCAGGCTGTGCACACTCCAGTGTTTGACTAGCAGGGGCACACTGTGCACCCACCTTACAATACAAAGAAAGACATTACAGACCTCCACAATTAACCAAAACACAGCTTTCAAGGCTCTTACTGATTGCCATATTATCTTGCTAATGCAGCATGTTAGTAAACCTTTTGATTTTTAGCTGATAAATCCTTCAGCAGTTTTTTTTAGCCCTCAGGACTGCTACTTAGAGAAGGTCTCATAACACCTTAGGATGAGTTTTGATGGCACATAATCACCTCTGGATAGATGGTGGCACATATAGATGGTGGCACACCTAGAAACTTTAGTTTTTTCCACTCAGAAAATCAGTCCAAGAAAATCTGTCACAATAGAGCTTGAACACCTTAAGAGCCCTCCTTCACATATTCTAAAGGCAGGCTAAAGAATGAGAAACTCTGCTGAGTACTGAAGTGCCAAGGGAGAAGCAGGTACATCATACCCCAACTCTTTCAGGGGCTGCCAGTGACACAGCAGGCACTGGACAGAGATGCTGCTGCATCCACCATTCCCCCATGAGCACAGACATCACCTTGCCCTTTGATTTGACTTGAGAGGGAAGAAACTTAACTTTCCTTTCCTCTGCAATGGCTGCTATCTCTAGTTTCTAGTTTCCAAGCAAGAACCATGACACACGACAGTTCCTGGGAAAAATCGTGCCCACCAACCCAGAGTCAACACAGGAATTTTTAGCAGGCCTTTGCAAAACAGCCCAACGTAATGAGCGTGTTCTGTTATTTTCATTCAGGTAACAGCTCAGAAAATGTTGTCTTCCAACATCAGTTTCAAACCAAGAACTTCACAAATTAAATTAATGTAATTTGTTGTAAAATTGTGCTGACACACATGACCACCTTTAAAAATTAACTGTGTTAAACATACTCAGAATGAAAGATACTTTGTTATCCATATACATCATGCTGTTCACAAAAAAAGAACATGGAAACAACTTTGAGGGAAAGAGGGTCTGTTTATTAGAATAAGGAACTATTAATGAAAACACACAACTGAGCTTCATACAGTGCAAGCAGCAACAGCTACTAATTTTAGTAAAATTCTCACAATTATTTCTGTATTAAGCTTTAGTCCATGTACACTACCCACACACTGTTTGTATTCTGTAACCATTTGGTTATAACCTGATTTAAACAAGAGTGTATAATATACAAGACGGCAAGGATCCACACGTGGAATTCACTTAGATGGCCTAAAAACTAGAATCATGGATTACAAATAAATAAGCTTTTGGACTACATAATCTCCATCATCAGTCAGATCAACTTAACCCACTTGAATAAATGCCCAAGACTACCAGGACTCTTGCAACATCAGTTAATTTTGGAGCAATTTTTGTGTGTGAAGATTTTATTGAGAACATAAAACCCACTTAATTCTGACTTGTGCTTGAAGATAACCTGATGCTTACATCACCATCTCCTTTAAAAATAAAGCCAATTTTAGTTCTACCCACAGACCTACCAGCTTTCACTTGTTCCTAACAATAGCAAAGGCAGCACAGTAATTGTGTGAGAAGTCAGGAACAAAAAAAGAAGAGTGAAAGGAAAAGAGGTATCATTTTACAAAGAACATTTATGATGAAACTCTTCTTAGGAAAAAAAAAGTAATAAAAAAACCCCCAGTTTTGCCTTACATCAGTTTTTAGTGACCTGATTCTCTTTGGAATGCGCAGTCGTAAAAGGTAACTTATCATGTGCTCAGTTCTCCTCTCCTTTTATCTAATAATACACACAAGCAACAGTCTTTTGAAACTTTTACAGAAACACTGTCAGGTGTTCAGTTCAGGGTACTGGACTACACAAAAGAAAATCAGCATGATAGAAGTCATGTAAGCCTTAACTTTTGGGAATAACAAAAAGGCAGGAATAAATAGCCACAGTAAAAACGGAGCAACACAAAAGAATGCTCACAAACAAAGAGTTCTTAACAAATACAAAAAGATACAAGACACACTTGATAAAAGTTCAAATCAAGCATTAGATCCGTTGAGTGTATTCCACATTCTGGTTGGGGGTTGTTTTTTGTCTATTACAGGTAATATGTAATTACCAACAAACTTCGTTAATAATTGACACATGATAAAAAGATTTGCACTGAAAAACATGTAAAAGCCCCAGCCTGTGTAACCTTACATACTTTAAAATGTGTCATTTATTGTATTAATGATATTATTCCTTTAAATAAGGATTTTGGCAATGCCATCTTGGCACACAAGGTCAAAAGACCTGTGGCTCCAAATTTCAGTCAACACATGAACTAGTTGAATCTCTGAGAAAAGGATGATAGAAAGGGAAGGCAATACTTCTGTTAAATTGAATGTGGCAATAAACAAAGCAAACAGGTAACTAGTACTGTTCTAGTCAACTTCTCTTCACATTTAGGCCTTAAGTCCCACCAAAAGGTAGAACACCCAAGAGGACTGAAAGAGTCCATGCAGGAGGAATTGGACAGGAATGATCCATTATTTTCTTTTCTTTACTAGTGGTATCTAAATGTTTTTTCTAAATCCCAATGGATTGTGCACCCATCCCACTTTGGAAACCACTGGTCTCGAGCACCAAGACATCTCTTATCGAAGTACTAGTCTTGCAGAGGCACAAGAAAAAGGGAGCTATATATTCACCAATCCAGTATATTAAAGTGCACCAAGAGAGACAGCTTTCTTGTTCTTCAGAAGCAACCTTGAGTGCTACTCAACCACAGCTCAAACACTACTAGCTGATAGCAGATATTTCTCTTGGCAGCATTTCCATGACATCTTATATAAGCAAGTTGTCTGGATTTTTCCAGTCTCTTTTGTTGTGTTCCAGGCTTTGCCCCAGATAATGAAGAGCTGACAGTAGAGCTGCCTTGCTATTCCAGTCCTACCCCTGAACAGCTGATGTGGAAATACAGGCGGCAAATGCTGTTACTCAGACAGGGTGAAATTACATCTTATAATTCAAGTCATTGTCTTTAAAACAAACAAACAAAAAAATCAATAGGCTATTTCACTGTCAACTAATGAATCACTGAATAACACCCAGAAACTTAATTACTTCTCCCTATTAAAATAATTTTAACCTGAGTGGAAACTAGGATTTCTCCTCTGCCACACACTGCTTACAAAGTGAATCTGCAATAGAAACGGGAAGCCACACAAACAGCAGGACTCTGAGAAACCATGCTGAACACACAACACTTCCTAGAAAAGAGCTCTTGAACAAGTCGAAGTATCATTTGTCCTCACAATCACAATTTTAACTAAAAAAGTACTCTCCAGACCCAATTTATTGTAAGAATGATGTATAGAACAACAATGAAGTGTCACTATCTGTTAAATGAAGGCAAAACCAGATACCTAACACAGATTTTGTATTAAGCACTTAAACTAAGACAAGACAAACTTTTACCACAATAACCACCATGCTGAAAGGTTATCATCATAAGAGTGATCCAATTAAACTTTTCTTCATAGTTGGGTGCCCACCACCCCAGAAGCTTCAGACTACATAGCATCAGTCAGTCTTTTCAACCATGAAAACTAAACTAGTCAAGTACAGCCTGTTGCACAAAGATTGAGCTCCAGAAGAACCAAATGCAAGTGTAACACCCCAAGCCCAAGAATGAAATAGTAAAAAAATCCAGATGCCTTTAGGCACATTCAGGAACTCCAAAGTTTCTAGAAGGTGACTCTTAACACTTTGTTCCTGCAATGTCTAAGCTCTACATGACTGTCTCTCTTTGGTGGCTTCCTACAAGGATGAAAGCAGCAGGCACAATTTGGGAAATAGAAAGCCAAATAACAGTCACTAGAAACACTATCTATTTGGACTTCATAAATTTTTTCCTTTTCAGGTTTTTTTTCGTCCCCTAATCTCAATACCAAGTTACCCTACTTAATTTCAGATTCCTTCCATTTAATGCTTAATTCAGAAAGTGAAGTAATTCGGTAGGAAATGAGGCAATTTATATCTATTCCCACTGCTCCCTCCCAACTTGAGTGTGTATAAATAAACATATAAAGTCACTCAAAGGGAAACAGCAGCCCCCAGACATCCACTGCTTTACAACAGCATCACTTCTGGCTGCACTAGAGAAGTGTGTCCCACCATAATTTCTTGAAGAGTACTGTCATATAACACAACCTCTATTTACTGCTAGACTGGCACAGCCCACCCAAATCTCCTCAAACACAGGTGCTGGCCTGAGCTTAGTAAGAGGTGCTATATCCATCAACTATGTGGGAAAGAGGCCTTCATAACTCCTTTATGAAGAAAATGAAAAAGAAAAAACAAAAAAAACCAAAAAAAAGCTAACCTGTATACCTTTCCTACCAAGCAGGTAAAAAAACCCAAACAAAACCAATATCAAAAATAAATAATCAGATTTATTTCCTGAAACAGTACTTTGCTTTCTCTGACAAGTTTCCATGTGGTGGTTTGCATGTGGTGGTGAAAGGAGTCTCATATAGACTCATTCCTTTACAATGCAGAGTGTTTTTTAAATTACTAGCCCTTGAAAAGACTCCATTTAACATCTGTAAGTCATTTAGACATGCTTTCTACATAACAGTCAGAAACCTCACAGCAGACTCAAAATCAAAATTTATGCTCATTTATTTATAGCTGAGCTACTCTAAGACTTTGATCAAGACAGAGCAATAGATATGAAACAATATTTTAAAAGAGCTATTGGTTTCTCAGTTGTAATAATCAACTCAATTGAGGCAATTCAAACTTCATTTTTCAATTTTTCTCATTTCTAATGTCCTGAAATGCTCAGTATAAGGCTCAAAACTAACATCTCCTTATTATAACTTGATTTCAATAGCTTGCAAGAAGCAGCACTTTTCTCAGCTCTATTTTAACAGCTTTGCTGATGCATACAGCACACAAGAGAAACACAGCCATGAAAAATGATAAAACAAGCCACTTGGCTAGACTCAGCATCTTGGTTCCTGTCACAGTGCTGAGAGGCACAAGAAATGAGAGATCTCAGAGAAAAGGCGTTGCCTTGTGGTTATAACTACGAGTAGGAATTCAACTGTGGGGTGCCTGTCAACTGCAACCCTATCCCTGTCCCACTCTCCTTTTTTTCTTAACACAAGGACAGATGAGAAATCTCAGGAGTACTGGCTTGGCACCCTCCACACAGGATATGCCTTGCTCAATGCCCATCTGCCACTGCAGTGGGCAGGGTGAGTGGCAGACTTGAGAGTTGAAAGATACCTTCATTTATGTATTTTCTAGGACAGTTTGTCTCCTACATATCTATGCTTTGCAGGTGCACCCATTGGTGCTCAGATTGCAAAAGTGCTGTTTTAATCAACGTGAAAATACTGCCAATGCTGAGTATTTCACAGGAGAAAAATAATAGGACAAAAATATTATTGAGGACACTTAAACTGGGAACAAAAACATAACAGAGCAGGAGAATCTCCTCATTCACAGCTATGAAAGATACAGTGATCTGCTTTGCATCTCCTTTCTTATTCACCAGAGACAACCTTCATGTTGATGGCAGCTAGAACACAGGTCCAGTGCAACCCTACTCAACAAGCTACTCTTTTCCTTTGCCCCTTAAGAAATTATATTAAAAAAAAAATAAACAACATAGGCAAGTACAAGTAGTTCATTTCTGAGGCACTCAGAACATCAAGAAATCAAAGAAAACAGCTCTCAGATTCCAAAACACAACCATTACCTTGATGGAAAAAATAAATCTCGTCTTCTATTATGCTACACAAGGTGATCTAACATCTGAAGAGTGCAGCTCTTCAAACCCATTTCATTTAGGATATAAACTTGAATGCCATTGGAGTTACTTGAAACAAACTAATTCAGCTTATTAGCACCAAAATCACATACACACAGAGCTTGTCATTGTGGGAATTGGGTGTGTGTTCTTTGCCTTTACAGTATCTCTTTTTTTTTTTCATCCTCCACACACCATAGCATTTTAATTGATTTACAGATGCTAGACACCTTCCAAAAAACGATAAGGCAACATGATTTCATTCTGACAACTAATTTTGTACATACTCTTTAAGAAGTTATTTTGAATTCAAAAGCTGCTCTGTCATCTATTCAATTACTGGACTCATCAGCTCAAAATGAAAAAATCAACACAGAAGATACACATTGCAGATGTATGGAACACTAAATGTCAACATTTTAGTTGTCAGATCTTGCTTTGCAGATGTTTACTTACAAGTTTCACTTGACTAAATAGAAGTTTCTATAAAAATATTTTTTCCTATCTCTTTTGAGCTGTTTTTTTCCTTTATTTAAAGGGAAACTTACAGCTGAAATTATTCAGCATCTATGTGCTTTACACACTATACAAAATTAAGTAGTCATTTTTCTATAGGGAAGAAATACAACAATCATGTGCAAGTTGCACATCTCTTATTTTGAACACTTTTTTGTTTGTTGCTGCAGGGTCCAAAATCCCCAAATAATTATTGCAAAGGCCCACTGCAATCCAGTTGTATAAACACAAATAAGCCTAAGATAACGCCCTGAGCACCAAGAGTAATGACAGAGGTGGAAGAGATAGTTTAGTCAGGCATGAAATTGATTTTATAATAGCAAATATCTGTTGCCTTCCATGTGCTAAGTAAATAATTCTAAAGAAGAGAGTAAAGATAATAAAAAAAAAACAATCATTACCTGCTCCTACTAAATCAAATGAAAGAGTGAAACTTGTTCTTACATTGACCCTGAAAGCTGTTTAATAGCTAATTAAAGCAATTACTCCTAGCATTACAAAATCCTTAATCATCAACAACTTCAGATGCAGAGGAGATTTTTTTTTTAACTTTCTTCAAAGGTATTAGTATTTTCTTTAAATGAGAAGTTCATGTCAGCAGAACTTTCACCAGTAGTCACAACATTGTTAACCACCAACATGAATCCCAAACTTTGACTAGACTGGGTAACAGGAGATATTCTTCACAGACTTCACCAGATTTGACTGTTCAGCAAAAGAAGTATTTAAGTATTCAGTAACTCCAGAATTTTTCTCAAAAGACTTCTACACAACACCTGAAAGCAGCCCTAAACCAGACTTTTCTTCCTCCTATTCAGAAACAAACTTGATAGCTGTCGCTGTGCTGGACGCAAGGACACACGGACACCTTCTTTTGAGAAAGTTGAGAACAAGTATTTATTAAACATTTGACTCCAATATTTATAGCATGTCTACAAAGACCAGGGATTGGAGAAGAAGGCTGATACCTCTCCTATCCCATTGGTAAAAACAATTGCCTATCAGTTGTTTCTTTACAAGAAAAGTATGAAAAACAACTTCGTCTTATCGAACGGACTATTGATAAAGGTCCTTCTAACCGTGAGAAAGAAGTTAGTTACAGTAAAAACAACCAGTTAGAAACTGCATTAAGAAAAGCCTGAAAAATCAGGGCGACAGATAGCCAACAGAAATTCAGTATTATTGCAAAGCAATTACAAAAATCCTTCCTCTGGACTCCCCACACCAGCATCTGGAATTCTGCACTCCCTCCCATTGTTCACTCTGTTAAGCTTATCTCAGTTACTTTCCTCCTCGGCACCAAAGCTGACACAGCCTGACACAGCCTCAACTTGCATTCCTTCATTTTTAAGTCCCAGCCACAAACAATGCTTTAGTTTTAATCAAGTTTTATGTTCAGCAACTTTTCATAGACTATTAATAGCAACTAGTTCTCTAGTGCTGTTCCTGGTGGTCTACTGGAGTTAATTACGCTGGTGTTTTGAACACGGATCATTTTCAAGTTACTAAATGTTGCTGTGCTGTAACAAGACACAGAACAATAACCAGAACTAATGGCTTGGCCATTATGAAGTGTTCAGCTTGACAGTATATCCAGTCGTAAATTAGATAACTAAAAGGTTAACAAAAGGCAAAGGCGACTTTATTAAATTTTACCTTGAGCTTTGCTACTTCTGCCTCCACTTAAAAATCAAAATTATTCTTGAGTAGATCATTAAGGATAGAAATACAGTATTAAAAACAAGAAAGAAAATCAATCTTATTCAGTTAAGATCTAGAGCAATTTTTACTTGAGGCAGGGGAAGTCCTCAAATGAATTCCAAGTTGGAACAAATCACCACATTGCTAAAACTTGTTTAATAATGTCATCCTATATCCAGTTCAGAACATCCCCAAGCCCCACATTCAGCTGTTAACTGACATCTCCTGCAGAAGACAAGAATGAAGCTCAGTATTTCAGGAAACACTGAAAGGCATCAGATTTTGGAAGAACAGCAATATATTTCATTGGCAATAAGTGCACTTTTCAGAAGTTTCTGTATGAAGCACCTTTAACTTGCAACTAACTCCTGTTCTCCTGCTGCCTTCTCTCCTTTTAGTTGGCTATGGCATAGCAAGTTAGAGGAATGGATACCTGCAGATACATAAAAATGTTCCATTGAAAAAACATTAAATACATTATTTGAAAAATCTTCTACCTTTTTTTCTCAATTAAAAAAAGTTTCTATATGTCCTAAAAAATAAAAAAAAAAAAGGAAGGACAATTATTGGGCAACAACAGAGTTCAGAAGAGATTTAATAAGCTGATAAGCTGTCATACAAGTTCCATCAGCTAATTTATTAGTGCAACAATGATCCAGAGAGACAGTTTAAATAATAATTTATTTAAGGGACAAATTTAACTAATTATTCAAAGTAAAAAAACTTGTAATTATTAAAAACTATTTTATAATAAGGGCTGCCTTATGAGATTAAGAAGCTTAGGTAGTTTCTTCCCAAAGTTAGTAACAAATTCTTAAGGTGTCACCAGAGAATTTTAGAGACACAAGACAATTTCACTGTTCTTCAACTTGTGTCAACTCAGTTCAACTTTGCAACTTCACTTCTTTTTCATGGGGCAACAAATCATCTGAGCTGAACTTGCACCCCACTCCCTCCTTTTTTCTTTCCTTTTGTTGTTGGTAAATAAGACCCACACTGCTTTCAGACTTGATTTTGAGTTCAGTGACTACCCACCCACCAGAAGATGCTGGTAGATTCACAGGCAGGACCAAAGGCCTGGATTGTCACACTTCAGGCACAAACCAGCAAACAGCATGTGCTGTTCATCTTCCTTCAAGCTGACCTGAACACAGAATGGGCCCTGTTGGAAGGGCCCACAGTGATACCCCTTCAATTTTTACCTGTTTAAAGCAAAGATTCCCTTATGCTTTCAATCCATTTTCTTCCAGTGAAATACATTCCGTAGATAGGTCTACCAGAGCAGGCACAATGTTCCTCTCAAAATACAGTCCACTCAAAACCAAGCTTTTATCTTTCTGTTCCAATAACATCAGGCAAGTTTCATCCACATAAAATCCAAATTAACTTTCTTTCATAGCAGTAATGAATATCATCATAACTACTTTTCTACTGCATGAATTTCACTTGGAATTTTTAATACAACAATTACAGTTGCAGGAAGCGAATTATCCCAATATCTATCATTTCAGGCATGATGGCTTTACTTACAATAGCAATTACTTCTTTTAATAGGATATTACAGCAAACACATGCCACTAGATTTTCTGTTTCAAGGTGTTCTTGATATGATTAAACTGTTTTAATCTTTTATCAAAATGAAGTGATTGCTATTTTACTCCCTCCTATACAAAGCAGCATCTCTGTCAGACGAATTTGAACTTTTATTAATCTCATATATACTCATAACAACCCTGCCTATTTTCCACAGCCTTTGAAACATCAGGGATGGGCCCATAATCCTAGCCTGCAAGTAAAGTAAAATACTTACTACAGATGTATATCAGGACTTAGCAATAAAAGGAAGATCTAGTACCATGCTGGCATTCTTGTTAACTCAGGTTTTAGAGGGAAGTGCTTATTTTGAAAAGCTAAGGTCTTTCTTCCCCTCTACCCACTCTTTCATTTGTTACCTCAGAGAAGAGACCAACCCTCACCTTGCAACAATCTCCATTCAGGTAGTTTTAGACAGCAGTATGGTCTCCTCTGAGGCTCCTTTTCTCCAGGCCAAACAATTCCATCTCCCTCAGCTGCTCCTCATAGGACTTCTGCTCCAGATCTTTCACCAGCTTTGCTGCCCTTCTCTAGATATGCTCCAGTAATTGATATGAGGGACACTTCAGCCACCAAATGTGAAAAAAAGTACAACAAACAAAGGGCTAAGCTTCTCCATAATAAGGCAAAAAAACAGTTGGTAAACAAGACATCAGTGCAGAAAAATTATCAACAGAGCAATTCAGTAAGTGATGTGAGTGCAATAGAAAAGTCTCTTCTGATGGTTTTGTTGCAGTTTCGTGCATTGATGGAATGGGCCAAACAAGCAGCATGGATATTGCTTCTTTTAATAGTTTGCTAGAGTGAAGTGGTATTTTGCTAGAGGCAGAAAGAACTGAGGAGAAAGAATTAAAAATAAATAGGCCAGAACAAAGCGTATTTTCAATTTCAGCTGCAAAACCAATGTAGCAACAACTTTCTCTTCTTTTAGTATGAAAAATAATTATGGCATATTGCAACGTCACCAATGTAAAACAAAGACTGAACACAAGCGTGTTTGGTGCTTGCTTTTTTCATCATTTCAAGAGAAAACTGTTTGCTCTACTGAGAAGTTTCTTTATGCAGAGTAAAGCAAAAGTAGAAAACCAGTGTGTAAATCTGATATGCTCAATCTCTATATTTAAGTTTCTACTGAAATAAAAGAAAATAATCTTCACAACTAACTGAAAACTTAAAAGACGTCTCAAAAATAAGGCTGCTTGCTTCTCTTGCTAAATTTCATTGAGTATGATCTTATTTACACACGGTTTAGCACTTCTTCCAAAGTGAGTGTGATATGCTCCAAAAAGCAGTAGCCTAGGTTGTGAAGGTCAAACTCAAATATCAGACAAATAGATCTATTGCCCAAAATAAATGAATTTTCTATTTTGTTCCTGAAGCCCCCAGACACTGGAAACAAATCTTTGGGCAAAACAACCTGCTGTTCTGGGTCTGCCAACCCAAAAGAAAGAAAGAAAAATAATGTTACTGCCATTTCCTGGTTTTACTTCTTGCTAGGTCTATTAAAGACAACTGGAGTTTTTTCCTCTTTCCCCTGCAATACTAACACAGCAGTTCTCGGTTCTATTTTTGCAGGCTGGAATAAATTACCTCTACACTTCTCCTCTGGAAGTCATATACTTTACACATTTTTCTGAATAATGTTTCCTTTTTAAAGATGAGGAGCTCAGTGATATCAACAACTACATTTCAAAGATGGGACTTGAGACTCATAACTTTTCCTTACCAATGTCATCAACATCAGCTCCATAAGCTCTTGAAATTAGACACACACCAGCTAAGCATTAAAAAAATAGAGGAAAAAAAGAGTATAAAAGTAGGTACTAAGATTTATATAAATATATTAACCACTACAGATTATAAAAAATTATCTTGTTTCTTGGTTTCTCCTTTAGAAATCACATACTCCAGATCCTGAGTACTCTTATTTCTTTCTTCTGTATTGTGTTTCTGTATTGTGTTCTTCTCTCTTACAGTGCCCAAAATGGGGCAGTATAATTCAGAGTGTTTAGCAAGGCTGACCAGACCAAAAACTTAACTCCTTATGCCCACAGATGATGTTCCTTTTAAAGCAGACCAATATAACTTGACTGTCATCAAAAGGGCTTGACATTATTGAATAGGAATCAGCTGCAGCTTGTGTTGGCTGCAGCTGGGGTAGTTAATTTTCCTCACAGTGGCTGGTAAGGGGCTGTTTTGGATTTGTGCTGAACACAGGGTTCATAATCTAGAGAAGTTTTTATTATTGGTGAGCTGAGCTCACACAGAGCCAAGGCCTTTTCTGCTTTTCCTGCTGCCACATGGGCAACAAAGTTGTGGGTGCACAGGATCACTTCTCCAAACTGTCAAGCTCCCTTGAAATTCTGAAACCATCCCTTCAACATTCCACCTCTGTCACAAACATCCATATAATTAACAAACTAACTACTGGTGTCTTCAAACAGATGAGTCTCAGGACTACAAAGTAATTCCCTGCAAAAGTGGAATACTGAAATCTGTTCTGCATATGGTATGCAAACAGATTTTGGACCCAACTTGGGTTTTTCTTCTCTGAGCCATTCTCCCCCTGTCTAACGTGTGAATATCACAAGAGGTCATGTGGATGGCACCTAATACTTCTTTCCATACCTTCACCAAAATTTGATATACAAAAATCAGGTGACTCAATCCCACCTCTGAACTTCTCATTTTTAAAGAGAAAACATTACCTTATTCAGAACGGCAATGCTCTGCTTTCTCTGTTAGCTGTGTTTTTATTAGATCTACTTAAACACTCAGATTCCCCCAGCTGATCCTATCCACTTTTTAAAGTTCAAATTCAGAGTTACAACGGGAACTGGAGGGCTGGTAAGGTCAGTCCAACTTCATAACCTTAAACATACAAACAAAATGATAAGTCAGGTCACAGATGCTGTCAGACAATACCATTCATAAGGTTTTGAGCACAGAGCACATGACATTAGAACATCTAGAAGAGGATCCAAATAGAATTCCACTTTAAGAAATACATCTATTGAGGACAGCCTTCATTAAAACACTAGAAAAATACCCTGTTGTAAAATAAATGAGTGCTTTAGCTCTTTGAATTGTAAATGGTTTGTGGTTTTGAGTAACATTTTCACAAAATATGAAATACTCAGCTTGGCTTCAGCTCATCTTTAGGTCACTTAAATTCAAAAACTTGGACGATAAAATATATACTTAACTCCTGGTCTCACTGAAAGCCTTTAAGGTGAGTAAACACATGTTGAAGTCTGAGCCTTGGTGTCTCTGATTCTCAAATCCCCGTCTATAAAATTGTGACAACTTTGCTATTCCCCACTGTATGAGATCAAGCTATTTTTGATAAGATCATCACAAAGACTAAGCAACTGCATAGGTTTGATTTTTGTGTTTTCTTTTACAGATTTCAATACTCTTAAAATGTTCTACCTCTAGCAGCACCTTTTCATGCAATGCAAGATATATATTTGTACACCTTTGTTTCTGAAAGTATTGCTCTTAACGCTGGCACAAGTGCAGCAGAAACAACAGTAATCAATTTGATCTGGCCTTATGAAACAAGTGTCATTTTGATAAATGATCCTAATTAAGTTGATATTTCAGGTAGAAAGTGTATTGAGTTAATGTGTTGGCATCTCTCTAGTTATAGTCAGACAAGTACAGATGTTGCAATAAAGCAGCAGTACATTATTAACTTTGCAAGTCACTCAGTCTGCATTCACAAAGTTTGATCAAAGCCTCACAACTCAGCAATGGAAAGAAAATGCTGATTTTAAGTATTAATTATTCAGCAACATACACAAGTAGTAGTCCCAGGAAGTTTCAAAGCTATAGGTCATTCCTTGATGATCCCTCTCCAGAATGCAAATGATTAATTAGTATAGTGGCAGCACAATTGTTTAGAAAACCTTGCTCAAACACCAAAAGACAAAACCTGTGGTTCTTCTCTTTTACATAAATCTAATTACCCAGTGTCCTGTTAAGGCTAAAAGACATCATACATTTACATAAACCTAATTACCAAATGTCCTGTTAAGGCTAAAAGAAATCATACATTTACATAAATCTAATTACAAGATGTCTTGTTAAAGCCAAAAGACATCATATGTTTATGCATTACTTTCTTATGCTGTGCAAGTCTTTGATCTGTGCCTCATGGTTGGCAAATACAAGTTTAGTTTCCATTTAGCAATTGTAACAGATAAAATAAACACCAATCATCTGCTCTGAATCAAAGCAGTCTTACATTTTCCCCATTTTTCTACTGAGTCCTCTGCAGCTCTAAATCAGTGTACTGTGCTTACCAATTTGTTCAGCCTTGCAGCTGCACCTCCTGCTAAAGCCCAGCTCTCTCACAGTAAGGGAGCAGCTCTGTCACCTCGCTGGCACAAGCAGGTATGATGTGGCCAGGTAGGTACCCACCAGCAACTCTGTCACTGCCAGCCTGTGGCACTCCAGCACAGGCTGGAGCTGACCTCTGGGGTAAGAGCTTCCTCCTCGGATACCACAGGGATACACATCCCCTTCTGGAATCGACAGGGAGCTGCCAGCCCACTGTGCAGCCAGCAGTGGTTGAACTCCAAGGCCCCTTCCCACTCTCAAGCACATCTTCCAGGAAACACTTCCAGAAGCACGGAGACTGAAAAGGACAAAATGCTTCCTACCTGCAGTAGGTTTCAAAGGAGTTTGAAGAACTATGCCACAGCTCCACAGCTACTCAAACGCTTTGGGAATTGTCTTTCCCCTTCTTTTATCAAGTTTAGCCTGCTAAAAGAAAGTATGTAAGGCAAAAAATACCTTCTGAGGTTTCTTATATCCAATTACCCATCTCCTCAGGGCTTTCCTCCAGCACGACAGCTGAAGGAAGTGGTTCCTCATCTTTTTTACACATCCACAGAAAAGTTTCCTCTGGAGAAACAGATTCTATTCTTAAAATCTACCTGTCAAAAATCAGGATAGTCTCCACAGGTGTTTATCCCAAAGAAATAACCTTGGCATTAGATGAGCCTACTTTCATGTTGTGGACCATGAGGTGGGGAGGGATCAGTCACCATGGCTGTAACATTCAGGCTGACACATCAACTAAGACAGCCTAGAAATGGATGTACCATGGGCATGACAACAGATGAAAATTAGTTCAGGCAGTCATGCCTTTGTCAAACTCAGATACCTCAATACAAACACAAAAAATAATAAACTGCACACCATAGAAAAGTAGATACTTCCATACAGTAATAAAAACAGTCAGGGAAAAATGGTAAAAAATAACAAATTCGGTACAAATTCAGTTGGCTACAGTAGTAGATGACTCTTCTCTGGTCACAACAAAATAGAATATTTAGGCATCATTACAGAAAATAGGGCAAATTATATGCCTATTTCCTTGACAAAACTATATCATTAGTAGCATTATCAGTCTTAAATAAAGAAAAATTATTTATATTCACAAAATAACCAATAGAATATCAATAAAACATCACTGTTAGGTATTATTTTTTTTTAAAAAAGGCAAGCTTTAATTTCCTTCACATTTTGCCAAGAAAGGTATCTAACACCACCATAAGATCTTGCTGTATTGAGGATGAATACTATGAGTTAAACATTTCTCTTACCTTGCACGAATTCTTCCAGTGTGGACAAAGCACTGTGTAAGGCAGTCAAGACTTAATGCTTTAACACCATGAAGGCCTAGTACTAGAGCCAAAGAGGTTAACTCTCACAAGAACAAAAGCAGTCCTAGCAAATGAAAAAGTGCTCTGGGGACTCGTATCCACTCTTCACAGACCTGTTCATGCTCACTCTTTCTATGAGACAGGGAACTACAAAGAAAAACAATAGATGAAGCTTTGTTAACAGCCTCAAAGACTTGCAGGTGGTGCTCTATACAGTTACCTATCATGTTGGTAGAATAACGATAGATAAAATGATTTCTAAGAGTCAAGAGTCTCATTCACAAAGGTGACTCTACCTGTCAACATGTCTACAGAATTCAAAAGTTCTTTGAGACAGCTGATGTTTCCTAGGCATCTAAGGTATCTCTTGGAGCTCTTCTTAGAGGGACTGATCATAGTTGGAGGGTTGATTCCTGCAAGAAGGAAGAACCAGGTTCCACTGCTGATGCAGATGCTGATGCAGAGAATTAAAGAATTATCACCATGAAGCACAGCACTCAGCTGGTCAGCCAACTAGCTTGAGTGTACAAATACAGCTTGAGGGGATCATGTCATGCAGAAGTATCTGGAGACTGCATCAACTCTACTCTTACAAGAAGAGAGCTCTAACTGTTCTCAGGACAGACATCTTCCCTTCTTCCCCCACCAGTACGTGCTTCCACAGTCACCTGACACACACCTTTGCCTGGCTCTGATACAGAGACAGCGCCAGTCTGCAGTGCTGGAGTGGTGGTCTGGCAGGGGGGAAGCAAGAGTGCTTAATCTCTGCTCACTGCCAAGGATATTTCACTGGCACAGTTGCTGTGAGTTTTGCTGACAGCATTTGGCTAAAACTTCAGATTATTAGTATTTTCCCCCAAACTGACCCACCCAAATCAGAGTTAGAATCCCTCTTGTGAACTATGCAAAAATACATCTGACATCTATCGCTGAATTTCTCTGTCTTCACTGAGAAAGCCCAAGATAGACACAGAGCCCAATAAAGAAAATGCACGCAGCCTCCTGTGGCTATCTGTAAAGGAGTTAAAGCAGTGTCTAAGACATCAATAGCATTGAGGGCTCTGATACTTTGCTTTGGTCACAACCTGGCTAACATGTTTTCAAAGAGTGAAAGTGAACATATCTTCTGCTCAAGGAAGGGAAGAAAAACAAAGCAAAACAGAACAAAACAAAAGAGATACTTCCTAACATTAGTCTAGTAGTAGAACTACTGAAGACTATCACTGGGATCTTCCACCATGCTTTTGACCTCAGCTAGTACTAAAAGAGGATACCCTGAATCTCAGCTGGGCCCAGAATCAGCTGTTTTGATTTTAGGTTGGCATATATCCATTTCTAATAAAGTGCAAATCCTAAGGGAAATACATAGTAAATAACTGGGTTTTTTCACTACAAAATTTAAAATTACCAAGGCCATAAAGATCCAGAAGAAAAAAGTTTCTGCATCACAATCACACCTTAATCATGGATAAATCTTTTGAATATTAATTTTAAATATTCCTTTACCTACACTACACATACAAAAGGGACAGAGTTCAATACCAATAACATCCATTGCTTAAATAATCCACTATTTAGTTTAATAATTTTGCTATTCTGTTTAATCACTTTGCAATGAAAGAAGCATCTGCGCACTGAGCACTCAGAAAATTTCTAAAAATAGCATATTACTCCCTCTAGGCTAAACTTCCCGTTGAAATTTTTTTTCCCCCCCATAAATAGCTAAGTTTTCCTGCATTGCTGACTTGGAAGCAAGAATGTGTAAAAGTTGCAATTCATTTCACTGCACCATCTTGTGGTTAATAGTAGCAGCCACAAGAAGAATGATCCACAGCAGTAATGTCAGGTGTTGACAAGATCTCTGCACTGCCCCACGCTTTTAGGATTTAAACTGACTCCTTCAAAGTATGCTATGGAAGGCTATCTGTCTCATTCCCTCAGCCAGGTTACAATAGAAGGCAGAAAATTTGAAATTTCTTAAATTTTGAGTGTTTATTTGGCTATGCAGCAAGTTTTAAACATCCACAAACATAGAGCCCTGTTATCTCACTTTCTTAACTCTGGATTTCACTTGTGCTTGTAGAGGAAGGAAGGACAATTTTCATCCAGGTGCATGAACATGAACATACATGAGCACATTTTCAAAACCACTCCAGCATTTTTTATTGTTTTCCAGTATTCTTAGGCCAAACAGAAAAAAAAAGACAAGCAGAAGTCTTACAGCCACATTTATAAACATCTTATTGCTGCTCTTGAAAGTAAATAGCATGTAAAGTACATTTGTGTTGTTAAAGGGAATACAGCTATTTTGCTATATAGGGCAGAGAAGGAACAAAAACCAGTGAACACTTCAGTAGATCAGTTGATAAAATCTTACAAAAATGAGGTTTTGATGACTATTAATGAATAGTCAAAGAGTAAATATTTGAGAGGCATTAAGGCTTTGCAAATAAATGACAAAATGCTACCTTGTTTAGTATTGTTCAATAAAACCACTTTTAAAAACTTTACAAAATATCAATAAAGTATTAACTTCCCAAGAGCAGAGAGCTATTAGCTTATCCCTAGCAGTGAATTTAAAACATTCTCATCTCCTTGAAAACCATTAGCCATCAAAATATTTATGCACAAGCTGTTATAAAGGCCACTTTACTAAAACTAGACAGTTTTTCTATTCAACAGCAGCAAATGAAGTAGATACTGGTATAAATGCAGAAAAGTACTTACAAAATCACAAAAGGGGAAAGAAGGGAGTACCCTCACTACTGATGATATGATAGAAGATCCCTTAGCAGGCTAAGTTTAAACACATAGTTGTTCTTTGAAAAATTACTAACACAGTAAATCTGTATAAATAAGTGTACTAATACTGATTCAGCAATACTTAAAACTACCAAAGCAATTGCTGGCTGTAGTGGTTTGATGCTGGCCAGATGCCAGGCACCCACCAAAGTCACTCTTTCACTCCCTTATACAGCTGGACAGAGGAGCCAAATACAGAGAAGGGTTCATGGGCTGAGATAAGGATGGGGACAGATCACTCACCAATTATTGCCACAGGAAAAACAGACATGAATTTGTGATGTTAACTGAATTTATTGCTACCAAAATCAGAGCAGGATAAAGAGAAGTAAACTAGAGCTTAAAAAAAACCCCTTTCTCCCATCCCTCCGTCCTTCCCACGCTCTGCTTCCTTCCCACAGTGGTTCAGAGAGACGGGGAATGGGGGTCATGGTCAGTTCATCACACTGTTTCTGCTGCTGCTCAGGGAGAGGAGTCACTCCCCTGCTCCAGAGTGGGCTCCTCTATCCACTGGTCCCCTGCCAGGACCCTGCTCCAGCCTGGGCCTCCCAGGGGGTCACAGCCTCCTCTCAGGCATACACCTGCTCCAGAATGGGCTCCTCCATGGGCTGAGGGGGGATCTTTGCATCCCCATGGACCTCCATGGGCTGGAGGGGCACAGCTGCCTCTGATCTGCAGAGGAATCCCAGCTCCAGCGCCTGGAACATCTCCTCTGCCTCCTTCTGCACTGATTTTGGTGTCTGCAAAGCTCTTTCTCTCACATATTCTCACTCTGCTCTTCTCTGGCTGCAATTACAACTTCACAATATTTTTTTTTTTCCCTTCTTCTAAATACATTATCACAGAGGCATTACTGTAATTTCTGCTTGGCCCAGCCTTGGCCATCAGAGTGTCTGTCCTGGAGCCAGCTGGCATTGGCTCTGCTGGACATGGGGGAAGTTTCTGGCAGCTTCTCACGGAAGCCACCCCTGTAGCAGCCCCACTCTGAAAACCTGGCCATGCAAACCCAATAGGGTAGCAGTTAAAGCAGAATAACAAGCTCTCTTTTAGGCACCAAGCACAAATGAAAGAAAAAATCAACCATGCTAAAACTAGGCAGATTTTCATTTCTCCTCAAACTCACCAGCCAATTAAGAAATACTGTTTCAACACAGCATTGTTGGGCTACAAAATCCTCCAAACCTCTCCATTAGTCTACAGACATCCCAATCAACTTTTATCCCATACTCTTACTGCCTGCAAGCACTTTACCTACAATATTCAAATCACTGAACTGAAACCTTTCATTATTCTATTGTGTTCATGCTCTGCACAAGATGAAGATCATAGAGCTTGTTCAGAAACAAAAAAGGAAGGCATACTTCACTTTAGCTGCAACAGCAGCAGCACAGGTATTGCCCAGACTCATATCAAAGGCATTTAGCACCTTCCTGCATATATATCTTGACAGTTGTTAAGCAAAAACCTAACATCACTACTCCATAATAAGCTAATTTGCTTCATAAAACAAGCTTGTTTTCCTTAGGTATTTCTTCCCAGAGTTTACATCAGCATCCTTGATGGTGGATTAAAATGCCTGTACTGTCCAATCTGGAAAAAGGCAAGGGAAATAAAATTAATGTTATAAATAAATTTTAGGTACAAATTTAACTACCCAATCTAAAATTACATTTAAATATATTTAAACCTATGTTAGAGACTAACACAACTAAAATCTGTTCTGCAAAGCTAAAAGCTTGCTGTTTAAAATGAAGCACATGCTCTAATAAAATTATGAAGTTGCATCAGTGCCTGACAAATGGAACTACAAATTTCCAAAGTGGTGACCCAGTTTTACCACTACCATCCTCTTCTGCAGGATAAGAGGCAGATTTTTTTCATTTTATTTTGTTCAAATGGTTCCACTCATTACACAGATCCTTTGTGGTTAAGAATCTGACTATGAGCTAAAGAGGCAGGAAAACTTTATGCACTTTGAAGAATGAGCATTGTAAGGTGGACATGACAACACCTATACACAGATCCTACACATCCAGCAGTATGAAAGCATGTGCCCAGTGAGAAACAATGGGATTACCACAGTGTAGCTTCAAATAGCCTTTTGAGTGATGCGGTAAAGGCAATTTCACTAACAGAGAAAAAAAACCTGCAGATATCCTAGTGCACTATTAGCAGGCAGTGTTACAGACATCATACAAGGAAATAGATTTTTTTAAAGTAAAATGTTTACCAAGCATGAATACAGGAAAACAGAAGTCTAAATTTCTTTGCAAAAACATATGCAGCTTAATATGAGGCAAAAAGAAGAGAAGACAGGTTTATGTGGGAGGACTGACACATGACATACCCTAATAAGAGAGATAGAAATGCAGTTCTCCATTTGTTATCTTTTTCTACAAGGGTAAACAAACGAGAGCTTGGTTTCACTCACTAATAAAAAGCATATGTATATTTTTATATCTTAACATCTTTCTATTTAAGTTCACACCACCATTTAGCTCTGATGAGCACTGCATATATTTCACATCCAAGTGAACAGTACAATTAATAAGACAAAGTAATTTTACACAAGCTTCTCAATTTAATAAATCCATATTAGGTTCCAATATGGATGTAGAGACAAGATCTGTTACTTTGACTGCTATCTGAGAAATAGAATTAAAGCCTAATTTGCTGAAAAGCACTTTCAGGCACACACACAGAGGATATGATGAGCATGCAATTAAATAAACTATACTTTCAGAATAGTAGAATAACTCCAAATGCTAGATAACATACAAACAACTTTCTAGGAAAATCAAACCGTGTGCAGGTTATTTTCCAATATAATTTAAAAAAATCTAAATGTCGTTTTACCTGAATCAGTTAAAAGCCTTTTGATCAACTAAGTGGCAATATTACGTCCCTTGCTAGCTCATTTTTATCATCTGGTTGTAAATTATTTTTAAACAATACCTGACAAATACTTTGCCTTACTCTTCCAGAATCTGGATCAGGATAAAGAACATTTCCAAACCCCTCAGGAGAAGTAAGAGGGGGAAAAAAAATTGAACCCAACATCTAGAATAAGCCATTAGAATTATCTTACATCATGGCCCACATCTGGCTGGATTTATTATTTTTGCTCTTTTTTTTGAAACAAATACCGTGTTCTATTTTTGCTGCTCCAAGTCCTACTTCAGAGAAACAAAACCCAAGAAATGAATGTTTGAGACTGCTGAACAAAAAGTCCAGAGTTACTATGATAAAAGAAGTCTGTGCTTTCTTATTGCCACATTTAGATGCACAAACTTGCTCCTGACACTTTCCATCCTACCTACCACCCCCTACAGTGATTAACATATCTGGAAAGGAACGAGGCATCCGTGTGGGAGAGGAGAGAGTCTAAATTCCAAGTAGTAACTATATTGAATTAAAACTCAAACTACTTCAGAATTGTCATGCTTTATGACATAAAAGTTTCATTATTAAAGAATTCAACGTTGATCTCTTTTTTGCTATGAATTTCATGCTTCCTCTTTCCTGAGATTTGATTGCTTATGCTATATACAGGGCACACAATGAAAGCCAACAATAAACACATGGTAATGTATTTAGGAGAATCACTGTCCAGAAATGAATTATGAATATAGAAGCATATGCACACTATATCAGCATTCTTATTAATCTTAAGTATCTAGAGAAAGCAACTATCAAGACAAATGACATTCAAATGGGCAAGACATTCCTTAACTATTTCTGACAGTACTGAAAGCTTCCTGGAATAAAAATTTAAGCTTTTTATAGCCTATTAAAGATTATTAATTCACAGTTATCAAATAAGAAAAGCATCTTCAGTTGCCATATGAATGGCTCAATGAAACTGAAATTGGAATTGCTGTTTAAAAAAAAAAAAAACTTGGTCTAAGCAAACAAAAATAAGGGACTGGAGAAAAATGGGAAGTATATATATCATTATGTAATTCATCAGTTTTCGCCTCCTTTATAATACTACATACTGCAAAGCTCTAAAATCCTAGCATGATGCTACAGAGAAGATCTAATACAGAGAGACTTAAGGAAATTAGAATGATTTCTATAAAATATAAATAATAGATTGTTGTTGTTCGCTTTTATGTTAAAAAATTGTGAGTCTCTGTGGCATGTCTGTGGATAGTTAGACACTCATCTATCCTCCATGCTGAAGAGGGCAGTCAGTAAAATAAGCCAATAAAAAGTCAACAAAATAAGTGGCAATCAGTAAAAAACATTACATTCTGTGTAAGTCTTCAGCAATGACTGCCAGAGTTCATCTACCCCAAAACTCAGAAGGGACTGATATTAATGGACTTGTAACAATTAATGAAATAGAGATGCCCAATTGCTTCTGACAAAAGACTTGAGGAAAAGCAGAGAGCCTAATATTATTGCACACTGACCCTACAGAAGCCTTTGGGATTTGTTTTGTTTTGCTTTGCTTTTCTGGATTTGTTGCTTGGTTGTTTAGATATTCTTCCTTTTAAAGATTTGGTAGTGAAGACATCTAGAAAGACCAGAGAATTTCACCCAGCATGGCAAATATTTTTTCTGCATGCTTTTCTCCACGCTCATGTGCATCTTGCCAACAATAATAATTCGTAAACATCAATAAACTGAGCTGCATATGAGATACTAGAAAGCTTCTAGTAAAAAGGCTACTAAAACTATAAGCTATCCAGATTTATACATCACCAAATCAGAAAATAATTTTGGTTGGACAGGATTCTGGAGGTCTCCTATATCCAAACACCTGCCCAAAGCCAGTCTGATCAGACAGCACTGGGCAGTGTCCACTTGTGAATATCTTCAAGCACTGAATGAGACATCCCAGCCCAGTATTTTGATCATCCATGTGGTTAAAAAAATCACCAAACCCTAAGATTCCTACTCCTCAGACACACCATTTCCTATGCTTCCCTAGCTGTCAAGCTCTTCCAGAGGTTGCCAAGCCCTGGTGCTAGTTGCCCATAGGGAGGCACCCCAGCACCCCTGGGGACAAGGTGACCTCACCAGCAGGCAGCATCATGGCTGTGGCTGCCCTGCAACCACACTGCTGCCATAGAGGCCTCTCAACTCCTGCCTTGTCAACTTGAGCCCCCTTCCCTTCCTGCCAGCCTATGGGCTCACCCAAAAGATTGGCCACTTGGCTTGCCCCCACTAGGGCACTTGTATCCCCCTCACATGGCCAGCCCAGTACCTCACAACCACTGCTTGGCACACCCAACTGCTTCATTCACATCCTGGGAATATTTGCTTTTTCTCTGAGGTAGCAATCTTGAAATATAAAGAATGTACACAGTAATTATTACTGTGACAGCAACATTTGTCTAACACAGCTGAGAAGCATCTCCCATCTTCAGAGCTCTGCTGGCAGAAATGAAACACACAGAAAACCTCAAGTTGTCCGGAAAAGCTGATGGAGAAGATAAAATATTTACTTACAATGGCCCAGTCAGGAACATAGAGGGGAAGTGTCAAGAATATGAGACATTGCCCAACACTGTATGAAGAGCCAACAAAAATAAAAAGCACCTCCTGCTTACAAGAGATATATTACTTACAAGCATATATTTCATCAGACCACTTTATTAGCCAGGACGGTCCCAAAGTCCACAGGATCATCCTTTTTCTGATGGCTACAACAACAAAATTGGGCTTTTTCTGGTGTCTGACTCAGGCATTGCCTCTAGACAGCATGGCTTTCTATTTCAAATATCAGCTACCAACCTTCAGTCTGGTAGGCTTTTCAAATCCCATGACTGGGTGGTGGTGGGATTGATGCTTGGGTGGGTGGGAGATACATGGAAACAGAAGGAGCAGGGAAGCAACTGAACTAAAACAGGAAACAAGAGTGAGGTAGGAACATGACACAGAACAACAGGGGGGAAAAAAAACAGTAAGAACAGCAAAATAAGAGCCTAGAAAATCAGGGAAGATATTCTGGAAATCACAACAATGAAAAAAAAAAAAAAAGCAGAGATAGGAAAAAAGTAGGGGAAAAAAATCCCAAAAACAATAAAGAAGAAACAGCAAAAAATCCTTAGGTATAAAGTAATTTAAACTTTTTTTCTGGTTCCAAAGTTGATTTATACTGCCACCTATTAAACTTAATGCTCCAAAGCCAACACAGCCATTATATTCTCTGGCTTAAAAGAGTGTGAGCTT
>VZTB01014422.1:978395-1008259 GCA_013397245.1 Thryothorus ludovicianus | reverse complement strand
GGTATTTTGAGTCTGTTTCTTCCCAGTGAAGGAAAAGATTAGTCAAAAATTTTCAAGGATGGGTGATTTCTCTAATGCTTTTTAACTCCTTAGGACTGCAAGCCATACACATACTTCTTCCCTGCTGGAAAACATCACCTGTGAAAACTGGTGAATCCTAACTGGAGATTGAAATGGCAAATAGTGAACCATGGGGCAAAATTTTACATCAAATGTGATCTGAGAGTGATCTAAAGCTGCAACTGTGTGTGATATTTCTACAGCTGCTAAGCTTAACTGATTGATTGTAACCCACAGCACTAATTCAAGCTGGCAGAAGAATCAACAGCCTCAGCTCTCCCAGCCCCAGTTGTTATCCTCAAGCTGTCTTCCTTCCCTTATATGCAGCTGCACAAATGTAAATATAGCTAATTTTAATTGAGACAGATTTCCAAAATAATTCAATTTACAGCCACATGAGCTTTGGGGTTGAGGAAGGCTGGGCAAGGAGAAACAAGTATTGGCACAGTACCTGAGACAAGAGAGAAGTGGCTTTTTTTGAGTTTATCCTGTCTGGAAATCTTCAGCTGTACCTTCATACCCATTTTGAAGCAGCTCACAGGACTACCATCCATGTGAATGCCTAGAAAATCTCCTTGAAGACAGTAAAGTGGAATGTGCTTAACCACAGCACAATTACTTTTTAGAGATAAAATAGGGAGACATCTTGTACCATGTACCTAGTCCCATAATAACCTCTTTATCAGTTTCCTTAATTTTAGACTTTTTAGAAACAAAGAAACAACCTTTCTTTTGCAAGAAAACATTTCCGGAAACAGCTGTATTGGTCTTGCACCCCATTCACTATCAAAATTTCCATATTGCCATGAAGTGGGTTGCTCCTCCACAGCTGTATGACTAAGGGGTTTGGACAAAGCAGTAAAGCATCAACTTTTCCTTTCCACATTTACCAGGGCCTTCATTTTATGCTAAATTATATTTGATCTAGCATACCAACCAATATATGAAGACATTGCAGGAGAAAAACACAAAAGCTTCTCCTGTGATGGGTATTTTATTACAGAACAGGCCACTCAATGAGATCTTCCCAAAGACTCCTCTAACAGCATCCTTAACATTTCAAGGATCTGAATTAACACCTTGTAGAACTAAAGTATTAATTAGGCAACAGTTTGAGAGACGTTGACTACTACAATAAATTGCTGTGGGCATGAAGGGCTTTGATTAATCTTACTCTCCATATGCTTATACATAACATTAATTTCTAATATCCTTCAAATAAAAGCCTGCTACATTTCAATAATCTTCCAACTAGAAACTTTTAAATGGCACATAATTTTTTTCAGAAGCTACACATGACAGATTCAGAGCAGATATTAAACCATTTTATCACAAGGAATAAGCTTTACAGTTCTGCTATACATAAGGAATTCTTATTATATGATTCAAACAAATCTTTGGTATTCTAAAACATACTTTTTTTACTACTCTGCCTTAAGAAAGCAATGCTGTAATTCACATGCAAAAATTACTTTATAAGTCTGAAGGGTTAAATGTTTTAAGTTTTTATCAATAAGGTAGAGAGGAGGTTTGTGTTCATTTAGGGGGTTATTTTATTATGTTTAGGAGGCAATTCTTCCCACTTTTTTATCATTTTGTTCGATTTTTCAAGATATAATACTAAATTAGGCACAGAAGCACAGGGGCCAGGACATTCACACAAATAAGCATATGTACCACAGATAACTAGATCAGAAAAATCCCCACGGAATTCACCTTTGTACATAAGTGAATATTATAAAAATCATCCATACCAAAATATTATAAAAATCATCCACATCAAAAACGTTCAGAGGTAGATATGGGCACCAGCACAACCCAAAGGAACAGGTTATTCCCAATAAATACAAGAAAATCTAAACTTGTAACAAGAAGATTCCAGACTGGGACCTCTTGTGCTGATGATCTGAAGGTGACCCTTCCAGCCCAGACCACAGAACCACTGAATGGTTTGGGCTGGAAATGATCCCTGAGGATCAGCTAATCCACCCTTCCTGCCACAGGCAGGGACATCTTTCCTAGATGGTGTTGCTCAGAGCCCAAGATCATCCTGTGATACAATGAAACACACACATGATGAGGTCTCAAAAAGCAAACTACAGAATGAAGAAAGTAAGAAAATTACACTGTATAGAGCAGACAGAACCACGGAGTACAGTCACATGCTTCTGCATGCTTAAACATTGATATATCCAAAATAAAAGTCAAAATTTTAAAGTAACAGTGGCAGTATAGATCAATGTGAAGGTTCTTTTGTAACTTTCTCCATTATTACAGTGTACACAGATAATTTTTAACATTCAGCTAACATTTTAACAATAGATTCGCAGAACGACCAATTTTGTATAATAATTGCAATTGCTTTTATGCTTTAAGATGCAAGAAAAGGCACTGACCAACCATTCACAACACTGGCAATCAGAATCTGCTTTTTGTACAGGTAACATCTAAAGAGTTGCCAAGTCATTTTGATTAATATTACCCTGAATCAAAAGCATTCAAAAAAACCACTAGCTCCAATTTTGTTTCAGCCTACAGCAGGCTACCTAAGTGACAGAAATACAACAGCTACATAAAACAGATAAAACAGACAGAACACTTGGAATACCTTCTAAGCCTTCATTCCAAAAGCACTTCTTATAAACTGCTCCCACTTTATTGCCCACTGAGTCAATTCACTTCCAACCAAGATTATTTTTTACAAAAACTATTCCGTTCAGTAATGTCAATTCCACCAGAAATGGACTTCAATATTGATACAAAGATGACTGCTAATGCAATAATCTCCCATTTTCATTTTAATTTATAACAAAGCAGTCTAAAATGTACTAAAGGCAAAAGACATACCAGAAGATTATTTTGTCAAATTGCTTTGCCATGCATTTCATGTAAAGAAAGTGCCTCCTTAATAGCTTTATGTGTTTAAATTCAATTTAATTTAAATCAAATTTTAAAAATAACTATGATGATGATATAAGAATTGGTGGTCTTGTTGGAGACTCAATAATTGGAGACACAGCTTGGACTATACAGGTGTGTAGAAAACAAGGCAAATGTGAGTTATGAATAATAATGCCTTCCCTGAAAACTCAGCACTCAATGATTCTGCCAGACAAGTGCCTTAAGTACTTCTGGCACCTTTGAATGGCTCTGGATGAATTTTCTTTCCATGACTTTGTCTAGCCATGTTTCAAGAGGCTGGTTTCAAAAGGAGCAACACCTAAGGTAAACAATTTACTCCTTTTCTTTTTCTCACAATACCAAGTAATTTTTTTAAGCCACAGAAAGCATACTAAGAGCACTGAAAGAGGTATTTCCATCTTTTTAAGTTACCCTGAAGTCTCCATGCAAGCTCCAGGGAAGTTTACAGCTGGAGAATTTGTTTTCAAGAAGCTAAAGGTTAGTGCTCTGTCAGATGTACTTGTAGAATACACACAACTTGAAGTGTTGTGATAACACTGAGTATTTTCTGCAATACAAATTTGAAAATGTTTTTAACTCTGAATAAGCCTTTCCATAATAATTATATATTCTCATGGGAATAATAAAAAGTTACAAATACAAGATAACAATGTTGTAAGTGATTACTAACAACACTTCCATCAGACAAGAAATAAACTGTATGCTGTTATTCACACAACTTCTAATCAAAGACAAGAATCTCTTGAAAACTGCCAAAAAGAAAACACTCTTGCTGGTGAAGTACGAAACAAAGAAATACAACATAACTCTTTAAAATGCAAAAGAGCTGAGAGATGAAGATTTTCTATTCATTATATATGACAACATATGATTTTTCAAGCACAACAAAGCCCTCAAAAGAGACATATCACACCAGCTTGGGAAAGGCTGTGGAGTGTGCAGTGATTTTGGCAATTTTCTTCACCCCTTCAATCAGCATACCCTCAGCACTTCTGCATCACAACAGGCAACTGGGGCTAAAATACCAAGACTGACAAGAGAGCTAACTGCTATGTACCACAGCATGGAGAAAAGGGAGGCAACAGAACAACTTCTTGAAAACGTAAATAAAATTTTGAAATAGTAATTGTCCTTTGAACAGGATGAAGACTCATTACAGTCAGCTCTGTCTGACCCAAAGAAAATGGTTCAACCTAGTATTTGGAAGCAAAGATCCACCACAAAATTTAATTTACAACTGCTAAATTGGCTAAATTGTTAAACACTTTTACCAGATTCACGTCAAAGAAATATTTTTCTTGCTTTTCAGAACACTTAAGGCTATTAACTTCTCTTTTGCATATTTCCTAGTTCTGCATCAGGTAAGGTAAAAGACATTTTGGTCAAACCTGTATATCCAACTTGCTTCAGCTGCTGACAGCACACAAACATAGGACTTCCAACAATTTTTGAAAGAAAATCTACTTTGATCCAACATTACCTTGAGCAGAACATCCCAACTAGGCTTAAATCCATCACCAAGAATGTAATTTACACAGAGAGGTCTCTCACACAAGATACAGATTGGATATTTGCTAGAGCATCCACATGCAAGGGTTACTCATTTATTCCAATATTAATTACTTTCATTCCTTTAAGTAGTTAGTAGCAGTATTTTTAATAGTATACAATAAAACCTGGCAAAGAGCAAACAAGAAGTTAAGTCTAGAACAGGATGTTCACACTTCTGATTTGAAAATGAAACATTGATAGGAAGCTCTTTTAACTCCACACTGCAATAATTTGGACACAAAGAGTTTAAAGACAAGTTTCTTCAATTGACTGAATTTCTTTCAGTATTTTATTATGAGAAAAATGGGTTATAGAGTATGGGTAAATGACTCCTATCATACTCCATTATCATTTGCTAATAAGTTTTGTCAAGCTTTCATCAATAAGGCTAAAACTTATCTTGTGTACTGTCTGTATAAGGTTAAGGAAATATTCTGAAGAACAACAGCAAATCAACAAAATGAGACATAGATGTTTAAGAAGTAGTGAAAGGGAAAAATTTCTGTGAAATCATTTGGGTGTTATTCAAAAAGAAAGATTATTTTAAAAAAACTCAGCTTGTAATTGAAATGCTTGAAATCATTAAGATATTAAATGGGACCTTTCACAGAAGATCACTTGGATGTCAGGAATTTGCCTATGAGAACTCATGCAAACATAATAAAGTTTGAAAAATCAGAGCTGATAGATGTGAACAGTCCCTTAAGGCATCTAGAATTTAGTAGCATCTTTAATTTTCAATTATAGAAAAGATATATTAAAACAAAATACCCATGAGTATACTCTGGCTTGACAGGGTTTTTTTGGGGGTTTTTTTGGTGGCTGTCACATCAGCTCCCCCTGCAGAGCTGTTGATGCAGCATCACCACCACCAGAGAAACACACAGGACCAACACAACCACACAGGCACAGCACTCCACCTCTCAAAGGTTTCTCACCCTACTGAGAGGAGAGGGGAATGCCATCATATAATTCCTCTTCACATCTTTTTTACTGTAATTGCAGCTCCCAAACTTACAGAGGCCAAAGCACATTCACATATTGTGCTCATGACTTTCTACCAGCTGGCTGCTGAAAGAAGTGCTCTGACTAGGGACGAAAACTGGACAAAGGAAGTTTGCTTAAATATAAAATTAACAAGAAACTTTATTAAGGTTTTTAAGATTTTATGTCTGCCAAAAAGTTTTCTTGTACACACCTAAATCTGAGTGCATCCATACTTCAGGAACATCTTCTACGATTTTCAAAGAACCCTTTTCCTAGTCATTGATTAGGAAAGATCCACCCTAGAGATAAATCACTTGAACTAGGCCAGAGATCCTCAATGTGGAATATGGTGCCTTTTATTTCTCTTGTCTTCCTGTTCCTAAGTTCTTTTCTTTGCCCACCTTTTCTTCTTTTACATCTGTCTGTGACTTAATTGGAGTAAAAGACTAAATCTTCTCCTGTGGATCTGCAACTACAGAGGCAATCAGAAACAGCATCTTAAAAAGACAGATGCTGTGATAAGTTTGGCAGTTCTCCAAGTGGCTAATAAAACACTTTTCTATGCCAACCTAAGCCAGAAGCTGTGAAGTAAGGGGTCAAACAGTAAAACACAGGATCTTTTCTTTTTAATCTTCCAATTGGATTGTAAGCAGCCCTGCAGCGAAGGACTGGGGGATATTGGTAGATGAAAAACTGGACAAGTGCCAGCACTGTGCATTTACAGCCCAGAAAGGCAGTTGTCTCTTGGCCTGCATACAAAGAAACCTGCCCAACAGGCCAAGGGAAGTGACTCTCTTCCTTGTGAGACCCCACCTGGGTACTGCATCCAGCGCTGGGGCCCGCAACAAAAAGACATGGACCTGTTGGAGTGACTCCAGAGGAGGGCCACAAAAGTGGTCAGAGGGCTGGAGCACCTCTTCTGTGAGGAAAGGCCAAGAGAACTGGGGTTGTTCAGCCTGCAGAAGAGAAGGCTCCAGGGAGACCTTATTGCAGGCTTTCAAACTTTAACAGGGGCTTGTAAGAAAGGTGGAGAGAGCCTTTTAACCAGCAGTAGTGATGCAGTAGCAACAGAACAGGAGGTAATAGTTTTAAACGCAAAGAGGGTAAATTCAGATTGGATTTGAAGTAATGAGGGTGGTGAGACACCACAGGTGCCACAAGGGGACAGGCTGCCCACAGAGGTGGAAGACCCATCCCTTGAAACATTCAGGGTCAGGTTGGATGGGACTCATCTACCAAAAGGTGACCCTGTCCATGGCAGAGGCTTGGACTAGGTGATCTCTCAAATTCCATTCTAACCCAAAACATTTCATGGTTCTGTTATTCTATATTCTTACACTTGCCAGATCATCTCTTGACCTTAAACGGGTGTTGAATTTTTTTTATGAGGAACACAAACATTGTGGCAATGAGAACCACAGAAAAATCCACACAGAAATTAATAGCCTCCAGTAAACAGAGCCTGGTGCTCAAAATGAACAACCAGGCTAAGATAAAATATTGATTAATGTCTTAGGAAGTGAGTATCATCTATCCTCTTCACAGAATGAGGCAGGACTGTGGGGGGGAGGAGTGTTGAGGGGGCCCAGAGAAAGGTACAAGTGATTATGCAGCCAGAGATTGCATCATACTGCCCATGCACAAGGGGACAAAAGGGTAAATTAAAAACATACCACCTAAATTATGGTATTTCTTACGCATGATGTCAATTTCAAAAATGTTTAGAATTAGCACTGCTGTCTTTCTATCATCAAAGCAGATTAATATTGAATTTAGAAACATCTTGAATCGTCTCATCTAATTCATTATATTACTATTCAAGTAGGTAGAAGACATCAAAATACTGATCATTGTATTATTCCACTTTACTTTTATCAACATTTTATTCTTTCATCTAAAAAATCCTCAAATGTTACCTATAAAAAAAACAGCATTTTATTAAGAGCTCCTGTTAGAACGCATTAGGCTTCAATTAATTTGTATATGCAAACATTCACACTACCGTAACAATCCAGCATTAGAGGAAAACAAGCATTTTGCCTGAGGAACATTTATGTACTTACAGATGTGTACAAAACTAAACTCAATGTGCCTGTGTTTCTCCACAGAGACAGATGCAGCCTCCACTGGTAAGGCACTTAGGTTATAAACAGAGAAACTGATTTCAAAATGTTGAAACACAGTACTGCTTCTTAGGCAGTTTCTTTCCTTCTGAATATATTTCAACTTCTCCAAAATACATCAAAAGGCATTTAAGTTATTAACATTAAAAAAAAAAACAAAAGTTAACTATAGATGCCACAAAAGACATGGAATTCTCAATTCCATATCTGTAGTTAAATCACACATCTTGGATGTGTAATGTGACCTTGAAATCATGATGCATCAGTAATATACACCTTGTATAAATAAAATTGAATACAGTCCTAGAAAATCCACCAAGTTGAACTTTTGAGGATGGAACAGAAGAACAATCATTTCTCTGCCTATACATATACTACTATTAATATTTAAGACCACTTGAAAAGTCTAACTGGGCATGCAAAGTCATTTTTACTCAATCCAGTGGTTCTTAGAAGACATTCAGGGTCAAATAAGATACAGTAGTTTAAATGCAGGCAACCAGCTCTGTTTCATGCATCCTAAGGTAACATCCTCCTCTTCCTCAGTCTCCAGGTTCTGCTTGGAAATACAGCAAGCCTAGACAAATCTGCATCTCCATCTCACCACCAGCCAGTTGTAAGTGTCTACTGTACCCTAAGGGAATTAGAACTATCAGCTGGTGAACTAGGGGAACATCTAAAATAAAAAGCCTCTCCACAACATTTATACAGCCAATGCTTGCCTTCAGCTCTGAAAATGCAATCCCTCCTTGAAGTTTGGCACCCACAATCCTTAGTCAATTTGAAAGAATGTTAGTTTGAAAAAGTAACTCCAGTATTATCCTCACTTATTCTTCCATGTATGTGTTTTAGATTTCATACAGCCAGTTTTTCTTCCTTGCTTGGTGCTTCCATTATTTATTCCCTTCCCTTAAGTGATTGACTCTCTTCTGCTGTCCTCTCTCAATCCTTCAACTGCCTTTATACTTATAAAAAGTTATGCATAACAGACCATTATCAGTGAGCAAATATACCTGAATCATTCCACATACAAAATACATAACACTTTTTAAACCTATGCATTCAAACCATAATTGCCACTTACAGTCATCAAAGCACATATATATTGGAAAGTTGGCTTTCTTAGTAATGCAAAACAATGAAAAAAAAGTAACTTTTTAAAAGGTTAAATGTTACAGTAACTGTGAAAATTAGTACTGATTTTAGGGGCAATGGCTATTCACTCTTACTTCTAATCTTCAACAAAATAATCTTCCTGACCTTTAAAGCAAATCTGAAGATGTTTGTTCATTTCCATAAACATTTGTACTGAAAATTATTAGCTCTTGAAATTACAGTGCTATTCTTTGTGGCCAAAAAAATAGATTACCATGAACATTAGTTTCACTCTGCATTAAAAAAAAAAAAAACAAACAAAAAACCCCAAACAAACTACTCTTCCACATTTTGCTTTTTATAATCCTTAAAATTTCAGAAAAGCTATCTCATTAGCTAGTAGCTCAACAGTGATTTATTTCCTTCTGTATTCCATAAATAATGTCCAGCCACCGAGAACAGAAAAAAGTGATCTGACAGCTAGTTTAAAAAATAGATCAAACACATTTTATACTATTATCTATAAGAAAATAATTACTGCTATTATAAATCAACTAGATCTTTGAGTAGTAGCAAACTTTCCTCTGAAAAATTACTGATTCAATAAAAGCAGATTTGTAGAAGGACACAACACTTCACGTGGATTTCCAGCTTTCTCATTCTAGCAGAATACTGTTCCATGTTTTACAATTATTGCATTAAAAAAAAAATCAACCTGGAGTATTATAGTAAATATTGAAAAAAAACTATCTGAAATCTGTAGCACTCAAACAAAATACCATTATTCTTGCTTTCCAGTGAAATAAAAGATGGACTAAGCTCCCTTCTGTTCACCATGCTTGTCACTTATGGAACCTACTATATTGGGGGAGGGCAGAAGATTTTGATGTCAATATTTAAAAAACCATAATTCTGGGTAGATTGAAGCACTCATAATTTCAGATAAGAAAGAATTTTAATAGATTTCAAATAGTGGCATTGAGGCCATAAGTACCTCATATGTCAAACTCTTATTTGACAAAGATTATTTTGTGTTTATATCACCTGAAAGTCTGAGAAATCTGAGCTACTACCTATTTTAGTGAAATGCTGAAAGCAGTCTAACACTGCCAGTTGCCACTTAGAAACTCAACAAAACATCTTAAAAGATAGATTTTTGTAAATCTGTAATTTCAACACTGCCTTAAAAACTGTAAATATCAAATTAGCTGGTCATTTTAGATCCTACTTGAAAGGATAAAGTTCTGAAAGAGTTATCAAATAATCTGAAGTCTGTGGTTCTGTGATATCTCTGAAGTAGTTAGCAGAGTTTTTTAAGAAGGAAGGGAAAAACAGATCTTGTCTTAAAAGCAAGCAAGTAATTTTGATTAATTGGCAGATTATTTCTGGATCACTCAATGAAGATTTCTACTAGAAAGTGAGTATAGCTCATACTGTATTAAGGAAACCTCCACATTTCTTTATTTGAGGAGAGTTTTCTTTCACTGGTATCACTTGTGGAGATCTCAGGGTGGCCTCTGAATCTTCATAGCACAAACTCTAAGTTTAGTTAGTGGGATTGGTTCCAGATGAGTCAAGCAGTCTGAAATTGTGAGATCAGTGGAACCAAGCAATAATCTATTTAAGACTGCTCAGTGAGCTGACCTCCCCATTTATTATTATTTCTCAACAGCAGCACTAGAATATGGGAAGCTATAGAAAAGCACTCATTCCATCTTCTGAAACAAGGATGCTGCTGACATAATGACTTTAAATCTTATCCAACTATGGATATTAGCATTCTCTGCTACTGTAAGTATCTAAAACAAACAAACCAATAAAACCACTCTCTTTGAAGGAAACCATTTTTCTCCTTCCCTTTCATCCAACAGCTAGAAGATGCAAATTCAGGATATATTATTTGATAGGACTGCCCAACATATGTGACTGAATTGCCAAAGCATGCACCAGGGACACTTATGCAATTGTAAATAAAACTCTGTGTGCGCTGGGGGAACAGTTAGCCTACAGGCTAGGCAATAACAAAGAGACACATCTAGCATTTCCTAAATTAGAACAGATGAACTTCAGAGTTTCATTTACTGACTTGCATAAACATAAAAGGCTCTTAAATCCATATAAATCAGAATTTTTGTTTTTCTCAACTTGTCAGCATTGAACTGAACAGTAAACAACTGTGTTAAAATAGTTATGCTAAAATACCTTGGTAATTGCAGTCTTCTTTCCACCAAGATGATATGCCTAGGTGTGTCTTCAAAAATGAACATTCAATAACCTACAGCAAGGCTAATCTGAAAGAATAAAATAATTTTCAAGTTTAAACAAAATGAAGTCTCAAGTCCCATAATAAAGTGTGCTTGTAGGTTTTGCGTAAGTTGAGTATGATGTAATTAAGTTTACACTCACTAAGCTTATCAGTTAATTGCACATTTTATTAATTCCTCAAGAAATTTAAGAGAAAAGTGGTTGTTGAAGAAGCATTAGACATTCATACCACCGGCTGCAGGTACAAAATTTGCTTCTATTAATGTCAAATAAAAAAGTTTTATAGGGTCATTATGCCATCGTTATTTACATCCAAAGCAGTCATTAATGACGGTGGTACATACACTGCAGTGGAGAAAAGGAAATAAAGCAAGGGATTCCTCACCTGAGGAAGCACAAGGGATCCCTGTACTATCACTGCAGCTCTGGAGCTGCTTTTTCACCTGCCCCTCTTTTGCTGTTCTCCCCACAGGCACTTCAGCTTGAGAGGCATGCAGTACCAAAAACAATTTGAACAACACTATTAAATCCTGTGTCTACAGAGGGGGAGTAGAGAAGTACCTTGGCCCTTTCTCCCCACTCCCTTCTCTCTACACTCAGTAGCCAGTCACTGCTAAGTAAGAAAATAATAATCTACTCTGATTTCAATAGGTCCAATATCAGTCTTGACCTACTTTCAACAGAAAAAAGTTGAATGAGGTGCCATTAGCTGAAAATTTCTTCCTACATACTTCCAAAATATTAAGGACACTTTTTTGTAACAAGCTCTTTTCCACAATTCACTTCTTACCTCTTCTCTCTAAAATACATCCACACATATATACAGGAACGACATAAGGGGTGCAAAGGAATATGAGCTGACGTAATTGGAATAAAAATGCTCCATGATTGGTCTGATCAAAGTTACAAGAAAACAAAGATCATTTAGTAGCTGTAAAAAATGTGAAGTCCCTGTCATTGGGGGAATATTTTTCAGTGTGTAACTGATAAAGATGGTCGAGTACAAGCCTTTGTGGCAAGCATGCAGGAAAACAGAAGCATAGCAAACCCACACTTAATATTATCCTAAAAAGATACAAATTCATGTTTATCCTTTACAGAATTTGATGTTTTCACTATTTCATAAGGTTACAGTTTACAGTACACCGTAAAATTCCCTGCAATTCATAAAATTCCATGTGAGAAAGACTAAATCCACAGTTTTCAGGAATGAGATGGTAAAGAAAGAAAATGTCTTCTCTAAACACTGAGCACTCAGCCATTAAAAATATAGTAAAGAAGCACACATGTGACAGATAGGGACAGATGGCAAGTAGGGAAGCTACAGGGCAGCTAAGACTGACAGTGTTCTTGACAGCTTCAGAAAGCAGAACCACAGTCAAGCATCAAAAGGTGACTGAGCAAGGATATTTTCTCGGGGACTCTGAGGAAAAATCTCAATATGGAAAATGCAGATTGTCTCAAGCTGAGCAACCACTGTGAGGGAAGAATGAACAGGGTTTGAAAGAAGGACTAAGGAAAAGCCAGCACACTTGAATGATGTGAAGCAAGTAGTAATCTGTTTTCCAGCCTTGTAACTGACTCTCCTTCACTCGGAGGTTTTCCTAGGTTTATCTGGTCTGGTTTGCTGTATTTGTTTCAATAAAGTCTTTAGACTCAGGGATTGGAAAGTTCAGTCCCTATGCTTGATATAAAAACAGGTAAGTGGATGCATACAGGAAGTAATTCCAACTAAATGCTCTGTCTGATTCAGGGTCCTAAGTTGTTTTTCTGAAGAAAAAAAAAAAAATTCATCATTTTTTAAAAAGCCTTGTAGTTGAAGATTTAAAATTACATTTTCAAGAGCCAGTGTGGTTTATCTTAAAAATGCCAAATGAAGGTAAAGGATTTCTTTGCTTTATACATATTTAAGAACTCACAGGTAGTATTTCTAAGCACTGCTACCATATGTACCTGTGCTAACAGCTGTACCACTAAATAAAAAGCTGTCAGAATTTGCAGATTCAGAACTTCAGCTGAAAGGGATTTACCATAGCAGATGTATCTAAGCACATCTTTTTATGCGCAAGTACTTTTCATACCGACATCTCATCAAGCCAAAAATGCCTTTTCATTATGGAAAGGATTAAAAGGTGCATATACATGCAGCTCACAGAAACTTCACACAAAGTTTACTGTACTCCATGATGATTATTTTGATTCAATGGATTTATAATCCATCTACTGCAGTGCAAGTGTCTGCCTGAGTCTGAGTCGAGTGCTATATGGGCAATTACGACCAAGAAATTTGAAACTGATATGACAAACCAAGATGTAAAGGCATGAAAAAATTGGGGCATGCAGAAACTTCTTGTCTCCTTATCTTAAGAGTTTGCATTTTATACAGAAATGTTACCAAGATTTCACTTCTATTATTTATAAACAGTTTCTCTATCAAGGATTCTCAAAATGAGCAGTGCACAAGGAGTCCCTTAGTGCACAAGTTTTGGACAGGCAACTGCTAGGAGTTCAAGGATTTGAGTTATTTCCAAAACCAGGAAAACTATACTAGGCTCACCTATTGTGAGTTTTAAAAGGTGGGAAGAGTAATTCCAACAGTCTCCAGTACACTTCACTGCCAAAATACAGGCATCCTTCTGTTTTCTCCTCTCCACTCACATTCTGAAAGGCTCCAGTCTCACAGAAATACCCACAGCCTTATTTACATTTGCTCTGCTTCCACCACTGCAATCCACCTAAGGTTACAACACAGCACTTCATGTCCTTTTTATTCCCCCCAACCAGTCCTCCCTCACACATGCCTAAAAAAAAAGATGCCTCCTCTATGCCTTCCAAATCTTTTAAATCCCATGTCAAATTCAGAATTCCTGTCTTGAGGTTTCACATATTTCTAACCATGCCATTATCCTTAATTTTTTCTCCCGACTTTTCCTGAAGGAGGTGTGTCTGATGATCAACTTCTTCAATTGAATTTGGCATCTTTTTCTGCATCTTCCAAGCCATAAGAAATGAATAAGCCAATGAACAAATCAATGATGCACCACCCAGGGTACAATTTTCAAAGACTGAATTTCACTTAGATTTTGGACTATGAAGTCTAACATCCTGGTTTCAATGTACAATACAAACACTTATAGCTTCATTGCCAGCAATAGCAAAACTAAAAAAAACAAACAAAAGAAAAAAAAAACAAAAACCAAACAAAACCAAACAAAAAAAAAAAAGAAAAAGAAGAGTTAAAGTGAGAGCAGTAGGAAAAACAACACTCAGCTCAGATATGAAACTTTTTTTATACAAGCAGCCTAAGCTCCACACTGAAAAGCTCCAGATGAGAGCCTTGGCTTACCAACAATACTGCACAAGCAGAGATAAAACTAGTTAGCTTACAGCAGGAATTCTGCACAAGTTTCAGTTCCATCTTTGCAACACAGTGTCTTAAAGCATGAACAGTGATTGAGAGTATTTCATTGTTGGAGAAGTGAGTAGGCCATTAATCAGTTCTGAATAAAACAGGAAAAAAAAGGCTAAGCCTGCTCTAACAGCTTTTCAGCAACAAGATACTGTTCCTGAACTTACCACTTAAAAGATTCTTTTTCTCACAATGGCATTTCAGATCTAGAAGACTAATCTTAAGTGTTGCAAAAAAAAAAAAAAAAAAGTGTATCAGAAGATCTAAGAATAAATTTTTAGTTCTTCATTTGGAATCTTGTTTTAAGATTGTGACCAGAAAAAGGTTTGAGAGCAGAAAAAAATCACGGAGATAAATATGGTTACCATTTTTATCTGAAGCATACTACAACCACTCAACTTCCCTTGCAGACATGTTTTTTGGCCCTTTTCTAGATCCTACAACATTATTCATGCATGATTTTCTATTTCAAAAGCCATGTGGGCATCCCACTGTGCTGTAGTAGGCAATTACCTGCTAATTCTACTTCCTGTAATAATTTCTCCTAGTTTTCCCATTGTAGATGCTGTGCTTATTGTTAAGCAGTAGGAATCTTTAAAAATTACTTTCAAATTGCTCAAATGCCGAGTTTTAAGCAGAGGGTCACATCTATATTTACTAGTTTTGTTGCTTAATTCCCGAGCTCTTTTTAATATCAACTAGTTCTGGAAACTGGCACTTTTAAATACCATCTGGTTTATGTCTTTTTTTTCATCCCTCCTTTTTCTTTTTAAGCTTGGTCCATAATTGCTTCTACCAACATTTCAATTTGAAGAGATCCTTTAATACATCCTCCATAATGAAAGGTTCCAGTTGAAAACTTCTTTAAGCTCAAAAATGAACTTGGATACAAGAGGTAAGACAACAGTTTCTTTTTGATAGAGCTTTATTTCTAGAGGATAGAAGGAGAGATCATCTATTAGCCCTGTGCACTCTCCAGTGGGCTTCTTGTTCACAGTGTGCTTCAAAAAGATTAATTTTATACCTCCTGCAAATTGTTCCTCAAACACCTTTCTTAGCTGAATGTATGCATTCTTACCTTATACTGCCAGAAATTTATGAAGCTTTGTATTTTGCTCTTGCAGACAAAACTCAACTTGTAAAAAATGGTGAAAATTGCTTTGTGTAACCACCTTTTACCCTGCTGTTTAACTATGTCATGCCAGCTGCTTTTTGGAATTACTGCCTTTGATAGGTGCACGCATTTCCTCCAACACTTCACATGGCATCGTCAAGTAGTTTCCACGCCACTTACAAGGATTTTAATTTTATAAATAGTTTTTAATATGTTTTTTAATTTCAAGTAATTTTCTTTAAAAAACAAAACCCATGAAGCAGGGGATTTTCAAAGATGGAGGTAGATGGTCCTGCAAGAAATGTAAATACATTTTACAAAATGACAGTAACACTTTGAACCAGATCCTGCACACAATGGTCAGAAGCACATACAAAACTGCTTCTCCCTCTTCTGGTTTGCAGACTAACTGCTCCATGAAACATCCACTAACTGTCTAGCAATTTAGTCTCCACATCAATCATTGCCTCAGCCACTGCTGCTGCTGCCATGCAGGCACCAGGCTGACCAGGGAGCAATACAACTAGGGGGTTAGGAGAGAATGAAAGGGCTCCAAAGAGAAAGAAGGGGAAGAGAACATCATAAAGTCAGCTTGTGTACATTTACACACCACATTGCTCATGGGGCTTCAGGACTTGGAATGATATGTTTATGATTTTTCAAGAGCTTCTATTTCTCTTAATTGCTAATCCATGATTATAGAGAAAAGAAATAAGAATTCAAATAGTAGATGTGAATTCCAGAAGCAGAAGGCAAACAAATCTCTATTAAAAGACAATGAGAAAGCATATGCTAACTGCTTAAAATTAACTCTCAAAAATTTGAAACAAAGATTTGACTACTGAGATTGAACAAGCCACTGCAGAGCCAATACACCTGCTGAAAACTGGCTCGATAGAACTGTGTGCAATCCTGTATCTTGTTGCAAACATGTTCTACTTGGATTTCCTTGCATATTGCTTCTCTCATGAAATCCCTTTTTGCTCCCTTTTTAAGGCAGTGGTGTCTCCCCCTCCACTTGTACCTAAGTTCTCCTCTTTACTTCATACATTTCCAGTCCCATCAAACCATCACCTTTTCTCCCCAGGTTAGAGAAGCATTAACATCCTTTGCCTCTGGGGCAGGGGGACAAAGCCAGGGTCTATCTGCCTTCCTTCACCTGCTGGGAAGGACTCCCTGCTCCTGCCCCAGGATGAAACTGGGGTCTTGCACTGCAGAGCTGGGTTTCACTACTGCCATTGGATAGTTAATGGTAATACACAGTATTTTTCTGCCAACACTGTCAAACACTAACCTTAAATTCCTTTTTCTCCAAGTCATTGCAAAAGTAAAAGACTGAGGTGTGTGCTATTGAGACAACTTGCAATTATTCAATGCTTCATCCTAGGACAAATTGAACACTAATCAAAAGGCAGCAATTATAAAAGCCCTCTGAGCAGCAGCTTAAGAGAAAAGACAAAAACACAGAGTTAGACAAAAATGCATCTTTTCAATCCCCTGGCTTTTCAGGTAGGGGGGAAAGACAGTTATTTTCCTTATCTGTTTCTGCGTACTGCTAGGAACAAAGAGAACAATAAAAGGAAGAATTTAGGATAGACTGAACTGGTCGGTTCTGGTAGCTCTTGCAAAGCCAAACAGCTAAAAGCCCCTTTGAACTTTGACAGGGCAGACAAGCTCAAGGGGGGATTCAAGCCTGCAGCTCGCTGAACACGCTGAGCAGAGAGGAGCACTGCTCCAACCAGCTCATTCTGTATGCAAAGCAAGCAGGTACAATGCAAAGGGGCTGTGAGTCACACAAGAAAAACACATAAAACAAAGGAAAAGAGCTGGCAAGATAGAAAGGACAGCAATGTGGGAGAGTGGGCAACACCAGGCTGCCAAGAAGGTAAATCAGAAGTGTAGAACATGACCTGAATAATACAAGAAGTAGTAGGTATCTTTAGAGAAAAGAAAAAACAAAAAGATAAAAATAGAAAAGTAATTGTGAAAAAAAATCTTTCATATTCTTCATGTGCTTTTAAGCTCTTCTGTTATCTACATATATATATACAATACAAAGTGAAAATCCTTAATCCTTTAGGCATACAGTATAAATTTACCTCCTGAAAGGATACAGAACTTGCAATTCTATTAAAGTATCAATGCAACTCCAATGACCTTGTCACTATGAAGACTTCTCAATGCACCTGTTTTTGTCTTTTGTTTGGGTTTATGCTTAATATTTTCATTGAAACTAGCTGACAATGTTCTAGAATACAAGTAGTACAAAACAAGTATGATAAACTTCCAGCATTCCCACTGCTCTCCTAATCAAAGCCACAGTTTTGTGCAGCCACACTTAAGCTTCCCAGTCAACCTGTAAGTCAGATGCAGTCCATCAGTTTTCCTATTACTGTATTGCAAGGCCCAGCAGCCATTTAGATGGCTTGTACTGACCCATGTCACAGTGGGATTCTTTATCCCATTCTCAGGTATCTGGCAATTTAATCAAAATGAAAAAAGGTATAGCCTGAAAAAAAATAATCTGCACGAGTCAGAGGCAGTGCTTCAAAACGCAACATATATTTATATAGTCCTGGAGAGCAAAACAAAGACTTTGCTGAAGAAAGAAAATGTTAAAGAGGGCCTGAGCTGTTTAGGAAAAGTAATTTCAGTTACGCCTTTCATTTAGGCAGCTAAATTCTCTGTTTGAAGGAAATAATTTCAATGGGTGTTTTCAGGCTTTAAAAGCCTGACAAAAAGGCATGACCACTTTAACACAGTTGAAGCTTGTGATACAAGTCCGTCTTGAAAACAGGGACTTTAAACCTTTACTTCAAAGAAGTAAAGTGTTAAGCAGTAAAAAATAAAGATGTGCACACAAACTAATTATTTGAGATCACATCTTCTGAATGTTTTCTGCTTGGCACTTTAAAGCTTTTATAATCCACTTTAAATAAATGTAAAGTTCTTTGCCTGTGTATTTGCCGCTTTTTTTTTTCTGGTTTCTGTATTTGCCTACAAAAGCTTTGAAACTTGCAAAATAAAATCTTAAATATATTGAAAGTTCAATCCAATAACTCAGGGGAAAAAAAGGCAAAACAGTAACGTTCTTTCATTACAAACTCTTGGTAGTTATCTCATGTCAATACATGGTAAAGTTTTACACTATCATTTAACTGTGAACAGTTTTATAACATTAGCACTGTAGATAGAAGTTAGAACTCCAAAGAATACAATCTGCAATATGAATATGGAAATACAAAAATGTTATCTTCATGGATAAAAATAATTCAAATAGAAATTGTTGACTCAGCATACCCTGAAACAAAAAAATTAAAAAAAACAAATATGTGACTTCTTCTTACTTATTGAACTGCTACTCAAGTTCTAATTTACCTACTAAAATCCATTTAATAAGAAAAATGTACCCTCCCAGGCACCAAAGAAACATACCATCCCATTCTTACAAGAAATGTACAAAGGAACATATCTTTTGTAATATATGCACAATGCCAACTTTACACTGGATGTCATGGAAGCATCACAGACCAATTAAAAAGTTATTGCTGTAATAAGTTGTTTCTTCCAACAAACTAATGTAATGTCTACAGTGAAAAAAATTAGTTGCATATATCCTTCATTTATTTAATATATACAGCTTCTGAGCCTTTTCCAGGAATTCTCAAATTGAGGAACAAGGACCAGTTAAAATACTTCAACATCTTCTCATGTTACAGCATCTTCTCCATTGTAATCTTTCTTTCCAATTCTCATAAATAAAAACCAAACTGTACACTTATCTTCAAGAAAGATTCAAGGAGCTACAGGCTGGTGAGTCTCACCTCTACCCCTGGAAATGTGATTGAGCAAACTTGTCTGGAGCAGAGGATCTTGTTTGCATTGACATCAGCAGGATTTTCCCATGGTCTCCCACGGTGTTATTTCAGTGCTATATGGGCACTATAATGAGATGTGGGTACTATACAAAATCCAACTGGTGCCTGGTAATTTGTGATGTCACTCAAGAACTGGCAGTGATGCCAATGCTGTTTAAAACTCTCTATTAATGACCTGGATGGTGGGACAGAGTCTGATGTCAGCAGGTTCAGGGGTAACCCTACACTGAAGAAAGAGATTAACACTCCAGAGAGCGATGCTTCTATCTCAAGCAACTTCAAGAGGCAAGAGAATGGTGTTGATGGGAAACTCACGAAGATCAGCCATGGTAAATGATTTACTGTGAGAGTGGTGGGACTGAGAAGCTGTGGACTATCTCTGAAAGTGTTCATGGCCAGGTTGGACAGGGCTTTGAACAACCTGCACTAGTGGAAGGTGTCCTGGCCAATGGCAAGCAGATTGGAGCTAGATGATCTTTGATATCCCTTCCAATCCAAAACATTGTATGATTCCATGATTCTAAGTAAAAGAATCATGCTCCTGAGGTGAAGTAACACACAAGATAGGCTGGGCATTCAGGGGACACAGCTTTGCAGAAATAGATCTGGGGCTCTTGGTGGACACTGCTGAATAACAGCCACCAGAATGCACACTTGGAAAGTGAAGCAGGCTAACCAATCTCTGCTGGCAGGGGCTACAAAGCAGGCTGGGGGAAGTGACTTGCCCTCACTCCACCTTTCAGCACGGGCCAGACAGCTGGATTGATGTGTCTGCTCACCAATAAAAGGCAGATGGTGGTACAGTGGGAACTGTCAGCAGAGGGCCACCAAAGACAATCAAGGGGCTGGGACACATGACATAAAGAGTGGCCAAGTGAGGCTTGTTCAGTCTGGGGACAAGGCAGCAATCAGGCAGACCTCGTTACTCTATTCAATTTTCATGTGGGAGTAAATAGAAAAGTCATCACCTAACTCTTTTTGGATGCACAGAGCAGCAGGACAGGAAAAAACTAACACAATTTGGAAAACGGAGAATTTCTGCTAGCTGAGGAAAAAAAGCTCCTTTTTCCAGAGGGTGGCCAAACACTGCAAGAAGCTGCTCAGAGACCCTTATGGATCCCTTATCCAGGGATAATGGCACCATTATCCCTGGAATTACTCAAAATTTCTGGGCATAGCCTAGAACAACCTGCTCTAGTTAGACTGTGTTTAAGCAGGAGTTTGAGCTACATGACTGCCAGAGGTCCCTTCCTACATAATTCCATAATAAATCCAAATGACTTGTAGTAGAAAACAACATAAAATATTTCATTAAGTTATTCTTCTCATCTGAACCTTGTTAAGTCAGCAACAGAAATGGCATAGCTTTAGCCTGACAAAGGCATTTCTGGCATGGAAAAAAAAGTTTTGCAGTTATAGAAGTTATTAATCACTCACACTGGGAACTTCTTGGATAATAATGGTCCTACTCCTATCACTAAAAATTAAAGTCTAGTTAAAGGATGAAAACAACACCTGACAACTCTGCTATTAGGGATTTACACTGCCTGAGCTGAAGATGCTTAATTTACTATTTGGCTCTCTTATTACAACACTCATCTAACTCAAGAAAACCTACAGCAGAAAAATACAATACCTGTGTAGAACAGGAGCTTAAACTACATAGTACTTGAAGTTTTTCATTACCTCTGTATCTTTCTCTTCCAGCAAGCATAAAAGGAACTTACGGAGAGCTTTAAACCCTAAACCATTTGTATTGGAAAAAAAACAACAAACTTTCAAATTGCATCATTTTGATCCTTCCTTGAGCTCACAAGTCTGCAGTTATTTCTGCTCCCTGCTCTCTCCTGCTCTGTTCCAGACTTCACTCTCACTTGAGGCTCACAGCTTATACCTACACTGCTTCTCCTCTTTCTCCTCTTCCTTAGAGGAGCTCCTCAAGCAAACACCATCAGTTGCTATTCCTCCTATCCCCACGTTCTCAGACAGAGCCTGTGTGCAGACACATGGAATTAAAGTCAAAAATTGCAAGTAGACACTTTTAAGTATGCAAATACACAAACACTGAGATACAAATTTATTTGCTAGTTAAACAAAAGCCAGCTCACAAACCAAATGGAAGTCTGCAACTCAGCAAGTTCTTTACATTGATATCATTAGTATTTAGATAAGAAAAAAATTGGTATTTTTTATTAGGGCTTTGTGAAACACTTTATTTCACTGACCTCACTTTCAAGTCAATTTATTTGCAGAAAGTAACTGGTCTCAGAGATGTCAGCTCCTCCACATACATCCTGAAGGGATCATTTCCTTCCAGTATCAAAGAGCACCATGTGGCGAGACTTCTCATCAACATCAAGTTACTTCACAGCGGAAAATATACTCTCAAGTCAATTATGAATATCATGGTTTGTTCCATCCTTTGGAAACTGAAGTTGCACCTGCTCATTGCTTTCCCCATCCCAACATTATTCTTCATATGGCATTCAAAGTTTATCCACTACTATGCCAGGATGTTTGTCATTTCCATCAGTTCATAAACACTCAGAGCCACAGCTCACCCTGCACGACCCTGTCACTTTCACAACTGACATATTATTGAAACACTTCTAATATGCCTGAAACCCACATTCATATCAAGCATTTTCTAACAGATTACCAATTATTAAAGAAAACAAAATGGGGGTTAAGACCTTACGTTTAAACACTGTTTTTTCTAAGATGACTTTAAACATTAAGTTTAAACACTTTTTTTTAAGAGGACTCCAGATCTTTTTAGAAGCACACATAAGACCAAGTGTAAGCTTCCTGGCAAAATCCTAATAGGTCCTATCCTTACAAGAACCCATTTTACACCTTTTACATGTCAATACATATTGAGATCTCAAGCACTGATCATGTAACAGACTTAAGTACTTCAAGAGTTATTGATTTTGCTACTCTAAATTTCTCTGAAAGAAGATTCATGCCATGTCCAACAAAATCCCAAAATACTTCTGTTAAGTTTTTCCCCTGAAAATAGTAGTTGTTTCAGGGCTTAATAATTGCAACCTAGCGGCTGTCCAAATGAGACCCTTAATTCATGCAATTAGCCTCCTACACAGTGTTTAAAACCTTGCTCAGCAATAATAGAGCTTTAAAATGGACTTAAAGTTACCTTCTGAGGGAATTGGGAACATTACATCCAATGTAGCACAGAAATCTGGGTTATAAATATTTCCAGAGAACAGGCAGCAAGTTGAATGTGATGCTAAAAATATTAAAGAATACAGGCTTCCCCTTGCTCTCATTGGGTCTCATTCTGCACAAACAGCAGAGTCTTTTCATTATATATAAGCTCAATTCACTGTCATGATTTTACCAAACTCTGGGAGGAGACTTTACTCTTGTTACTTAGAAGTTAAGACATGGAAAACTGTCAACACACCTGAAGGTAGAAATCATTCCGTTCAATCAGATCTTTACATTCAGCTTCTCTGTAATCATCAGAGCTGAGCTGGCAGAGATTTTGCTCTTCTCCACAAAGTATTCTCAAAAAAACCTCCACAAGCAAGCTTACAATTTTATCCCTATTTTTGCCACTGGCTGGGTCCACAGATCTGATCTCTCTCAGTGTAATGGCATTACACAGCATCTTTTCCCGTTCACCAAGCAACCTTTCCCATTCCACCTCAAACCGATGCATATCCTAATGCTGTGTAAGAATTTAAGCAATACCTTACTCAAGAGGATTGGAAATGATTCTAAGTTAGGCATTTGGTTAATAGAAATTAAAAAAGCATCCTAACATGAGAAACTTAAAACAGCTGCTATGTCTTATAACACTGTACAGCCCTAGGGGATGCTCCTGACACTTCCACTCTTTTCTTCTCCCACAGGACTTCTCTTCCTTGCTCCTGCACAAAAGAGAGAACAGCTCCTGCATCATACAGAAAACCTTATTAGACAGCCTATTTTCCAGAAAGAAATACCAGAAAAAGCCAAATTTGCTTGGATAAATCACTACATTTTCTTCCAGACAACTAGAACTGCAGCTCAGGTGATCATTTTCATAGCATGCACCTTCCCAGCTCAAAACTTATCCTGTTCTAGTTATCCATAAATTACAATGATGGATGAATAAGAACTCTCTGTTCCCATCTGAAATAGTGCTGACCACTCTTTTATCATTCCTGGCAATTAACAGTAAACATGAGTTCTAGTCATTTTTTGTAGGCAACCTGCCAAGATTTATAGCAGTATCTTCAAAAGTCTGAAGACAAGACTTATCTTTGGGTGAAAGATTTTTCAGGGTTGTGACAACCTTGATGCAGAAAAGTTCTGCCACATCAATCATTTGTCTGCTATTCTGACAGGGGAAACCTCATAGGTGACACATACAGCGCAAAAGTAGTTAAGGATAGTTGCTAGGTGTTGCCACAAATTCTAGACAACTTGTCTGTAAACAAATAGCAGACAGCATTACTATCTTAATCAATTTGGATCAAAACAGCTTAATTTCCTGCTAGAATACAGTAATTGACTTAAAATAGGAACATTAGAAAGGAAATGCTTTTCAAAAAAGAGGGTGACTTTAGGCAACAACTCCAATTACTCCCATAAGCAAAAAAAAAAAATCCCCACAGTCTAGAAAAAAAAAAGTATGATGTGGTGAGGGCAGAACTCCCTGGAAAGCAATTCTGAGAGTTATCAAACAAAAGATTTATTACAAAGGGATTTCATTCTATTCAATGTTTGCATCAACAACATGGATGCCAAAAACAAAACAATTTTTACTAAATATGCCAATGATGAAAAGCTAGGAAGGAAAAAACTTCAATCAATTTTGCAAATGAAAGAAATTGACAGAAGGGGAATGAAATCCACTGGGGATGAGCACAAAACTCCTACAAAAAGACAACGGAAAATAAAAGTAATATAGTCTTTAATAAAATGAACAATGCCTAAATCCCAGGCTGACAGTCAATGTCAGGCAACTGCAAAAAGGTAAATATCAGTGAAGTGTACAACCACAAGCAGAACTTTCAGAATAAGCCAAGTAATCTTTTTTGGTCCACCTTGTACTACACTTCAGAGACAAAATACTGTACTCCCACTGAAACAGCACTTTTTAACAAAACAACTGACACAAACCCAAAGAGTAGGCCATTCTTTGTGCTCTTCCAATAAAGGCAGAGTGAATTTGATTTGATTACTATTTAAGCAGGGAAGCTTGAAAGAGGGCTTCCTAGGAACCAAAGTACCCAGAAGGCTACTGCAGAGAAAACAGGATCAATTCGTTCTCAGGTTCTCAAAAGACAGAAGATGCAATGGGCTTAAAATTGAAGTTAACAATATTCACTCTAAGCACTTGGGAAAGACAACACCACTTTTCAATTGTAAGGACAATGAAACCCTTGAGCAGATTAGCACTGGAGAAAGGTAAGGAAGTTAAAAAGCCACAGTCAGTAGCAGGACCACAGGAAATTGTTTAGGTTTTGCTGTTCCTTACATTTATTTAAAAAACTACATAGAAATTATTGGCTCCAGCACTCATTTCAGTAGAAGGTACTAGAGTATGATAGAGAATTTGTGCTTGTTTTTCAGTTTAAACATTTGTGACTTTTTATTCTCTCCACTATCTTCAGCATAGTCTTATTTTCCAATTAACACTCTTATATTTCTGTGATGATCATTTACCACAGCTGCAAAGATCAGAGTCTGTCTTATGTTGTATTATAGATAGAGCTTAAAAAACACAGAGTAGTCAAATAAAGAATGCATAAGAAGAAAAAGGAATCCTACTAATATTTTCTATTCAGCTCTCCCCATTCCAGGACTCATGGGTTTACTGCTGATTTTCACTTCCACAGAAATACGTAGCATATGGTAAGTTAAACAGGACAAGGCAACAGAGAGTATAATGGAAGCAAATTAATGAAAATCAATGGTTTTGAAGACTAAACTGCATTAACAATAAAGCTTATGGGGTTTATACAACTCAAGTGATTTCACTGTCTCATATTAGAAAATTAGACAAAACTTTCAATAAAATGTTCTTTCAAGTGTGTAGTTTAAAAGATTGCCTTCCTAGTTTAATCAAACTTCAAATAAACAATAGTGAATAATTATTAATTACATTGCAGGCATCATCAGCAAGGGATGAAACAAGCCTTGATCAGGACTTCTTCTCAGGTTCTCTCAATCCTTCCTCCATAGAGCAGAGAGGCAAAGCAAGCCCTACCTCACATCTCAAGGATTACCTGGTAACCTAAGAGAGGCAGACAGTCAGTTTGGACAATGTCTCTGCAATATTAGATGTGGAACTCTTCTTCCCTAGTTTTAGGTACAAAGTCCCAATTCACAATTCTAATCTTTCCCTTGTATCAGTGAATGGAAAAACTGGCCCTCCAAAAGACAAATCAGCAGGTCTCAAACATGTCTGAGACCCTTCAAAGGGCTGCCTGCGTTATTTATTCTATTTTTCCCCACTGCAGAGGCAGCCTAATGTCACTCAGACTTGACACCAACTCTTCCCTGGCATACCAGGTTAGACATCTCACAATATTTCTCTTACCATTCTTTCCTCAAGCAGTGCTGGCTAAGATTCCACAGCCTCAGTTTCTTGGCATCTCTGAAGGAATGCCAGGTTCTGGGGGTGGAGCTGAACACAAGCATCACCAACTTCAATGGCTTCCACAGAGGGCCATGCAACCACATAAAAGATTGTTTCTTTTAAAAAACATTTTTAAATTAAAAAAAAAAGATGCACTATCCAAATAGCAACTTTTATAACAGTGAAAGCTACACATTAATATGAAAAACTAATAGCCTGGCTGTGTAGACATTTAAACAGGTATTTTAGCAGAAAATCTCACACCCTGAAAATGAAAACATATGCAAAGGTTTGAAGAAGTAAAGTCTACAGTTTTTGTCTTGGTTTGGTTGTTTTTTAAAGCAATGTCATTCAAAAGAATTACTTTGCTTTCTAACAAAAGAGATAGTTCTACAACTTCACAGCAACATCCAACACGTTAATAACAAACAACTTTTCATACTGAACGTGGGATGAGGCACACCATACCGTTAAGTTCCACAGACGTAAAAGTCCATGCTGGCACTTGGGCTTAAAGAAGTTCAGATTTTTGGAGCACAGCATCAAATTTTGCCCCATGCTCCGTCTTGGGTCCTGAGACTTCAACTCCAGCATTAGAAAGGGGAAAAACTAAGACAAATTCTCTTCAAAACCCTAATGTGATTTAAACACACTTTCCATGAAAGACAAAGACTGAGGAGAGGTTGTGCTTCAGATTTTCTAGGACAGATCTTCCAGGACCTTTACCATGATCATCCACAACTTATCAGCTAGCCCCTTCCCCCATGAATTCTAATTATAGTTTCTTCATGAAATCTTCTGAAGACCTGTGTTGAAAGGTGGGACTTGATCTAATTCATACTATTTCTAGCCCTCTAAGAAACAAATTTTCAGAATGTGGAGATATACACTATGCATCCTTTATTCCCTCCATGTAGTAAAAGATAGACCACATACACAGGGATCCTAAAGAACAGATTACATTAACACCTGCTGTGTGGAGAAATAAAAAAAACAATCTCAAGTACACTTAACATCTTCACTGCATCAAATACATAATAAAGGAGATGAAACAACTTGGTACCAAATTCATAAGAGAGTTTATCCTGCTGGCAACAAAGAAGATCCATTGTCAGGTACTTAACCAATGACTTTCTGACACCATAGCTGGAAGGCAGAACACAAAAATTAAGCTATTCAAGGAAGTCTAGTGCTTCAAATACATTTAGAAACCTTAAGGGAAGACTTAAAAATATTCAGTATGCTTTATGTTAGACTCGCTAGTTTCTTGCCTGTTTTAGGTATACAGTCTCCTCAATTCTCCACTTAGACATTAAAAAAAGACTTAGATGCATGCCTCTAATAATACAGCAAAGTAGTTTGGGCTTGCTTCCAATTTCACCAGGAGCAAAGACATTCACAGCAGAGATAATCCACACTTCAGGGTTATTTGATTCATTCCTAGAGAAGCAGAAGTCAAGCTACATGGTTAAAACGAGAAAACAAAGGGAAAAATGTAAAGGTGTCTCCTAGTACAGGATACAATACAAGAAAGAACAAGTATTAAAAAGGTACAATAAATTATTATTCACAGCACTTTCCTCATTTATGCAAAGACAAATCAAGAAATGCAATCTTACACTAGCCAAATAATCCACTAATTAAACAAAATCAGTAACCAAAAAAATTCAGGAAATAGTTTTCACCTATAATAGCAAAGTATTACTACATGTCTTTTTCCAATCAAAGTTATTACTAACTGCACACTGAATAACACTATGACTGACTGAGTAGTTAAACTTGAAGTTTTAAATTTACTTAAGTATGGTTTTCTGTAATAGTACTGAAGCCACTACTCCAATTTTATGGCCTATTTGTAATCTTTGCAATTGAATTTAGCACTCAGTTGTTTACCTACTAATATTCTTCATGAGAGGGAAAGTGTACTTCACTGGCAGACTATGTATTTTCAGACATTTTTACAAGTATTACTCTTCCTCCTCCCTTCCCTCTTACATTGCAAGTTTCTTGAATATTCCTTAAAGCTCTACAGCTACCACCAAGTTTTGTCCTTGAAGACATTCACAGCATTTATCTTCCATCAGCAAATACATATAATTCTTCTTCAGCAAAATTTTTTTTCTTAAAATTGTATGGATTACCTTAACAGTATTCTGCAAGTACAGTCCAAGTCCACAGCCATCCACAATAAATTCAAATTATCCTGACTGGAGTCTTTCCAAATGCAACTAGCTTTGCTGTATGGGAGGGACTTCGACATTCACATCAAATAACCTTCAAATTGTTCAACAACAACAATAATCAACTCTATTGTCTTGATGAATAAACCCTGTGAAAATGTGCCCATGAATGTCATAGACTATTCATGTTCTTAAGTGACAAGATACGAACCACAATGTGGAAGTGATTCTACTGAAAATTTAAAGTTTGTGAACTCATAAAATCAAGATGGATACTAACAATGAAAGAACATAAGGTAGCTGCCAAACTATATAACTTTTTAAAAAGGTACTCTTCCTATATTTTACAGATGTTGAAATTACAATTATTGAAGTACAGAGGTTTAAGAGTGAATTCAGCTCACAACTCCTTAATGCACGTCCAAAATCAAACAAACAAATAAAGACACGTTCTAATGCTAGCCTGAATAATCTGATTGAACGGTAAATAAATCAGAACAAAGACCAAAACTTACTGAATCACCCAGAGGTATCTCTTATCAAGAGAGATCACCCATCTGACAATTATTCCATGTTTAGAACAGACAAGACCTTCCACAAGACCAAACAAAACCACACTATAACATGCAGAGAGGCGGCATGCACACAGCATTCCCTTTTCCACTGCCATCAGATCATCTAGGGACATCCACAGTGCAATTTTTGCCAGTACAGTGTTCCCTGCACAGAGCATCCCGACTCGGAGCTCGCCCAGAGAGCGAGCGGCCAGCACGGCACGGGAAGCACGGAACCTGCCGACCTGCCAACACGAAACGCGGGTGAAACAGAGCTCAAGCGCCTCTGGATACTTCGAACTCCGCTAGTTAACACATTCAGCAGCGGCAACGATCCACCGGATTCTGCAGAGGCACTCTTCTTGCTGCAGAAGAGCGTAGTGATTTGTTAAAGGCAAGTTTCGAAAGGACAAACACACAGGAGAAACTTGTGGGCACACGAGCGGAGTTTCTCCCGCGCTAACCCGAACACAAGGCACCTGCGTGCGCGCTGCGCGGAATCGGCACGGATTTGAGGAAAAGCGAAAGCATCGCAGGTAACACACCGGGAAGCCAAGAGCCCACAGCAGAACCTCCCCCGCAACACCAGCCTTGCCTCGCCGCTTGTTTCGTATTGAGGACGGCAGCGGACAATTCTCGCCCAGGGGCCGGGGAGCGGGACCTGCTGCCAGGGCGCCTCGGCACGGCGCTGGGAAAGGCGGGATCTGACCTGGAGCATGTGGAAAGCAGGCACTGACCTGAGGGTGCGGTTGCCGGCGCAGCCGCGGCGCTCCATGGCGGCGGGCACGCAGCTGGTGAGCTCGGTCCAGTCGGCGTGCAGCCCGCAGCTCCAGCCGGTGGAGNCCCGCGGGCGAACGGGAACTTGGCCGCCAGCCGCGGCATCGCTGCCGCCTCCTCCTCCTCCTCCCGCTCCTCCGGGCCCCCCCCGCGGCGGGCGGCGGAGGCCAGCGGGCGGCGGGGACAGGCGGCGCCGGGGCAGGCGGGCGACACGTACTGGTAGACGATGAGCAGGAAGAGCAGCGCCAGCAGCGGCGGCAGCAGCCACCTGTTGAAGCGCTCGTCCATGGCGGTGCGCGGGGGCAGCGCGGCGCGGGATCAGGCGCTGCCGGCCGCTGCCGGGGCGGCCGCCCC